>CAWUFW010001068.1:1200000-1757500 GCA_963921515.1 Calotriton arnoldi | reverse complement strand
GGGGCTAATAAGCAATATAAAAGCAGCAGTGGTTCAGAGAATAATTTAAACAAGGAAAAACAATTATAACCCATAACAACTCAATAGATGAAATGAAACATTTTCGAAAGAAAACAGTATCCACAATCATTTATCAAAAGAAGTTTGTTAATAAATGAAGACAAAATACACAAAAAATATTAAACAAGAATAAATTGATGCTCACAAGGTTACACAAACATATACAATTAAGAGAATACAAAACTTAGGTGTAAACAAAAGAACAATGGCAAAGAGAAAAATAATAAATAGGTTTGCCAAATTACAAAAACAAAACACAACATATGCTTCCTCTTGATTTTGCCAAAGAAAAGCGTCAACGGCGTTTCAACCTTATTGCTTATTAGGTCAACATCAGGACAAAAACGTAGAGAGCAACCATCAGTTTTCAATTGAGACTGATCACCTCTCAGGAAACAAATTACTGAGGGTCTCACAAATAAGCTTCACTCCAGGTGCAATTGACAAGAGAGAAATCCGACAAAGCATGGCTTGAGGAAGTCCAAACAGAGAATATATCAAAGCGTCCTCCCGACAAAAAAATCCCTTTTGATCCTTAAAGTAATGCCCGCTCCTCTCATCATCGTATTGAAGTGTCACATAAATTATGCAAAAAGAGCTGGGAGCCCGAGTAGTTGCCACGTTTTAGGTGGAGAACAGCTCCTTTGTGTGGAACTCAATACATCACCACCGACACTCCAAATCTGCTCATCTCAAATGTCCATTTTTCTAGCTGGGGTTCCTATAAAAAAAAGTATAGAAAACAAAAAATGAATATTTAATGAGCAGCAGGAGCCACTCCTTTATTATTCACTGCGCTAGGGTAGGAGTGTCCCCTAATGCCTTGGGAGGGCATTTCAATTTATATATTTTTTGTTACTGTTGATGCCCATAGAAGGGGTAGGGGCACCACTACCCATTATTTTTAATCTTGTGGCGGGCTGCAAGGAACACAGCAGCCCCCAATTGTTTTTTTTTTTTAAACAGTTAGTCTCTTGGGTCACTGAATCCATTACCCCCAGAGAGCTTACCATATTGTTTTAAAGCACTTGGAATTGCATGCTCTTCAGCTGAAATGTGAGGAACACTTGTGTTCGACTCTATGGTTGCACTTTGTGGCCTGATAAATGTTTAAAAAAGTACTCAGACTTGTTTATTGTATTTTTTTTAGTGTTTATTGAAAATATTTTGTAGCATTCACTATTGGACCTTGCAATGTGTGAATTTATAAAATATACATTTCATTACAATTATTGGTGACTTTTGACAAAACCAATAGGTCTGCTTTATATATGTTGATGTGCTATAACCCCTTTTGATGTTCTGACCCTTTGACCAAGCCAGTAGGTGCATCTTACTTCAAATGACATGATCTAGTCAGCTGTGTGCGGCAGTGGGGGTGGACGGGGTTAGGTGCAGAGCTTGCCTGCAATCCAGGCCCTGCGCTCAACTCCACACCATGCACAGCTTAAGGTCGTGCACGGCGGAGGGAGTCGGCACCCACAGGGATTGGGAACAGTGCCTGCAGCCAACCCCAAGTCGTGCACAGCGATAGACATCTTGCTTTACATTTTAAAAAAATTGAAATTTACTAAAAAAAAACAAAGGTTAAAGTGACGTTATAGTTGGGACTTGTAAAAATATCTTACTTTACATTAAAAAAACCTTAGAAATTCACTGAAAAAACCAAGGGTGAAAGGAATATTATAGTAAGGACCAATGCTAATTACCTCACATTTTACATCACTAATGACATGTTCTGTGACATCATTGACTACAGCACTGCAGCAGCCAAAATGACATCATTGATGACAACACTGTGCATGGCCAGGGCGCGAGTTCTAGTTACTTTAGGCCACGAGTTCTAGTTAGTTGAGATAACTATAACTGGTGAATTTCAGTGGTTTTGTTTGTTTACAGCGGTATGTTTTAACTGACGTTTTCACCTAACTATAACATTCCTTTAACATTTGTTTTTTTGTTCTATGAATTTCTACTTTTTTTTACGTAAAGTAAGATATTACAATTCATAACTACAACGTAACTTTAACCTTTTTTTTTAGTAAATATATATATATATGTGATCAAGGCTGCATGTCTGGCAGCCGAAACGCGTCATGTTGGACCTTTTTCTGATGTGTGAATAAACTACCATCCTGTCTTCACACCAGCTTTTGGAGTCTGTGCCCGTGTGTTGCGCCGGAGTGCCTGTCGTGACATTGGGATTTCTTCGTGATATATATATATATATATATATATATATATATATATATATATATATATATATATATATATATATAATGTGTATTATATTTATTTTATATTCATAGGATGCCTGATTTTTTTTTTTTTTTTAAATCTTTTTATTAACAAAGCTCAATAGACCATACATTTCAATAGACCTTTCCATCAGGGTGCAGGAGTGCAGATATAACCATTTGCTTAACCATACATTCACAAGGGGCGTTAGCTCCATATAGGCCCATCATTGCATTCAGTCTCCCACGCACGTTTCTCTGTATTTTCTCCAAGGTGCCCATATCTTTTCCCATTTCTTAGCACATCCCCTGCTTTTATAAACTGTTTCTTCTGCACGCTGGCACCAATAAAGGTCCCTTTTCCAGCCCTCTAGCGTCGGAGGCAACAACGCTCCCCACCCTTTGGCAATATTCCTCTTCGCTATACCTGCAGCCAAGGCAAGCCATATCTCCTCATATCTAGACCAGCCCAGATCCCCTTTTATCATCAGGAGCAGCCATTTCGCGTCCACTGGCACCTCCTTTCCCACAATCCGGGACATAATGTCCGTAACTTTTTGCCAGTACCTAACTATCCCAGGACACTCCCACAGGATATGCATAAATGTTCCCTCCTCCTGGCACCCCCGTACACAACGCTGAGGGGGCCCTGCCCCATGAATATAAGTGGGTCCTCGGGTAGTATGTACGGTGTAGGATTTTGAGTTGCACCAGTCGAAATTGGGTACGTATCGCTATTTCTCTCGGGCTCTGGAGTGCCTCCTGCCAATCTTCATCATCCAGGGGACCCAGATCCCTTTCCCACGTGTCCCGGAGGGCCCTCCGGGGATCAGGCATATTATTTATCAGTTTGCGATAGACCGTAGAGGTCGGCTTTTCCCTGATGGCGTCCAAGAGCAACCTATCTTCTAGTGGGGAGTATTCCGAAATGGAGGTGCCACTGGAAATGTGTGCGCGTAACGCGTGTACCAGCCTCAGGTGATTGTATCTTTGGGCCTGATGTAAGTGGTATTCCTGTTGGACTTTCTCAAAAGTCAAAGGGGAGTCACCCTTCCATACGTCACCCAGGTAGTCTATCCCTATCAGTCTCCATCCCCGAAACACCGACAGGGCCGTTACCTGTCTCAGTGGAGTGCCCACCCATAGCGGGGTTTTGCCAGTCAACCTCCCTGCCCAGCCTAGTAATTTATTAGCCTCTTTCCAACACTGGATCACCACTTTGGTGTGCTCCGGCCACTCTGGTCTCGTCCGTCGAGAATACAAGAGAGCCCACAGTTCCGCCTCGGCATAATAGCTCTATCAACTCTGTAAGCTGGTTCGTCCATATCAGTGTATACCCAGTCATTGATGACCTGGAGCTGCGAGGTCCAGTAATACAACCGAATATCGGGAACTGCCAGTCCGCCATCACACACCCCCTTCTGCAGCTTGTGGAGCGCGATTCTGGGTGCACCGCCTTGCCACAATAGCGTTCGAACTTCCTGAGCTATACGTTTAAAAGCTGCCGGAGGGACCTGGTATGGAGTATTTTGAAGTACGTATAGGAGGCGGGGTAGCGTCATCATTTTGAACAAAGCCGCCCTGCCCATAAGGGAAAGCGGGAGATTGTGCCAGTCAGTGACATCCGCCCCTAGGCGGCTTAGTTGGGGCCCGAGATTTCTGGCCCCAAAGGACTGTCTTGTAGGCCTCCCACAGTGTTATATGGGAGTCTACTGACCCTTTGTTCTCCTTAAAGTATAAGTCGGAACCCCCTCGTAATTCATCCCTGAGGCCCGGATCTCGCGAGCGCCAGGGATCGATCCTCTGGTAGCTAGCCCTATCCACGGACGGACCCACCAAGGTAACACACACCGGGGAATGGTCAGAGATGCCCCTCACCCTAGGCTCCGGATTGCGGAAGTCACCCATCCTCTCACCATGTGTTTTAAAAAGCATCAATTCTAGAGAAGGAGTCGTGTCTCGCTGAGTAATGCGTGTATTGTCGTGCATGAGGATTATATTCCCGCCACAGGTCCACCATCCCCATGACCATGGTAAAGCCCGCGAGGCCCCTGTCCCCTTGGCGAAGCCCTGAGGAGCTGGACTGGTCCACGTCTGGGTTCATGACCGCATTCATATCTCCCCCCAATAGGAGCGTGCCCAGCGGGAGGTCAGTAAGAAAGGAGCTGAGCCTCGGGAGGATTACTGCGTGCAGGCCCGGGGGTATGTAACAAGAACACAACACAATCAAACGCCCCTCCCATCGCCCCGCTGCCACCACAATACATCCAGCCTCGTCTGCCCAGGTTCCAGTGACAACAAGTGACAACGAGTTGCGTATCAGGATCCCCACACTCCGGGCCCCAGACGAGAATCCAGAGTGGGCCACCATTCTGTACCCGAACCTATCTAATGCCTTGCACTTATTCCCCCTCAGGTGGGATTCCTGCATCAATATTACATCAGGAGAGTGCCTCTTGATGTGCTGCATTACCAGCGTGCGTTTGATTTTATGTCCCAGGCCGTTTACATTCCAGGTCCATATCTTCATAGTGGCTAGGTCCCCCATGGCTGTTTACAAAGCATACCACAAACGGGCATCTCCCCCCTGCCCCCATACCATTTCCTGCATTTCTCCTGCCTTAGCTGATTTTCGTGGTCTTGAGCAATAGTCCCTAACTTCTCGAACATGTCAAACAATAAACCCAACACCCCCCTCCCTGCAGCCTGCTGGGTGAGCCCCCAACCTCCCACCCCCAAAACGTGCAAAGTGCCTGTCGCCCAAACATTCTGAAAAGAAACATTTGTGAGGGGCCGTGTGCCAGCCTCCAGCATGAAGAACATTCTGACTGCTACTCGGATGGTCTCAAGCCCAAGTCAACTGTTACAGGGCTTCCCCGCTTGGTGCACCGCCCCAACTAACCGGCTCAATATTTGTATGTCTCATTAGGTAGAAAGACCAGTGTGTTGGCCACCTGCCGCAAGTGGCCTCCAGCACTCACGAATTTCTCTGGCCCTTGCGGCCCTGTCAATTAAACTCCTGTACCAGGCCCCAACGTTAAGCGCAACCCCTTATCAACACAGGGGAGGAGCAGTCCAGTGTTCCCAACAGCACCCCGCTAGTCACTTATCTGGCCTGCGCCGCTGTCCCTGGTCATCGGCTATCTTCTCCACCTCCTGCTGCCCACCACCACTTTCGTCGTCTGCCGCCGCACGGCTGTGTCTTCCTCTCCGGCCCACTGTGCGCCAACCTTCCAGCCAGTCGCTGGCCTCTGCTGGGGAATCAAAGAAATAAGTCTTTCCCCCATCAATGATTTTGAGCCTGGCTGGGTAGAGCATCATGTATTTCACTTGCTGCTCCCGGAGTGCTCTTTTGACAGCATCAAAGGATCTCCTTTGCCTCTGAACGTGCAACGTGAAGTCCGGGAAAAAGCGGATAGTGGCGTTCTCCAGCCGCAAGTCGCCATGGACCTGCGCCGCCTGCAGAATGGCATCCCTGTCTCGGAAATTCAGGATACGAGCGATGATGGTGCGCGGGGGCGCACCCGGTCTGGGCCTGCCACCCAACGCCCGGTGTGCACGCTCAATTGTAAAGAACTTTGATAGGCGCTTGGGCTTCAGGTGATTTAGGATCAGGTCTTCCAGGAACAGGTCCATGGACTGCCCCTCCATGCCCTCCAGTACTCCCACGACGCGAATGTTATTTCGGCGGGCCCTTCCCTCCTGGTCCTCCAGTCGAGCAAAGATGTTGGGCTGATTCTTGGTCAGGGTGGCCACCTGTTCTTCAAGACGTTTTGTTTTCACCTGCAGGCCCCCAATGCCCGCCTCCGCTGTAGACACCTTTTCGGAGATTTTGCGTAGGTCAGCGCGTAGTAGGTTTACTTCCTCCGTGACTGAGTCCAGCTTGGGCTTCAGGGTACCCTTCAAGTCTCTGTTCGCCCTCATAATGTCTTTCAAAGAGGGGTCTGGGGACTGAGCATCCCACTCCTCCTGCGAGGACCCCCCCGTCGCCTCCTCGCTGCGCCCCATTGCCACCGTGTATTTATCGATGTGATTGGCTTGGCCTGGCCCCGTAGGTTTGTTACGGCCCATGGCCGGACGCACAGACGCTGCACTCGGATTTCCTGTAGTCCCGGGTGAGTCTCCTGCGTCCAGCGCACCTGGGTCGTGGTTGTCCCCTTGCAGGAAATATTCTCACCCCCGTGCGTGTCCCGCCAGAACTCCGGGCCTCGCTCTTCTCCCTGGCCTCTGCGGGTGAAGTACTGTCACTGAACTGGGGGGCGTGTGCCTTCTCTGGTGCTAACGCAAGGCGGTAAGCCTCCCAGGCTCTGGGCCCCCAAAGCCCAACACTGCTCCCAGGTCGTTGTGGGACGCCCCTGTAAGAAAGTGGCTCTGTATACTGAACCAAAGTAAGGTTCAGTGTGCACAGAGTCCACAGTCCCCAGAGGTTTGGCAGAGGCTAAAGTTAGATATAACCTTACTCTCTAAAGTGGTAGCTTAGTCGAGCAGTAAGGCAGTATCAGAGGACAGTGTAAAGCATTTGTTGTACACACTCGGTCAGCAAATGGTCTCACACACTCAAGAACTGAACTCTAGGCCAATTGTTTTGTATATAAAAATATATTGTTTTATTTTTAGAACCACAGGTCGGTATAAAAATACTTTCTCAGAATGAGATGCTTTAGATATATACTTTCAGTACACAATAGACTGTTGAATGCAATAGCTACAGTTGTTGCAATAGGCAACACAATTTAAACACAATTATATCATTGAGCTCAATGGAGAATTTTAAGTAAATGCAATATCAATTGCTTTACGTATGATTTTCTTACTCAGGGCTGGATCCTGGATTCAGCCCTGGTGCATTTCCTGTAAACAGTTGAAAGAAATCGTTTTTGTTACACAGGCGATTTTTAAGGAATATTTGTTTGTTTCAAAAATCGACACTTAGAAGAATTTCTGGAGAAAACCAGGCAATGTTATCCTATGGAGGAAAATCAAGTCATCGGTAAGTACAGTTGTAATTACTTTTCAGGGTCAGTGCTGGGCACCAAGATCCAGCACTGGGATCTCTCCTGATAACAGGTGAGTAATTTCGTTTTCGTTGATCGGACGATTTTTAGTGATTATTTTAAAGTTTCAAAACTCGACACTTAGAAGAAATTTCAGTGTAAACCAGTCAATGTTACCCTATGGAGAAAATGTAGGTTATCGGTTTTCAGGTAAGTACTCGACTGGCAGAGTTAAGGTTCTGGGCATAGACTCAGGGGTCTCCCAGGGTCACGTAGGTACAGTTGGTACACCCTCAGCGGCACAGGGGCGGCCGGGTGCAGACTGAGTTAGGCCCAATATTAGCCTATGGCGGGCAGGCGGCCCTTGGTTGGTGGCTGCTGGCAGGCAGGCCACTCGGCTGTGGGAGCAAAGCTCCTGGTCACTTACTCAGGGCAAGTGGGGAAGTCGAACAGGGTAGTTGGTGCACCCTCGGCGGCACTGGGGCGGCCGGGTGCAGTGGGCCTTTGGGCCGTTGGGCGCCCAATGGTTTTCAATGGGAAAGCTGCGTGACGAACAAAGGCTGCAAGCTCGGGGACGGTGATTCTTCAGGTGCGACCACCACTTCGAGAGGTAAGTTGGGAAGCTGTAGGAAGGGTAGGCACCCAGGAGTTGGGCACAGGAGGCCGTGGGGCGCCGGGTGCAGCGGTGTCTTTAGGCGTCGGAAATCTTACCCTCGGCTGGTCGCGGTTGGAGGGGTCCCTGGTTCTGAGGTTGCAGGCGTCGTCAGGAGCGTCGAGGAGGGTCCTTGGGTGCTGGATTCTGGGTCACAGTCGCCGGGGGGATGTCCTTGTGGTCTTTGTCCACTCAGGCACAGGCCGGGCTCGGCGGGTGCAGAGTGTGCAGGAGTCGCGGTTCCTGGCTGGCACCAGGGGTTTGTTACTTGCTTTTGAGCAGTACCACTGCTTGTGGGAGTCCCAGTCTTTTTAGAATTACAAGGCAGTCAGGTCCTCCGGGGTTTTCGAGGTTGCTGACCACTGGAGACGCCGGGTTTCAGCAGGAGCAGGTTCGAGGGTCGACAGGCCTGTAGGGCTGGGGCCAAGTCAGTTGGTGTATCCCTCTTGTTAGCAGCTGCACGGCAGGTCTTCTTTCTTCTTGTTCTTCTTGCTTGTTTCTGGATCTAAGGAAGGAAGGTTCAGTGTGCCCCTAAATACTAAATTTAGGGGCGTTACAGGTAGGTAAAGGGCAGGGACCAATGGGTCCCTTCCCTGGGGTGGGTACACCCCCTATCCTGCCACTCTCCAGTGGGAGGGGGGGCAGGAGCCTAGTCCTGATTGGGCAGGGCTCCCCATCTTCAAGATGGCGAGAGCCCGGAGATGTGCTTCACCTCACCTCCCCCACCTGAGGGGTGGGGTTGGCAGAGGCTGGCACACCCCCTCTCCTCCCTTGGGGTTTCCCGCCAGAGTGGGGCCTAGAACCGGTGGGGACCAGTTGCTGAGTACATCAAGTGGTCTGGGGAGGCTCACAAAGGCGGCATGCCTTTGAAGCTTCCCCTGCCCATCCTGGGGAGGTGACCTAGCACCTCGCCCAGGACGTGCATTGTTGCAGGCCCGGGAGAGCGGATGGCTCTCTACCCAGGGGTCCAGCAACGTGTCTGCTGGGTGGCAGCCTAGGCAGCCTCTCAGACAGGACGTGGATTGTAGGTTAGGTTCAGGGGGCAACTCTAAGTTGCCCTCTGTCGTGCATCTGACATTAAATCCTACACTGGCATCAGTGTGGGTTTAATGTGCTGAGAAGTTTGATACCAAACTTCTCAGTCTTCAGTGTAGCCATCATGGTGCTGTGGAGTTCGAAATGACGACCTCCCAGCACCATATACTCTTAATTGCAGCACTGGACTTACAGTGCCCAGGAATGGACCTGGGTACTGTAGGGGTACAGGGCTCATGCACCTGTACCCTCACCACTGGCATAGTGCACCCAGCTAGAGGGGTGACTGAGGTATGCCAGGGCAGTGTGTTTGTGGGCATGGGCACAGGGATGTGTGCCATGTCGACTCTCTGTTTTGTTCTGCACCAAGACACTCAGCCTGCAAAGGCAGTGTGTGTGTGTCAGGCTACAGGGCCTCTAAGGGTGGCACAATAAGTGCTGCAGCCCTTAGAGGCCTTCTCTGGTCACAGTGCCCTGGGTACCTAGGGTACCATTTACCAGGGGCTGACATGTGGCCAGAGATGCCAATCGGGTTTCGGCTACAATGCAGTTTTAGGGAAGGAACACAGGCCCTGGGCACCTGATTGGCAGGAGCCCAGGGCACACTCGGTCAAAGTACATCAGCAATTCAGCAAAAAGTGGGGGCATACCATGCAAGAAAGATGGCACCACAGTGCCCTGCCCTATCTGGCATTTGGATGCCTTGATAGTTAGGCCTGCAGTTTACAGGGCTTTTAAAACCTTCCCAAGGTGGACCAGGTGATCCTGCCAGGTGGAGCTAAAGACAGCAATATCATCAAGATAAGCTGCACTAAAGGACTCCAACCCAGCAAGGACTTGATTCACCAACCTCTGGAAGGTGGCAGGGGCATTCTTTAAACCAAAGGGCATAACAGTGAACTGATAATGCCCATCAGGTGTGGAGAATGCTGTTTTCTCTTTTGCTCCTGGTGCCATGCCAATCTGCCAGTACCCTGCAGTTAAGTCAAAGGTACTTAAGAATTTGGCTGCACCCAATTTGTCTATCAACTCATCTGCTCTTGGGATAGGGTGAGCATCTGTCTTGGTGACAGAGTTGAGCCCTCTGTAATCCACACAAAACCTCATTTCTCTCTTTCCATCCTGTGTGTGAGGTTTGGGGACCAGAACCACTGGGCTAGCCCAGGGGCTATCAGAGGGTTCAATAACCCCTAACTCCAGCATCTTGCTGACCTCAGCTCTGATGCTTTCCTTGACTTGGTCTGACTGTCGATAGATCTTGTTTTTGACAGGTGCACTGTCACCAGTGTCCACATCATGGGTACACCAGTTTGTCAGACCAGGGGACAAGGAAAAGAGCTTGGCATACTGTTGCAAGACTTGCTTGCAGTCAGTCTGTTGTTGGGCAGAGAGGGTGTCTGAAAAGACAACTCCATCAACTGACCCATCATTTGGGCTGTATGAGAGGAGGTCAGGGAGAGGTTCACTCTCTGCTTCCTGCTCCTCATCAGTCACCATCAGCATGGTGATGTCAGCCCTGTCATTGTAGAGCTTTAGGCGGTTCACATGGATAACCCTTTTGGGTGTCCTGCTTGTGCCCAGGTCAACTAAGTAGGTGACCTCACTCTTTTCTCTAGGCTAGGGTAAGGGCCACTCCATCTGTCCTGGAGTGCACTTGGTGCCACTGGCTCCAAAACCCACACCTGTTGCCCAGGTTGAAATTCAACCAGTGCAGCTTTTTGGTCATACCAGTGCTTCTGAAGCTCCTGGCTGGCCTCAAGATTCTTGGATGCCTTTTCCATGTACTCAGCCATTCTGGACCTTAGGCCAAGCACATAGTCCACAATATCTTGTTTGGGTTCTTGGAGAGGCCTCTCCCAGCCCTCCTTTACAAGACAAAGTGGTCCCCTCACAGGATGGGCAAACAGAAGTTCAAAGGGTGAGAAACCTACTCCCTTCTGTGGCACTTCTCTGTAAGCGAAAAGCAGACATGGTAAGAGGACATCCCATCTCCTTTTGAGTTTCTCAGGGAGCCCCATGATCATGCCTTTCAATGTCTTGTTAAATCTCTCCTACACAAAAAGGAGCTACAGAGGGAGAAAAACAGATCAGGTCGCCCTCCACTCAAAATCATAAATAACAACAAGGACCTAATCTGATCGGGCCAACGAATCCTGTTCACTTCCTGAGAGGGAATGGAAGTTTATTTTCTTCCTTGACAGCAACCCTTCATATTTTATAGGTATTGTCCCAACTCAAATTCGCCCTATATTTAATTATAAAAGAACCAACCCATGAGTCAACAGTCACTGCGTTCACATAACATACCCTGTACTTTAACAGGTATACATGACACATAAATGTGAAAAAATTTGAAAATGCGAGGTAGCACCTCACGTGCGCACCACCAAAGCAGCTTACTGGTTAATTATCACCAGTCATGCCCACGTTTCTCATCATTGGTTGCTACCTCGCAAACAAAGATAAACAAACTCGGTGTCCAGAAACCCAGTGAAAACCAGTGAATATGTGTATACAATAACACAAATCAACCCCGTGTGAGTAAAATTGAAATAAGCCAACTCAATCACCAGGGAGCCACTTTTATTCTCAACTCGAGGGCTTATTCAAATTAAAAACATACTGCATGTTTGCAGACCATATAATGTTGGGCCGACATGTTTCATTGCCTGTAAATTGTAATGGCAATTTCTTCAGGGCACGAGGACTTTGTCCATCTTTTCTGGACCCTTATTGTGAACACGCAGTGACTGTTTAAACAAAAAAGAAGGTTCATTAAAAGCACTTCCAGCCAAAGCAGACTTCATCTGCCTGTGATTATCCTGTATATAATTATTATACCCCCAGATGTATATTTACCCGGTAGCAGCCAAAGCCTCTCGTACCAGCTAGCCACCGTGTCACAAAGGGACTAAATACTATTAATAGCCCTGTTTCGTGTAAGAGGACACATATGTTGTCCGTTTTCTGCAACGACAAACACACGTTAGTATTCTGATATACAACAGTTTGCCTGTAATCACAATTTTTATGGCACTCATTATCACCCTTTGTAATCAATCATGCATGCATAGAACTTTGGCGATGTTTCAATGATGACTCGCCAACAGACTGATTAACTCGTGCTAGGAAAATATTCCTGTCGTCTACCGAGCAAATGTCAAGAAACACCAACCACAATAGCCTAGGAACCACATCCCATTATGTTACTAAATGCGGATTCAAGCCCCCCAGATCACTAACAACTTGTGCCATTCCAGTCACAAATCTTGTGAGTAATCATCTAAGGACAATAACAGAGGCTCTGCGCCCGGTCTGCACTATATAACTCGCTAAGTGCAACCGACATCTGCCAGGCAAACCGATTCACCTCCGTCTTCTAACATACACATATTCCCTCACGTACTGCATTTTAAGTAAAGGAACCGTTGGAATCCCAGTTCCCTTTGTGTACTGCCCGGTGCTCTTACCGCGTCTTCCACCCAACGAGCCTCGTCTCATTCAGATTCAGCGCCCGAAACCCGCAGCCATATTTAAAAGTGGGAAATCAACAACGGACACCTGCTTGCTTGTCAGGTCACATGCTCAAGTACCACAAGGAGAGCGCCATCTTTGAATGGCACTAATACTCATTGCACCAGTATTTATATGCAAACTAACTCATATGCCATTCATACTATATTAAAAATCAAGTGTAAAATAAATACATAGAACGGGTCAACATCTATAACCCATTCATGTATCAATCTCAAAATCAATATTAACACCAGCCTGACTGACAAAAATGGAGGATGCCATATTCACCATCAGCTTAGAATCACAACGCTTCATATCACCGGCTTCTAGAAGGATAAACTTAACTTCACAGCAGTGCTCTCTCTTGCTAGGTATTTATTTGATGATTTTTTATTTAAAAAAACACACAAAAAATGTATATACATATATATGCATGACAAGGAGGCGGCCAGCAACCTCAACTTTAAAATTCCCCAACTACATCCTTATTAGAGAATTGTTAGAAAAGTATTAGAGAAATATCTTCAGAGACACACCCAACACTAACAGGCAAGGAGCAGTTGTTCTTAATCAAAATCAGTACCCTGATTTCATTGATCATAGACTCACCCTATTCCACTCTATAAAATCATTCAGCCCCACTTGGTCTGCTCTCTCCAAAAAAATCCAACGTGCCTCTCTTTTTGATAGTATCTTCTCCATATTGTATGTATCCCCCACCACTTTCTCCAATACAACCCACGTCAATGACCTGGCGTCGTGATTCTCAGTTTTAAAGTGTTGTACAAGCCTCGTCGTGAGTTTCCCTGCTCTAATCGTACTAAGATGCTCCTGAATGCGAATCTTAATCTTTCTAGATGTAAGTCCAATATAATGTAGACCGCACATGCACGTTAGCCGGTAAATCACATTGACTGTATTACAATTAGTAAATTTTGTCAAGTACCAAACCCTGCCATCAAGCAACTCCACATTGTTTGTCTTCACCGTAAGATCACACACAGAACAGGACCCACATGGGTAATGTCCGGCGGGGAGTGTTGATTCTTTGAGGCATGGTTTTGGACGAGAATGCACCAACTTGTCTTTCAAGTTACATGCCCTTCTAAAGGCCAATCTAGGTTGAGGCATCTTAAAATTTGTAGTTGACAGTAAGGCCCAATGTTTTCGAATGGCCTGACGGATCTTACTTGCCAACGGATCGAAAGTCATGACCACCGGAAGACACTCAGTTCTAGGTCTTACATTGGTCTCCAACAACACACTCCGTGGAGTATTTAAGGCTCTTTTTCTAGCATGCTTCACCACTTGCCTAGGGTACTGTCTCTTCGCCAATTTATCACACAGCACCTCTGACTGCTGCACAAAGTCGTTCGTAGAAGAGCAGTTTCTACGATACCGCAAAAACTGCCCTACCGGCAGATTATCTCTAAGTGCCCGAGGATGAAATGATTGATAATGCAGAAGGGAATTTCTGTCAGTTGCCTTTTGATGCACCATGGTACAGAGTTTATCATTGCTCACTGCTATGTCCAAGTCCAAGAATACTGCCTTTTTATTACTGAATGCCCAAGTAAACCTGAGACTACTATCTAATGTATTCAGCCAGTTCAAAAATTCCAACAGTACTATCTCCGTACCAGACCAAATACATAAAATATCGTCTATATACCGCTTCCAGAGTCGGAGATTCCTCTGGAAGGGATTAGACAGATGGAATATGCAATGTTCCTCAAACTGGCCCACATAAATGCAGGCCAGACTGGGCGCGAAAGTCGCGCCCATAGAAGTCCCCGAGACTTGCAAGAATAAATCATTCTTGTAGCTGAAATAGTTTCTAGTTAGGGCAATCTCAATGCATTGTAGAACAAAAGATTGTGGAGTATCATAAAACCACTCTTGCTCCCCAAGAGCTTGCGCTGCTGCCACCAACGTGGCATCCTGGGGTATGCAAGTATACAGTGACTCAATATCAATCGTCACCAAGAACTCAAACATGGAGTCAAACTGTAGGTCCTCCAAAATGTTAAGAACATCCCTGGTATCCTGGACATACGCAGGTTGTTTTATCACTGACTCCCTTAAAAAGAAATCAGCGAATTGTGACAGGGGCTCAAGAATCGATTCAATACCCGAAACAATCGGGCGACCCGGAGGAGGCCGCTGGGCCTTATGTATTTTGGGTAGTATATAAAACGCCGGGGTTCTTGGTTTGGTATTGATTAAAAAATCAGCTTCTTTAACAGTAATCCATTTTTTCTCTTTTGCTTCTCCAACAAGCTTTTTGATAATCTCCTGTAATTCATTCACGGGATCACGGGGTAACGGACAATAGTTTTCACGCATACATAGCAATCTCATGACTTCATTCTCCTAATCATTGGTGTTCATAATCACCACCGCACCACCTTTATCCGCTGATTTTATGGTGATCAGAGGATTCTCTTGTAGACTTCTGATTGCCCGCCAGTCATCACTACTCATGTTCTTATAAGTTTGATGCTGTGCGGTACTCTCTAAGGAGTTAATCTCTTCTAATACTTTCTGTTCAAAGACACAGACCTCAGGGCCTAATGTAGAAGAAGGTGGGCAAAAGTTTGAAGGCCTATGCAGGTTGGTACAGAATAATGACGGGGGATCCTGTGCTTTATTAGCAAAGAACTTTTTGAGTTTAATTTTTCTCATAGTTTCTTGGAATTCAATGCGACATTTAAATGAATCATGTACAGGGGTGGGAACAAATACCAACCCTTTATTCAATACCTGTAGACGTCAGCACATGGTCAGACAAATTTACCACAATGTTGTTTATACTGGAGTCCTCCCCTGCTGCGAGTGATTCGTGGTGAAAAGGTTTGCCATGTTCGATCCTGATTCTGTCGTGTATTTCCTCTGGTTCTTTGACCTCCCCTCTGTAACCCCTCTGACTTTGTCCTAAAAAGAGCGTAGCAATGCTCCCAAATCCTCATTCGATTGCTCTTGCTGGTTAAATCTAACCCTGTTAGTCTTGTCAGATTGTACTCCTGCCTCGTCCTCTTCACTGGAAGTACTATCAAACGTCCAGTTATCTGGTGTACGCCTAAATGGTTGTCTTCCTCCCCTTACTTGACCACCCCGTTGTCTTCGTTCAGTACCTTGTTGTCTTTGTTCTGGCCCTTGTTGGTAGTAACTATCCTCAGTATAGGGGAATGCCCATGCGTGGGTAAAACGTTCAAGATTACGTTTTAAACCTTTTATTTTTTGATTAATCATATAATTTTTATAGTCAGAAAGGTCCTCTTGGATCCTTGCCAACTGCTCCTTCGTATCAGCAAGAGTCGTGTCTCTTTTAATACTCTCCTCTAAGTCAACAATCTCTTTGAGGAGTTCCTCACTGAGCCTCTTGGCAGTATTAATAATCAGAATCAACCAGTCACGGGTACATTTATTGGCAATATAACTCCAATCGACCCGAAACTGGCTGTCTTCCAAAAAGATTCTTGGTTCAATCCGCACCAATAAGCTCGCTGGGGCTGCACCTGCTCTAAGATATTCTGTCATCAACGCCCCATGCAAGGCTATCCTCACTTGTTTCTTCTTAGTGTTACTCAATTTCTCCCATTCCTCCCTAGCTGATGTAGAGCTTGCTAATGATGTATCGGGAAAGAGTGATGGACCTGACAAAATGGCAGCTATCTGGTCATCTGAAAAAGCTAGACAGTGTCTATCCATCCTGTAAAGTCTCAACCTTTATAGAAGCACCTAATAAAATGTATATTAGGCTGGTATGGGTAGGGGGATACCTCGAAAACAACTCCTTCAAAAATCAGTTGTTTTTTTAGACATAAATGTTCTGCAATGACTGGAACATGCAAAATCTAGTTTCATAAAAGCTCTCACGGCTGAGCCCCCGTACACAATTTTCTACACAAAAAGGAGCTACAGAGGGAGAAAAACAGATCAGGTCGCCCTCCACTCAACATCATAAATAACAACAGTCACTGCGTTCACATAACATACCTCGCATTTTCACATTTTTTCACATTTATGTGTCATGTATACCTGTTAAAGTACAGGGTATGTTATGTGAATGCAGTGACTGTTGACTCATGGGTTGGTTCTTTTATAATTAAATATAGGGCGAATTTGAGTTGGGACAATACCTATAAAATATGAAGGGTTGCTGTCAAGGAAGAAAATAAACTTCCATTCCCTCTCAGGAAGTGAACAGGATTCGTTGGCCCGATCAGATTAGGTCCTTGTTGTTATTTAAGATTGTTAAATCTCTCAACAAGGCCGTTGGTTTGTGGATGATAGGGTGTAGTAAACTTGTACTGCACCCCACATTCCTTCCACATATGTTTCAGGTAAGCAGACATGAAGTTAGAACCTCTGTCTGAAACCACCTCCTTAGGAAACCCTACTCTGGTGAAGACACCAATGAGGGCCTTGGCTACTGCAGGAGCTGTAGTAGTCCTAAGTGGGATTGCTTCAGGGTACCTAGTGGCATGATCCACTACCACTAGTATGAATTTGTTCCCTGAGGCTGTGGGAGGTTCCAGTGGACCCACTATGTCCACACCTACCCTCTCAAAGGGCACCCCCACCACAGGCAGTGGTATCAGGGAGGCCTTTGGGTGGCCACCTGCCTTGCCACTGGCCTGACAGGTAACACAGGAGCTGACAAACTCCTTCACCTTTTGGTGCATCTGGGGCCAGTAAAAGTGGCTGACTAGCCTTTCCCAAGTCTTGGTTTGGCCCAGATGTCCAGCTAGGGGATGTCATGAGCTAAAGTTAGGAGGAACTCCCTGTACTTCTGTGGCACTACCACTCTCCTGGTGGCTCCAGGATTGGGGTCTCTTGCCTCAGTGTACAGTAATCCCTCTTCCCAATAGACTCTGTGGGTACCACTGACATCTCCCTTTGCTTCTGAAACAGATTGCTGCCTCAGGCTTTCAAGAGTGGGACAGTCTTGCTGCCCCTGGCACAGCTCTTCCCTAGAGGGTCCCCCTGGGCCTAAGAGTTCAACCTGGTAAGGGTCAAGCTCCATGGGCTCAGTTCCCTCTGGGGTATCCAAATCCTCTCCCTGAGGAGAGGGGTCCTGAGTGGTTTGCTGTATAGAAGCTGGTCCCCCAGTCTTCTTACCTTTTCTCTTGGTTGGTTGGGCCATACTTTCAGGCTCCAAACCTACTTTTTCACCCTTCCTCTTGCTCTGTGCTCTAGTTTGCACACACACCAATTCAGGGATACCCAGCATGGCTTCGTGGGTCTTTAGCTCAACCTCATCCCAGGCTGAGGTTTCCAGGTCATTTCCTAGCAGACATGCAGCTGGTAACTTTTGAGAGACCACTACCTGTTTCAGGCCAGTAACCCCCCCAGCCTAATGTCACCATAGCCATTGGATGATTAGTGGTAACACTGTCAGCATTGGTGACTGGGTAGGTTTTCCCAATCAAGTATTGCTCAGGGGAAACCAGTGTGTCTCTCACCATAGTGACACTGGCACCTGTATCCCTCAGAGCTTCTATCCTAGTCCCATTAAACCAGGGGTATTGTAAATACTTCTTTAAGTTGGGTGGCCACACAGCTACAGTGGCAAACTCAACTTCCCTTCTGAAACTAGAACTGCTTCAGTGTGCATCCTGATTTGCTCTGGGCACACTGTTGATCCCATCTGTAGACTTGCCACCCCAGGTGTAGCTGTACTGGTTGCCTTAGGGGCCTTGTTGTGGGGGCAAGATTTATCTACAGTTAAGTGTCCCAACTTCTTACAGTTGTTACACCAGGCCTTTGTGGGATCAAAGTTCTTCCCCCTATAAGGCTGAGGCACATAGGGAGTAGTTTGGGACCCACCCCCTGTACAGGTTTTTGGGGCCCTTTAGAAGACTCAGACTTTTTATCTTGGGGATTCTCACCACCTTTCCCCTGGGGAGGTTTTGTAACCACCTTCTTCTGGTCACCCCCAGTGGTTGTCCTTGTCACCCTAGTCTTGACCCAGTGGTCTGCCTTCTTTCCCAATTCTTGGGGAGAAATTAGACCTAGGTCTACCAAATGCTGATGCAACTTTTCATTTGTGCAATTACTTAGTATATGTTCCTTCATAAACAAATTGTAAAGTCGAGAAAAATCATGCACATTATGTCCAGCTAACCAACCATCCAGTGTCTTTACTGAGCAGTCTCACGAAGTCAATCCAGGACTGGGTCTGGGTTTTGTGAGCCCCCTGAATCTAATTCTATACTCCTCAGTGGTGAGCCCAAATCCCTCAATCAGAGTCTTCTTCATGAGGTCATAGGACCCTGCATCTGGCCCAGAGAGGGTCAGAAGCCTGTCTCTGCAGTTACCAGAGAACAGTTCCCACAGGAGTGCCCCCAGAGAGGTTTCTTTACTTTTCTCATTTCACAAGCCCTCTCAAAGGCTGTGAACCATTTTGTGATGTCATCACCTTCCTCAAATTTAGGGACAATCCCTTTGGGGATTTTAGGATCAGAAGTTTCCTCCCTATCCTTAGTTTTAGTATTGCTGCCACCATTGATGGGTGCTAAACCCATCTCCTGTCTTTCCTTCTCTAGAGCCAGGAGTCTGGTCTCTAGGTCCAGTCTTTTGGCCAACCTTGCTAAAAGGCTGTCGTCCTCACTGAGGCTGTCCTCAATGTCCTCTCTGGGACCTGAACCGCCTGTGTGGCTTCTAGGTCCACAGAGGTTAACTCTTGGAAATAAGGGTGCAGGGACCCTGTCTTCCCTAGGCAGTGGTGGAGGTGGGTTCCTATCTCCATTCTCCTCACCCCTTTCCTCCTCTGCTTGGTCATCACCATGCTCAGAGGGGTGGGCCTTTGCATACTCAGCCAGGAGCTCCTGGAGCCCTTGTTTGGTTGGATGCTGGCCCATTGGTATATTTTTGAGTTTACATAAGGACCTTACTTCCTTGAAAGACAAGTGAAGGTAAGGGGTGAGGTCGAGCTCCTCAACCATGTCCTGTATGTCATTATTATCTTCACTAGTAGCTGGGTTCTTTTCTTGAGACATTTTAACAAAAGTTCTAACCCCTCTACCCTTGACTATAGTGACTTTTTATTTTCTAAAATTCTAAAGGGACTTAAGCAAGGCCCTAACAAGACTTTTAGTAGTTTGGAAAAAAATGCCAATTTAAAAAATCAGAATTCTAAAGGCAATTTAAGAGTTCTGTTGTGTGATCAGATGGTAACCAAGTAGTCCAACAAATGCAAGTTTGTATCCCACCGCTGATCCACCAATGTAAGAAAGTGGCTCTGTATATACTGAACCAAAGTAAGGTTCAGTGTGCACAGAGTCCACAGACAGCAAAGGTTTGGCAGAGGCTAAAGTTAGATATAACCTTACTCTCTAAAGTGGTAGCTTGGTCGAGCAGTAAGGCAGTATCAGAGGACAGTGTAAAGCATTTGTTGTACACACTCAGTCAGCAAATGGTCTCACACACTCAAGAACTGAACTCTAGGCCAATTGTTTTGTATATAAAAATATATTGTTTTATTTTTAGAACCACAGGTCGGTATAAAAATACTTTCTCAGAATGAGATGCTTTAGATATATACTTTCAGTACACAATAGACTGTTGAATGCAATAGCTACAGTTGTTGCAATAGGCAACACAATTTAAACACAATTATATCATTGAGCTCAATGGAGAATTTTAAGTAAATGCAATATCAATTGCTTTACGTATGATTTTCTTACTCAGGGCTGGATCCTGGATTCAGCCCTGGTGCATTTCCTGTAAACAGTTGAAAGAAATCGTTTTTGTTACACAGGCGATTTTTAAGGAATATTTGTTTGTTTCAAAAATCGACAGAAGAATTTCTGGAGAAAACCAGGCAATGTTATCCTATGGAGGAAAATCAAGTTATCGGTAAGTACAGTTGTAATTACTTTGCAGGGTCAGTGCTGGGCACCAAGATCCAGCACTGGGATCTCTCCTGATAACAGGTGAGTAATTTCGTTTTCGTTGATCGGACGATTTTTAGTGATTATTTTAAAGTTTCAAAACTCGACACTTAGAAGAAATTTCAGTGTAAACCAGTCAATGTTACCCTATGGAGAAAATGTAGGTTATCGGTTTTCAGGTAAGTACTCGACTGGCAGAGTTAAGGTTCTGGGCATAGACTCAAGGGGTCTCCCAGGGTCACGTAGGTACAGTTGGTACACCCTCAGCGGCACAGGGGGGGCCGGGTGCAGACTGAGTTAGGCCCAATATTAGCCTATGGCGGGCAGGGGGCCCTTGGTTGGTGGCTGCTGGTAGGCAGGCCACTCGGCTGTGGGAGCAAAGCTCCTGGTCACTTACTCAGGGCAAGTGGGGAAGTCGAACAGGGTAGTTGGTGCACCCTCAGCGGCACTGGGGCGGCCGGGTGCAGTGGGCTTTGGGCCGTCGGGCGCCCAATGGTTTTCAATGGGAAAGCTGCGTGACGAACAAAGGCTGCAAGCTCGGGGACGGTGATTCTTCAGGTGCGACCACCACTTCGAGAGGGAAGTTGTAGGAAGGGTAGGCACCCAGGAGTTAGGCACAGGAGGCCGTGGGGCGCCGGGTGCAGGGGTGTCTTTAGGCGTCGGAAATCTTACCCTCGGCTGGTCGCGGTTGGAGGGGTCCCTGGTTCTGAGGTTGCAGGCGTCGTCAGGAGCGTCGAGGAGGGTCCTTGGGTGCTGGATTCTGGGTCACAGTCGCCGGGGGGATGTCCTCGTGGTCTTTGTCCACTCAGGCACAGGCCGGGCTCGGCGGGTGCAGAGTGTGCAGGAGTCGCGGTTCCTGGCTGGCACCAGGGGTTTGTTACTTGCTTTTGAGCAGTACCACTGCTTGTGGGAGTCCCAGTCTTTTTAGAATTACAAGGCAGTCAGGTCCTCCGGGGTTTTCGATGTTGCTGACCACTGGAGACGCCGGGTTTCAGCAGGAGCAGGTTCGAGGGTCAACAGGCCTGTAGGGCTGGGGCCAAGTCAGTTGGTGTCTCCCTCTTGTTAGCAGCTGCACGGCATGTCTTCTTTCTTCTTGTTCTTCTTGCTTGTTTCTGGATCTAAGGAAGGAAGGTTCAGGGTGCCCCTAAATACTAAATTTAGGGGCGTTACAGGTAGGTAAAGGGCAGGGACCAATGGGTCCCTTCCCTGGGGTGGGTACACCCCTATCCTGCCACTCTCCAGTGGGAGGGGGCAGGAGCCTAGTCCTGATTGGGCAGGGCTCCCCATCTTCAAGATGGCGAGAGCCCGGAGATGTGCTTCACCTCACCTCCCCCACCTGAGGGGTGGGGTTGGCAGAGGCTGGCACACCCCTCTCCTCCCTTGGGGTTTCCCGCCAGAGTGGGGGCTAGAACCGGTGGGGACCAGTTGCTGAGTACAGCAAGTGGTCTGGGGAGGCTCACAAAGGCGGCATGCCTTTGAAGCTTCCCCTGCCCATCCTGGGGAGGTGACCTAGCACCTCGCCCAGGACGTGCATTGTTGCAGGCCCGGGAGAGCGGATGGCTCGCTACCCAGGGGTCCAGCAACGTGTCTGCTGGGTGGCAGCCTAGGCAGCCTCTCAGACAGGACGTGGATTGTAGGTTAGGTTCAGGGGGCAACTCTAAGTTGCCCTCTGTCGTGCATCTGACATTAAATCCTACACTGGCATCAGTGTGGGTTTAATGTGCTGAGAAGTTTGATACCAAACTTCTCAGTCTTCAGTGTAGCCATCATGGTGCTGTGGAGTTCGTAATGATGACCTCCCAGCACCATATACTCTTAATTGCAGCACTGGACTTACAGTGCCCAGGAATGGACCTGGGTACTGTAGGGGTACAGGGCTCATGCACCTGTACCCTCACCACTGGCATAGTGCACCCAGCTAGAGGGGTGACTGAGGTATGCCAGGGCAGTGTGTTTATGGGCATGGCACACAGGGATGTGTGCCATGTCGACTCTCTGTTTTGTTCTGCACCAAGACACTCAGCCTGCAAAGGCAGTGTGTGTGTGTGTGTGTGTCAGGCTACAGGGCCTCTAAGGGTGGCACAATAAGTGCTGCAGCCCTTAGAGGCCTTCTCTGGTCACAGTGCCCTGGGTACCTAGGGTACCATTTACCAGGGGCTGACATGTGGCCAGAGATGCCAATCGGGTTTCGGCTACAATGCAGTTTTAGGGAAGGAACACAGGCCCTGGGCACCTGATTGGCAGGAGCCCAGGGCACACTCAGTCAAAGTACATCAGCAATTCAGCAAAAAGTGGGGGCATACCATGCAAGAAAGATGGCACCTTCTCACACAAACCCCCCCCTCCCCCCCCAAACGAAAGGTGATGAGACTAACCTTGCCCTATGGAGTCTTCATCGTCTAAGTGGAAGAACCTTGAAAGTCCATCTGCATTGGCATGGGCAGTCCCAGGTCTGTGTTCCACTTCAAAGTCTATTCCCTGTAGGGAGATGGACCACCTCAAAAGTTATGGATTTTCCCCTTTCATTTGCATTAGCCATCTGAGAGGTCTGTGGTCAGTTTGAACTAGGAAGTGGAGCTAAAGACAGCAATATCATCAAGATAAGCTGCACTAAAGGACTCCAACCCAGCAAGGACTTGATTCACCAACCTCGGAAGGTGGCAGGGGCATTCTTTAATCCAAAGGGCATAACAGTGAACTGATAATGGCCATCAGGTGCGGAGAATGCTGTTTTCTCTTTTGCTCCTGGTGCCATGCCAATCTGCCAGTACCCTGCAGTTATGTCAAAGGTACTTAATAATTTGGCTGCACCCAATTTGTCTATCAACTCATCTGCTCTTGGGATAGGGTGAGCATCTGTCCTGGTGACAGGGTTGAGCCCTCTATAGTCCACACCGAACCTCATTTTTCTCTTTCCACCCTGTGGATGAGGTTTGGGGACTAGAACCACTGGGCTGGCCCAGGGGTTCTCAGAGGGTTCAATAACCCCTACCTCCAGCATCTTGCTGACTTCAGCTCTGATGCTTTCCTTATCTTGATCAGACTGTCAATAGATCTTATTTTTGACAGGTACACTGTCCCCAGTTTCCACATAATGGGTACACCAGTTTGACTGACCAGGGGTTAAGGAAAAGAGCTTAGCATACTGCTGCAAGACTTACTTGCAATCAGCCTGCTGTTGGGCAGTGGGGGTGTCTGAATAGACAACTCCATCCACTGACCCATCATTTGTTTGCTGTAACACTTTTCGCCCTAAGTGGGATGGGTATGCCCAGACGTGGGTCCCTTGCTCACTGTGCCACTGGATTCAAGCTAGCCTGCCTGAAGAAGGGTGACATACCCTGAAACCGGTCCCAGGATGCTTGTTTCCGGTCCAGGGAGGACCTGGCCTTGCAGTTCGGTCTGGACTGTTCCCATGGGGCACATGGTCAAGACTGATTTGCATATGGCTGGGTCCAAACTGGGGTGGCGTAGTGGGCAAAAGAACGATGGATTTAACCCAGATCTTTTGACTGGGGGAGAATGTTTGCATTGTCAGCATTCCGTCCATCATTTGTTTGCTGTAACACTTGGGATAGGGTGAGCAACTGTCTTGGTGACAGAGTTGAGCCCTCTGTAATTCACACAAAACCTAATTTCTCTCTTTCCATCCTGTGGGTGAGGTTTGGGGACCAGAACCACTGGGCTAGCCCAGGGGCTCTCAGAGGGTTCAATAACCCCTAACTCCAGCATCTTGCTGACCTCAGCTCTGATGCTTTCCTTGACTTGGTCTGACTGTCGATAGATCTTGTTTTTGACAGGTGCACTGTCACCAGTGTCCACATCATGGGTACACCAGTTTGTCAGACCAGGGGACAAGGAAAAGAGCTTAGCATACTGTTGCAAGACTTGCTTGGTGTCAGTCTGCTGTTGGGCAGAGAGGGTGTCTGAAAAGACAACTCCATCAACTGACCCATCATTTGGGCTGTATGAGAGGAGGTCAGGGAGAGGTTCACTCTCTGCTTCCTGCTCCTCATCAGTCACCATCAGCATGGTGATGTCAGCCCTGTCATTGTTGAGCTTTAGGCGGTTCACATGGATAACCCTTTTGGGTGTCCTGCTTGTGCCCAGGTCAACTAAGTAGGTGACCTCACTCTTTTCTCTAGGATAGGGTAAGGGCCACTCCATCTGTCCTGGAGTGCCCTTGGTGCCACTGGCTCCAAAACCCACACCTGTTGCCCAAGTTGAAATTCAACCAGTGCAGCGTTTTGGTCATACCAGTGCTTCTGAAGCTCCTGGCTGGCCTCAAGATTCTTGGATGCCTTTTCCATGTACTCAGCCATTCTGGACCTTAGGCCAAGCACATAGTCCACAATATCTTGTTTGGGTTCTTGGAGAGGCCTCTCCCAGCCCTCCTTTACAAGACAGTGGTCCCTTCACAGGATGGCCAAACAGAAGTTCAAAGGGTGAGAAACCTACTCCCTTCTGTGGACATGGTAAGAGGACATCCCATCTCCTTTTGAGTTTCTCAGGGAGCCCCATGATCATGCCTTTCAATGTCTTGTTAAATCTCTCAACAAGGCCATTGGTTTGTGGATGATGGGGTGTAGTAAACTTGTACTGCACCCCACATTCCTTCCACATGCGTTTCAGGTAAGCAGACATGAAGTTAGAACCTCTGTCTGAAACCACCTCCTTAGGAAACCCTACTCTGGTGAAGACACCAATGAGGGCCTTGGCTACTGCAGGAGCTGTAGTAGTCCTAAGTGGGATTGCTTCAGGGTACCTAGTGGCATGATCCACTACCACTAGTATGAATTTGATCCCTGAGGCTGTGGGAGGTTCCAGTGGTCCCACTATGTCCACACCTACCCTCTCAAAGGGCACCCCCACCACAGGCAGTGGTATCAGGGGGGCCTTTGGGTGGCCACCTGTCTTGCCACTGGCCTGACAGGTAACACAGGAGCTGACAAACTCCTTCACCTTTTGGTGCATCTGGGGCCAGTAAAAGTGGCTTACTAGCCGTTTCCCAAGTCTTGGTTTGGCCCAGATGTCCAGCTAGGGGGATGTCATGAGCTAAAGTTAGGAGGAACTCCCTGTACTTCTGTGGCACTACCACTCTCCTGGTGGCTCCAGGATTGGGGTCTCTTGCCTCAGTGTACAGTAATCCCTCTTCCCAATAGACTCTGTGGGTACCACTGACCTCTCCCTTTGCTTCTGAAACAGATTGCTGCCTCAGTCTTTCAAGAGTGGGACAGTCTTGCTGCCCCTGGCACAGCTCTTCCCTAGAGGGTCCCCCTGGGCCTAAGAGTTCAACCTGGTAAGGGTCAAGTTCCATGGGCTCAGTTCCCTCTGGGGTATCCAAGTCCTCTCCCTGAGGAGAGGGGGTCCTGAGTGGTTTGCTGTATAGAAGCTGGTCCCCCGGTTTCTTACTTTTTCTCTTGGTTGGTTGCGCCATACTTTCAGGCTCCAAACCTACTTTTTCACCCTTCCTCTTGCTCTGTGCTCTAGTTTGCACACACACCAATTCAGGGATACCCAGCATGGCTGCATGGGTCTTTAGCTCAACCTCAGCCCAGGCTGAGGTTTCCAGGTCATTTCCTAGCAGACATGCAGCTGGTAAGTTTTGAGAGACCACTACCTGTTTCAGGCCAGTAACCCCCCCCCCGCCTAATGTCACCATAGCCATTGGATGATTAGTGGTAACACTGTCAGCATTGGTGACTGGGTAGGTTTTCCCAATCAAGTATTGCTCAGGGGAAACCAGTGTGTCTCTCACCATAGTGACACTGGCACCTGTATCCCTCAGAGCTTCTATCCTAGTCCCATTAAACCAGGGGTATTGTAAATACTTCTTTAAGTTGGGTGGCCACACAGCTACAGTGGCAAACTCAACTTCCCCTTCTGAAACTAGAACTGCTTCAGTGTGCATCCTGATTTGCTCTGGGCACACTGTTGATCCCATCTGTAGACTTGCCACCCCAGGTGTAGCTGTACTGGTTGCCTTGGGGGCCTTGTTGTGGGGGCAAGATTTATCTACAGTTAAGTGTCCCAACTTCTTACAGTTGTTACACCAGGCCATTGTGGGATCAAAGTTCTTCCCCTATAAGGCTGAGGCACATAGGGAGTAGTTTGGGACCCACCCCCTGTACAGGTTTTTGGGGCCCTTTAGAAGACTCAGACTTTTTATCTTGGGGATTCTCACCACCTTTCCCCTGGGGAGGTTTTGTAACCACCTTCTTCTGGTCACCCCCAGTGGTTGTCCTTGTCACCCTAGTCTTGACCCAGTGGTCTGCCTTCTTTCCCAATTCTTGGGGAGAAATTAGACCTAGGTCTACCAAATGCTGATGCAACTTTTCATTTGTGCAATTACTTAGTATATGTTCCTTCATAAACAAATTGTAAAGTCCAGAAAAATCATGCACATTATGTCCAGTTAACCAACCATCCAGTGTCTTTACTGAGTAGTCTACGAAGTCAATCCAGGACTGGGTCTGGGTTTTGTGAGCCCCCTGAATCTAATTCTATACTCCTCAGTGGTGAGCCCAAATCCCTCAATCAGAGTCTTCTTCATGAGGTCATAGGACCCTGCATCTGGCCCAGAGAGGGTCAGAAGCCTGTCTCTGCAGTTACCAGAGAACAGTTCCCACAGGAGTGCCCCCCAGAGAGGTTTCTTTACTTTTCTCATTTCACAAGCCCTCTCAAAGGCTGTGAACCATTTTGTGATGTCATCACCTTCCTCAAATTTAGGGACAATCCCTTTGGGGATTTTAGGATCAGAAGTTTCCTCCCTATCCTTAGTTTTAGTATTGTTGCCACCATTGATGGGTGCTAAACCCATCTCCTGTCTTTCCTTCTCTAGAGCCAGGAGTCTGGTCTCTAGGTCCAGTCTTTTGGCCAACCTTGCTAAAAGGCTGTCGTCCTCACTGAGGCTGTCCTCAATGTCCTCTCTGGGACCTGAACCGCCTGTGTGGCTTCTAGGTCCCCAGAGGTTAACTCTTGGAAATAAGGGTGCAGGGACCCTGTCTTCCCTAGGCAGTGGTGGAGGTGGGTTCCTATCTCCATTCTCCTCACCCCTTTCCTCCTCTGCTTGGTCATCACCATGCTCAGAGGGGTGGGCCTTTGCATACTCAGCCAGGAGCTCCTGGAGCCCTTGTTTGGTTGGATGCTGGCCCATTGGTATATTTTTGAGTTTACATAAGGACCTTACTTCCTTGAAAGACAAGTGAAGGTAAGGGGTGAGGTCGAGCTCCTCAACCATGTCCTGTATGTCATTATTATCTTCACTAGTAGCTGGGTTCTTTTCTTGAGACATTTTAACAAAAGTTCTAACCCCTCTACCCTTGACTATAGTGACTTTTTATTTTCTAAAATTCTAAAGGGACTTAAGCAAGGCCCTAACAAGACTTTTAGTAGTTTGGAAAAAATGCCAATTTAAAAAAATCAGAATTCTAAAGGCAATTTAAGAGTTCTGTTGTGTGATCAGATGGTAACCAAGTAGTCCAACAAATGCAAGTTTGTATCCCACCGCTGATCCACCAATGTAAGAAAGTGGCTCTGTATATACTGAACCAAAGTAAGGTTCAGTGTGCACAGAGTCCACAGTCCCCAGAGGTTTGGCAGAGGCTAAAGTTAGATATAACCTTACTCTCTAAAGTGGTAGCTTGGTCGAGCAGTAAGGCAGTATCAGAGGACAGTGTAAAGCATTTGTTGTACACACTGTCAGCAAATGGTCTCACACACTCAAGAACTGAACTCTAGGCCAATTGTTTTGTATATAAAAATATATTGTTGTTTTATTTTTAGAACCACAGGTCGGTATAAAAATACTTTCTCAGAATGAGATGCTTTAGATATATACTTTCAGTACACAATAGACTGTTGAATGCAATAGCTACAGTTGTTGCAATAGGCAACACAATTTAAACACAATTATATCATTGAGCTCAATGGAGAATTTTAAGTAAATGCAATATCAATTACTTTACGTATGATTTTCTTACTCGGGGCTGGATCGTGGATTCAGCCCTGGTGCATTTCCTGTAAACAGTTGAAAGAAATCGTTTTTGTTACACAGGCGATTTTTAAGGAATATTTGTTTGTTTCAAAAATCGACACTTAATTTCTGGAAAAAACCAGGCAATGTTATCCTATGGAGGAAAATCAAGTTATCGGTAAGTACAGTTGTAATTACTTTTCAGGGTCAGTGCTGGTCACCAAGATCCAGCACTGGGATCTCTCCTGATAACAGGTGAGTAATTTCGTTTTCGTTGATCGGACGATTTTTAGTGATTATTTTAAAGTTTCAAAACTCGACACTTAGAAGAAATTTCAGTGTAAACCAGTCAATGTTACCCTATGGAGAAAATGTAGGTTATCGGTTTTCAGGTAAGTACTCGACTGGCAGAGTTAAGGTTCTGGGCATAGACTCAGGGGTCTCCCAGGGTCACGTAGGTACACCCTCAGCGGCACAGGGGCGGCCGGGTGCAGAGTGAGTTAGGCCCAATATTAGCCTATGGCGGGCAGGGGGCCCTTGGTTGGTGGCTGCTGGCAGGCAGGCCACTCGGCTGTGGGAGCAAAGCTCCTGGTCACTTACTCAGGGCAAGTGGGGAAGTCGAACAGGGTAGTTGGTGCACCCTCAGCGGCACTGGGGCGGCCGGGTGCAGTGGGCTTTTGGGCCGTCGGGCGCCCAATGGTTTTCAATGGGAAAGCTGCGTGACGAACAAAGGCTGCAAGCTCGGGGACGGTGAATCTTCAGGTGCGACCACCACTTCGAGAGGTAAGTTGGGAAGCTGTAGGAAGGGTAGGCACCCAGGAGTTGGGCACAGGAGGCCGTGGGGCGCAGGGGTGTCTTTAGGCGTCGGAAATCTTACCCTCGGCTGGTCGCGGTTGGAGGGGTCCCTGGTTCTGAGGTTGCAGGCGTCGTCAGGAGCGTCGAGGAGGGTACTTGGGTGCTGGATTCTGGGTCACAGTCGCCGGGGGGACGTCCTCGCGGTCTTTGTCCACTCAGGCACAGGCCGGGCTCGGCGGGTGCAGAGTGTGCAGGAGTCGCGGTTCCTGGCTGGCACCAGGGGTTTGTTACTTGCTTTTGAGCAGTACCACTGCTCGTGGGAGTCCCAGTCTTTTTAGAATTACAAGGCAGTCAGGTCCTCCGGGGTTTTCGAGGTTGCTGACCACTGGAGACGCCGGGTTTCAGCAGGAGCATGTTCGAGGGTCGACAGGCCTGTAGGGCTGGGGCCAAGTCAGTTGGTGTCTCCCTCTTGTTAGCAGCTGCACGGCAGGTCTTCTTTCTTCTTGTTCTTCTTGCTTGTTTCTGTTTCGGGATCTAAGGAAGGTAGGTTCAGGGTGCCCCTAAATACTAAATTTAGGGGCGTTACAGGTAGGTAAAGGGCAGGGACCAATGGGTCCCTTCCCTGGGGTGGGTACACCCCCTACCCTGCAACTCTCCAGTGGGAGGGGGGCAGGAGCCTAGTCCTGATTGGGCAGGGCTCCCCATCTTCAAAATGGCAAGATCCCGGAGATGTGCTTCACCTCGCCTCCCCCACCTGAGGGGTGGGGTTGGCAGATGCTGGCACACCCACTCTCCGCCTCCCCCACCTGAGGGGTGGTGTTGGCTGACGCTGGCACACCCACTCTCCTCCCTTGGGGTTTCCCGCCAGAGTGGGGACTAGAACCGGTGGGGACCAGTTGCTGAGTACAGCAAGTGGTCTGGGGAGGCTCACAAAGGCGGCATGCCTTTGAAGCTTCCCCCTGCCCATCCTGGGGGAGGTGACCTAGCACCTCGCCCAGGACGTGCATTGTTGCAGGCCCGGGAGAGCGGATGGCTCTCTACCCAGGGGTCCAGCAACGTGTCTGCTGGGTGGCAGCCTAGGCAGCCTCTCAGACAGGACGTGGATTGTAGGTTAGGTTCAGGGGGCAACTCTAAGTTGCCCTCTGTTGTGCATCTGACATTAAATCCCACACTGGCATCAGTGTGGGTTTAATGTGCTGAGAAGTTTGATACCAAACTTCTCAGTCTTCAGTGTAGCCATCATGGTGCTGTGGAGTTCGTAATGACGACCTCCCAGCACCATATACTCTTAAGGGCAGCACTGCACTTACAGTGCCCAGGAATGGACCTGGGTACTGTAGGGGTACAGGGCTCATGCACCTGTACCCTCACCACTGGCATAGTGCACCCAGCTAGAGGGGTGACTGAGGTATGCCAGGGCAGTGTGTTTATGGGCATGGCACACAGGGATGTGTGCCATGTCGACTCTCTGTTTTGTTCTGCACCAAGACACTCAGCCTGCAAAGGCAGTGTGTGTGTGTGTGTGTGTCAGGGTACAGGGCCTCTAAGGGTGGCACAATAAGTACTGCAGCCCTTAGAGGCCTTCTCTGGTCACAGTGCCCTGGGTACCTAGGGTACCATTTACCAGGGGTTGACGTGGCCAGAGATGCCAATCGAGTTTAGGCTACAATGCAGTTTTAGGGAAGGAACACAGGCCCTGGGCACCTGATTGGCAGGAGCCCAGGGTACACTCAGTCAAAGTACATCAGCAATTCAGCAAAAAGTGGGGGCATACCATGCAAGAAAGATGGCACTTTCTCACAGCCCCCTCGTGGTGACAGGAACAGGGGGGGCTCCAACTGACTCACCCAGGCCTCAGTACTGGCAGATCCACCACGCGGGCTCCAGCGGGAGGTCCTCCACCACTCCCACATCCTCCTCTGAGGAGCGTTATATGTTGCAGCCGATCGGGGCCTGAAAACCGCGCCGCCGTCCCCAGCCGCCGCGCGTCAGGCCCACCAGTCTGCGGCCGAGTGTCTCACTCCTAGCCAGGCCTCCAGGCTCAGCGCCGTCCCCAGGTCGTTGTGTGCCACCTTACTGTGATTAAGACAGGGGGGGAGGCCCTGTCCGCCGCACCCAGGCCGCTGAACTGTCCGGTCCACGATACAGGCCCCAGCAGGCGGGCCGGCACCACAACCGCACTCGTCCCTTATGCTCGGTGCGGGGCGCCGCCGGCCAGGACCACAGAGCCGCAACACTTCCTCCTGCCGCCCTCACACCGAGACAGGCCGCTTTCGTTCAGCGGGACCGCTGCGGACCTCCCCCTCTCACCTCCAGTCACGCCGAGGCCAGAGCGGGGCAAAGCAACCCGCTAAGTACGCGGTCACGGGCACTCACTCCGCACACCGGTCCGCAGGCGTCTCGATGTTCAGACCCTGCTGGGAGGCGCCATATTGCCTCAACCGGTCTCGCCCTTCATCGCTACCGTGCTCACTCGCTGTTGTGCCGCCGCCGGAGTATGGGGCATCGCTGCAATGCCCCCGCACTGCTGTCCTCGCCGGGGAGCCCTTTATTGTGACGGATTTGAAGGCTCAGACGCTGTCGGCTAGCACAGCGCGACTAAATGGCGGCCATCTTCATTGACTGCTAGCCACGACCCCAGGATGCCTGATTTGAAGTTCCACCAGAAAACAGGCACTCCTGGAACTCTTGCAGGTGAAAGGAAATTAATTTTGGCCAGCAAATCTAAACTGAGACTACGCGTTTCAGCTCCTTGAGCTTATATTAGTTGCCATATTGAAATAGAAACCTTTAATAGACACAGACTCACGTGACCATGAATAGAGATTTAAGACCTACAACAATATGATTGAAGCAAGTGTAATAAATATTGCGTTTTTGGCCATACATGTGTAAATATATCTGCTTGATCCAAAGGCAATAAATACTAATAAATTCATCATAGATAATCTACGTATATCAAACCCAAGTGGACACCATAATTGTATCATAAAATGTATGATCATATCAAGCAATCAAACCCAAATGGCAAATATATTTTGAGAATCTACGTGCAATGAGTAATGTAAACTCATTATCTATGGCCCCTGTAGACAAAGTGTCCAAATATTGATGAAGATCACATTCATAAAAGCAAGCCCTGGTAGAGAGAACTGAAAATCATAGCCTTTGTGTACAAAATATTCCTCATCATTATTAAATCCATCAGGAACTTAGGGGCTGATTACGATGGCGGGCGGACTTTGTCCGCCCGCCACCGTAGTGGTGATTGGGACAGCCCGCCAGACATGCGGCGGTCCCACCACTGCAATTAGGATGCGACCGCCATACTGGCGGGCACATCCTGGGCCTTTAACATTGCGGGCGGTGCTGCTGGCTGCAGCACCGTCCGCAATGTGAAAGGTGCTTGCACCGCATTACCCTGCACCACGTGGCAGGCACCACGCGGTGCCTGCCACTTGGTGCATGGAAATGCATGGTACCCCCCAGTGCAGCGACACCCCCCCCCCCCACATGGGGGGCCCGCAACGGGCCCCCAAACCCAATCGCCAGCCTTGGAAGGCCTCCTAAAACCCACATCCTAATATGGCGGACGGTGCCTGCTAGGCACCGCCACCATATTAGTGGCCCTGCTCCACCTGCCAGGCAATCGGAGCGATTGCCACCGGCGGAAAAGCAGCGGACGAACTTTGCGTCCGCTGCGATTCCCACCTCCATCCTAATATGGCGGTGGGTAATTCTCAATTTGATGGCGGAACGATCGCCACCGCCGGCCCGGCAGTGGCGATCGTTCCGCCATCGTAATGAGCCCCTTAGTTCCAAAGTTTAGGGTGGTTCTAAACACTTAGGATTTCGTTCCCTATCACCACCTCGGACATTCTGTGGAACAGTATCAAACTCAAAGAACCTGGAAGATAGGAGAGAAATGAGAACTCAATAGAGATATCATTCTTATTACTCACAGGATTGTGTGAATAAGAAGACGGAAACCAGCCAAATCTATCATTCTTCCCCCAGGAACTCACAAGGATATGCCTATCAGCAGGGAAGAGGAGACAGTTGTGTTAGAACATTTTTAAAGCCATCCTTTCGGAAGAAAATGGTAGCTGCAGCGAGAAAACAAGATACCTCACTGAAAGAGTTCTATCCGGAATGGAACATGAGTGGTGGCCATACGAGATAGTGTAGAGGAAATAACTAAACTAAAGCCCCACAGAAGCTAAAATCCATCTGATCATGGAGGAGACTGGTGATTATGTGCAAATAGAAATATCCGATGGACACTAATTGAACCAGATTCAATTTATAAAGCTCAAAAACTAATTGAAGGAAATAATGAATAAATAATGTGATATTTTTGGACTCACTTGACTGATTTCTATGACATAATATTAGCAGATAAAGATACGCACCCGCAAGTTATAAGGGAGGCTCCATTTGATGAGTGTTGAGCAGTTAAAATGGGAACATTTTCTTCATTAGTGCCCAACCACATAAGGATCAGTATGCCACAAAAAGTACATTACAACTGGTGCTTGGGTTGTATAAAAGGGCAATAAGAAGGTGATTAATGGAATGCTTGAATTAATCTCAGTTACTGACAATCGCTTGGGGCGGCATCCCAGTCCATCGTTTTTTGCCAACCACGCATCCTCGGTTTGGACCCAGCAATATGCAAATCAGTCTCGACTGTGCTCCAGTGGGAACAGTCTAGCTCAAACTTCCAGGCCAGGTCCTCCCTGAACCGGAAAACAATCAACCCAGGACTGATTTCGCCCGTATTAGGGTTAATCAGCCAGGTATAGCTTGGTTCCAGTGAGCACGGGACCCACATCTGGGTATACAGTGTTACACTTAGGACAGAAAAAACAAGGTGATGGATGGAATGCTTGACTTAATCTCTGCCACTGGGTCCAAACAGAAGGTGCATGGTGGGAGAAAAATGATTGATTGGATTGTAGCCCGATCGATTATTCCACCCTTCACCTTGTTTTTGATGCCCTACGTTATATAAAAAGCAAGTGGTTTGAGATAAAGTTGCAACACCACACATGATTCCTTTGCGAGATGAACCACAAGTTTAAAACAATAGCCAATAAAGCAAGAAGCACAGAAAATCTTTAATGAATTATACACGAATTACGGTATTGTGGCGTAGTCATCTCATGCCCATCAGCAATGAACACTCCTGTTTACTAGATTTTAAAGCCCAAGAAGTCTTGGAGAATTGTATTGCCAAAAACAGGCAGTGCATAGGATATTTTTAAGCTGCCACAGAGGCAGCAACTCCCACTACAGTTGCTAGAACTTTTTCCAACCTTCTAAACCCATACAGTGGCGTTAGCTGAAACCTTAGAATAAGGAACCTGTATTGAGCTATAAATTTATAGGCTTATACACATAGCATGAGTCTATCATGTTGCCTGTAAATGTCTTTTCAGAAAGCTACAGTGAGTCAGCATGATGAGACCTTTTCTGGAGATTATATTTAAATTCAGCTCTAACTGCAGAATTTGTAAGCCCTTATCTCAGATAGGCAAAAGACTAAGGGTTGGTCTTTTAGCGTTATCCTCAGGGATGTAGATTTCTTTCCAGATGAAGGCATATATTGTTACCTTCTGTGAATGCTGTGTCTGTAAGCAAACCATAAGAAAATGGCAATCACCCACAGTAGTATTCAACTGCAAATGAAATGCCAATATTATTTGCTGTAGTGTTGATGACACTCTTAAAGGCTCTGTAAATTAATAATACTCACATTGAAATAGCTATTGGTCTGTTTATCAGGGATTTTATCAGTTCTGCTACCTCATTAACTGTTGCCTTACATGTATGTGCTTGCTTAATCTAATCTCTGGTTTAATTCAGTAAAATGCATCTCTGATATACTGAGCAACCTACAGTTCCATTTAGTGGTTTCTCAATGATTAAGGAGTCCGTTCAAGACTCTTCAAAACCACAGACTGTGGAGCTAAATGCAGCCTTATTGATGAAACTGATGGGCCCCATGTTTAAGCCTAGCCACAATGTTGAAAACATTCTTTTTCCGAAGATTGCCTTGCTCTTGGCCCATCCATCTTCCAGGTCATAAGGAGATACAGGGCTTTACATAAAGGAAAGATTTGGTTTTACAATAACAAGATCACGTTGCACACCAACCCAAGGATCACACAGAAGATTCTCACGCTGTTATGTCAGTGAGCCTGTAATGTTGTATTTCTTCTGTTCGACTCAGATACTATAGCAGAGTTTACTCCATATGTTGTTCCTCTTGCATAAACCAATGCTTTTGCTCTTTGCATATGTTATTAGTAGCCTTCGGACTAGCTAATAGAACTAACTAAAGAACAACATATATTGAAGAAGGGCATAAGCCAGCCAGATAACAGAATGGTCACTGAACATTCCACGAGTACTATATCTGCTTCAACAGCCCTTTACGCAAGAGTTTCACTGCAAGAGTGCTTAAGGCCAGCTCCTTTGAAAACTATTGCACATTTAAACAGTCTTTCCTACACATGAGAGCAAAAAGAGATTTCACACTGGACCATGCTGTGCTTCTGAATGTTTTTTATTAAATGTGAGCCTTTTCCCATGCTGCTTCATGTTACTGGTAGGTAGTTCAGATTAAAGAATACGAATCTATGAGGAATCCAGTGCTTGAAAGGAAGTTCTGTATCCTAGGATCTTCACTGATAGTCATAAATGTAGATTAGTCCTACCTGTGTACAGGGCCTGCTTTACAACTTCAGTGAAGATTTATACAATGCAGAATCAGGTTTACAAGTGCTTAATCATCTGTGACTATAGAACTACAGATTTATTGTATAGTGGTAGACCAGGTGCCCTATGTTTTGATTTACCAGCAGCTTTTGAGAAGACACGATGTGCAGATCCTGAACCCACCACACCCCCATATGGAATTAGTACTTATTCACGTGGTCTGCAAGTCCAGTTGTTTTATCTGAACCTAGTTGAATGCAGTATATAAACGGTTCTTAGTACTACATTAATTTACTGGATATGTTGTGCCCCTTACTGAACATTGAACCTAGGATATCCCTGGTACAACCAGTTCTCCACCAGGGGATCTTCATTAATGGTCCTAAGCAGTGAATTGTTCCACCCGTAGGTGGGATCCTGGAGGACTTTTAACAGAAATATATACAATGCACTTTCCTTTTTGAAAGCCTTTCTTTTTTAATTCTAAAGACATTTTATAACTTTTCCAGCAATACACTAAATACAGAACGGAAATCCATTTTTCAAAATAAAAAATACGTTTTGGACAGTCGATAAGGGCTATATTGACCAAATTCACTTAGTTTCTTTGGAAAAGAAACCCTGACTGTTCGTTTTAAGAAAGAACATGCTACCAGTTATCCCATCATGTCCTTTCAGTGGCATGTGAATTAGTTCTTTTTTCAGCTGTTGGTGACAGGATTCTGCTCCTCTGAGCTGTTGTTATCTTTACTTTTTCTCTTTGGAAACCTTGTAACCTTCCAAACACAATTTTAGTTCACACCTTTAGGGATTGAGAGTAAATTCCTTCGGTTTTCTGACAGAAGAATATTCATTTTTGTGAAATGATCTACTTGTGGGAGAAAAAAGGCCCAAACCGACCCTCCAAATGCCTGTGCTTTCTTTGTTTTTATAGCTGAACACCTGAGGAAATCTCCATTGCTTAGAGGAATATAACAACCTTCCTTGCAATTATTCTAGGAGCTCTCTTTGCAGATCAATGCATCATCACTCTAGTTTTAATCACTACGTTGTTCCTCATCACCCCAGCAATCAATGTCTACGTGCTGAAGACCTGCATATCATTCAGAGTCTGCACATCGTTCATATGCTTATTCTCATATCTTTAATTTCTTTAGTATGTCAATAATCCTTGATGTTATCTAAGTTGCATCCAGCAAGAGTCTCACTGATTGATAACCTTATGACGTTTAATAATGTTTTGGGCTGGGGGCTACAAAGCTTAATATACCTAATCCAAAATCCCAACCGAAAATGTAATTTATTTTTATACCCTACTTCATTGCTCTTCAAGACTGTTAAATCAGTTCACCTTGTGAAATCTTAGTGTAAAACAAGTACATCAAGTAACTTAGATACCAACTATAGTTATTCAGTTATATCAAATCAAGCCCTAGTGTGCGAAGTTCATCCATATACAGTGATAACTCTTCTTGAAATCCATCTTAACACTGTAAATGCATAAAAATACCTATCCCAAGGTTTCTCAGTTAATTGATAAATATATATATATATATATATATATATACATACACATATATATGTGTGTGTGTATACATATATAGTGTCTGTGGTTATGGTTAAACCTCCATCTCCGCTGAAAAGTTTTTTTTACTTCACCTATAACTTTGTTGCTGTTTTACAAATATGCACAATATTTTTTGAACCACATAAGTGACTTCATTTCGTCATAGGTTGTTTTCATTTTTAACTCCCATAGGAAACCACTTCAGCAAAGACACTGATTTGAATCGCATCAAAATCCTTGAAACGTATACATTATTCAGAGGAGTAAATTTGCTTGGTTTGATGTTAATCTGTTTTCGTAGTTTTTGAAAATTATGAATTAGAAAGAGTTTCTGCGAGGATTTATGTGTATCTTCATTGTCAAATAGCAAATCATTTGAGGATCTGGATTCTCAAATCATCTTAGCATAATATATTTGAAAAATAATTGGAAAGAAGAGCAGTTTATCCTGTCTACCAATGCGAGATCAGTGGCTCTGATTGGCTGCAACAACTGATTTTTTTTGTTGCAGCAGTCATTGGTGTACGCCAGCTACCAAAGCCTGCTTCTTGGAAAAGAAAAGAAAAAAAAGAATGTGATCGGTTTTGTAATGAGGCTGGGATAGCATCCCCTGACTGCAGGGAGCATGTAGTCCCCTAGGACCACAGTTCATTGACAGATGCCATGCAAGCTTGTTCGGTGGCACAGGAGTTGGTGCTGGGCCTGCCCTCAGTCCACTTGGCTTAGCTTATTGGATTGCACAGAAACTGGTGCAGGGTGTGGCCGCAAGACTTATCCTGCGAAAAGAGGGTTGATGTATTTTTTGCCTTCACCCAGTGCTTGCTGTAAATAGCCAAACCAATGCACGTCCATTATGCCGCAGTTTTGTATGTGGGAGGCTGGATGCCAGCCCTCATCAAATACCAGGCTTTGCGGTTTACCTTTCTGCACACCGCTGAATACGCTGTGCAGCAGGGTTGGGCTAGATCTTGGCCAACACCTGTTCTCTGTGGCCAGAGCTCTTGCACTGCTGAGGTTTCTTTTGCAAGAGGTTGGAGTGTAGGAATCCACAGTCGTAGCTGAAACTGGGATGAAAATGTATCTCGTTAGCAAAACCGACCCCATAGGGCTATATGTTGATTTTCACTTTGCAATGAGGAAATTGGAATTTTAATAACATTGTTTTAACATGTTTTTATATGTTGCACTTACTAATCATTGATACCATTGTGAATTGATTTTTAATCCGGCCCGCTCTTTCTTTTGGTGCTTGAGGAATGTATACATGTACAATAAGTGACCTTCTCTTTTTGTGCATAGATACCACCGTGAGGGATGGACTTTCTCAGGTTGCCAGTCCTTCGTCTCCAAATAGCACCTGCTCCAGCCATTCTGTGCAGGCTGCTAGTAGGCATACCTCTCCGAGTTCTGAGCAAGGTAGGCATTTTTTTCAGTGCCAAGGTATAAAGGGGATCAACGCTTGGTTGCTGCATGTGTTTTGCCACCAATAACATATGTAGAAAAGGTTCCAATGAAGAAATATAGTTATTTTGCACGGGATTACAGATCTCCCCCCTATTATAGGTGCTCCTGTTGAAGTGAAATCTAGAAATGTGATCTTGGATTGTTGCCTCAAAAAACTACCTACAAAGTGGCCTAGGTGAGAAATATGGAGGAATAGAATGAAAGTGAAATCCACCCATAAAATTAGAAATGTTTTCTTCACAGAATGAGAAGTTTGCCAAGGTTGTTTGCTATAATACTGCACGAAGGAGGCAATGTATCTCTAAATATGTACTCCAGTATATAGATTGTCAAAACTGCCTTTTCCACGACTGAACTCTTAGGCTTACACAATTATGCTTTATGCATGTGCTTTGTTACCTTTACATCTTGAAAGCACTCTTGACCTCAAGGCTGCCTAAACTTCTCAGCAGTATGTGAGTTATCTGTATTTTCTGGTCCATACCTGTGATCCGTGTCACTGAAGTAGGATTAGATGAAGATGAACACTTATGAATCGGCAGAGTGGACATTTGCAGAATAGCTATGCTACACATAAAAAAACTTGTCCTCCTTCAGGGGTGAACTAGAGCATAGCTGCTCTGCCCATCTATAGTAGACCGATATTTCCTATGAGTGCTCATGTGGCTACTTTACTTAAGTGCATTTTGCATTATGCCACCCTGCAAAAGCTCATTTGAGATTTTTAGTAACTTTACTAAATGCAAAATACAACCCATGTAGAAATGGCTTTCTTTTCTTTTTTTACTGCACCAAAAGGGACCAGAAGTTGTTTCTTTACTCAGAAGTCATTTATCGTATTTAAATGCATCTTAATGCCTTCTTGTGATCAATTAGTGTAATGCCTGTTAGACACCTTTGGCTCTATTAGAAAGGGGGTGACAAATTTATAGTATGATTGAAATAATATTAAGACACTACCTTCAGAAGAAAAAAGTAGTGAGTTACCCTTATGGACTAGGGTAATGAAAGCCTTCTCTATTAACAGTCTGAATTTTAATGACTTGGCCTAACTAATGTAAGAGCACCGGAAATTCCACCTTCCTAGACAGTAGCCTATTGTTGCGCATGTGCTTGGGTTGAGGTCGCATTCATAAAGCTTTCCGTACCTGAGAACACTTCTCTTGAGGCCTCCCAAGAAGTCAAAATGACTGTCTCCTTGAAGAAATACATCTGGAAGTGATACTTCCATAATGCTTTACTGTCATAGTAATGAGCTCTCAAAGAACAAGAATATTGTAAATCTTCAGTAGCTTAGGGTAGATTTTGCAGATCCAGTACCTGCGACGGAGCCCCTTACTAAATTGTAACTCACTCCCATATCAGGTACTCCTTAGCAACCTCTTGCCTCATATTAGCAAATGCTTTAGACATTAGTTGTCACTATTGCAGCAGTGTAAATATATTTCCTACCATCTGCGTCTTTGGGTGTGCTGTTGGCAAATGCTTTAGTCTGATTTGTCTGAAGTCTGGATTTCATGAGGTACTCTGGAGCTGTACATAAAACATACCATGGACATATGGAGCCACTTTCTACTTGTTTAATAGTACACTCTTGTTGATAATCAACTTCTCAGGATTTAAGGAGTAGTGGGGTGTGTTTAAATTTGAGAGAACGTTACATACCATTTTGTGAATGAAGCGACAATTTATAGAGAAGTATGTTGACTCCTGAATGGAAGACTCAAGTTGACAGTTCTAGGTTCTCACATCTTTTCCCCCGCTTTTTTCTACCCTCCAGAGGCGGATTGAGTGACAGGATTATTTTCTTACTATTCAAGTTCTAGCACAAAAGGTTTGGTTCTGATTGCTTTTTGTTTTGAGAGTGGTCTTTATTGAAGTAAATATCTTCTGAGGATGAACAATAACAAATGAAAAGGAGCATACAATTATATGATCAATATAGCTCAATTAACAGCATTAGAACAAGTTCCATATAATGCTGAATCAGCAAATCACATCCAGTAATATTCCTCACGAGTCTTGCACATGAATTTCAAATTGCTTTATTGAAGTTTTTTACAATTGCACCTCAGCCGAGCCAACGCGTTTCGTCCAAGAGGACTTCATCAAGGCTGCAGAATTAAAAACATAAATCAGCCTCTATATCACATATATACATACAAAACGATGTTTACAGTAATCCCAATATACAGTACTTCAAGCACTTGTACACAGAAAGCGCAAGACCCCCTACCTACATACACTATTTTTTTTTTTTAAACCATCCGGTTTCTATACACTTTCAAATGCATTAATGTATTAACCGTGCAACTATATTTTTCATGACCTGGTTAGTCAAGTCTCTCAATTGACAGGCATCATAACAGACAAATTTCTCATATAGGAATAATAAAGAATTGAGACACTCACTTGGTTATTCTTCAATTCCTAATGCCCCGTAGTGTGGGAGAAGATCAGAAAACAGATGTCCAAAAAGGGTCGAGAAAATATTTAGAGTGGTAAAGTACACTTTGTGTGAAGAATAAATACAACTAATCAATAAAATTGAGCATATTCTCCATTTGGACTAATCAATGCAGAGGTATCACAAAAACGCCCCACAAACCACACTAGGTCACGTTTTTTGTTGTTAGTCAAGTCTCCCAATTAACAGATATCGTGACAGACCAATGTGCTCATATGGGAATAATGAAGAATTGAGACACTCACTTGGGTTATTCCTCAATTCCTAATGTCCCACAGTGTGGGAGAATCTCAAAAAGCTGATGTCCAACAAAGGTTCAAGATAACATATAGGGTGGGGAATTACCCCCTTGTGCAATCTATAATATGAAGAATAAATACAACTAATCAATAAAATTGGGCATATTCTACATGTGGAATGATAAATGCAGAGGTATGTTCACAAAACACCCTACCAACAACACTCAATATCAAAGCAATTTCCAAAATTAATAAAAGGCCAATGTGTTACCTAATTGCAACAGTTTCACGGCAAAAAACTCTATTCCATGTATTCATATTAGTTATCTTCTGAGGATGAATGATTTTTGTTGCTTTTAGAAATTTTTTTGTCCAGTGGGGGCTAGCGCAGCAAAGAAACTAGGGAGAGACTGAAGAAATTGCGCTGACCTCGGTCCCTGCAAGCCCTCCCCTCAACAATCCTCTCTGGTCCCTCTGGAGCGCTAGCCCAATTTTTGACTTTGGGAGTCCTCTTGGTGTTGACCGCTCTCAACGTTGCATTTCCTGAACTTTTATGGTTCTCTGTGTTGCGAAGGTGTCCATGTTAAAAGGCATAGATGACTGTGGTGCTGGTATTCCCTTCCCAGGAGGTTTTCTTTATTCAATTTTGTAAACCTGTTTCATTGATTTTTCATACATAATAGTTTAAATCTGTAATACATATAGTTTAGTACAATCAACAACTTGGAGTATTCTTGTTCCGAGTTATTCATAATTCGCAATAATGATTACTGCCCTTTATTATTGGAGGTGTAGTATTACATCTGTTTGACATTGTTAAACTTTCTGAGAGTGAATACAGATTGAATAATTATAAAATATATCATCAATAACTATATCTAAATCTAAACAAAATAGAACTGTGAATAGAAAGTTGGCATGGTTCTTCGGTCATATAATCTATAAGTTATGTCTTTTAACTAAATTGACACTACCTCTATGACACGAGCAAATATATAGTGAGAAGATGAGGGTTCGGAATCCAAGGGCCAAATAAAAGTAGAATGGTACCTAGAAGAGCAACAATTGCCATAAAGTGCCTGAAATTCTTTCAGACGTAAATGTTATTGCTGTTCCCACTGTGATTATTGCATCAGCACATACAGTATACCAATTATTTTCTCCACCTTACTATGTCCACTATTCCCAGCGCTTCACTTGATTTCCATTTCATTGCTATACATCAACTTGCCTGTAATATAATGATATCCTTAAACGATCTACCAACTTTCTTGTTTGAAGTTTTTTGCTTTTTTCAGAATCGAGGCTGATGAGCATACCTCTCTAACTTTAAGAGGACCCCTTTGCCAGTAACTTCATGCATGGTATTAAACACTGCCATCCAGTATATCACTGGCTTTGGACACACACAAGTCATGTGATAATAAAGCAGGTATCCATGTCCATACTTGGGCAGAGCAACAGAGTTAACAAATATTTTTTTTTTCACAGAGTTAGGTATGTATATAAAATTGTAAGAATTTGTTTGCTCTGGGTGCTTGTCTAACTATAAGAAACTACTCTTCCTTTGTTATTGCCCTGCGCATGTCAGTAGAAACTTTTTCCTGGAGTTCTGACAAAGGGTATTTCAGACTCTGCAACAGAGCTCCATGTAATTGAGTCCGGTAGCATAAAACCTGATTTCAGCCCAGGGATCTCTGCTATCCACTGTATTTGTGCCGCCACGTAATGTAGTTTAAAACCTAGAACGTCCAAGTCCCCGCATCATCGAGAAGCCAGATTTTATGCAGGGTTACCCTATTGAGCTCTGCGTTCCACATCAAGTCAGTTAGTACAGTGTCTAGGTCTCAAAAAAATGCTCTGGGCAGAAACACTGATTAGGTTAACAAAGTAATATAACAGGGCCGGGAGCATCAACATTGTGATCAGGGAAATTCTGTCCTGCATTGAAGGTGGGAGCGGCTTTCAGAAAACGTGAATCCATTCATTGCTTTCAATGCTTTGCCTATATTGCCATCTATTATATCTAGTTCTTTGTGACATATCTGTTCTCCAAGGTAATACAGTGTATTGAATTCCCATTGAAGGACTCCGGAGTTAGTCAGCAATACTGTTAGTGTTTTTTAATTGAATTTATTATCAGATCTTATCTGGAATATGCAGGATGTCAGCCATTTGACCTACTGTCCAGATACTTCCCCAAAAGCCTTTATTCTGTTTATGGATGGGGTTAATTTTTTTGTTACATCTTTAATATATCATCTGCATGTAGTAATTAGAGTTGTGCCGTTTATAGGTATACTATCATGTTGCATAGTGTTACTAAGGGGTTCCATCGCAAATGTGAATATCATAGGGACACTCCGATTCCTCTGTCTCTTAACTAGCCCTCTTTTTTTTTTTTTTTAAATCAACTATTCGCGTTTTTTGTTATTTTACACCTTGTTGGTATTGAATATAACATTTCAGTCTGCGTTCATGAGCTACGTGTATTTCTCCTTATCAATCAGCATTTTAGCACTTGACACCATTTACTGCTGCTTTGCATTCCCTCATCTGTACGCCTTGGTGTGCCGATGTCTGTTTCTTACAATTGCATCAATTATCAATGATCCTTACATCCCCCCCCACCTAACTTTACAGCTGCTGGAGTCCGCATTATTACTGGTGTAAGAAAGGGGAATAGCTGTAGTATTTACTGAGCCTGACATGGTCCATTCATCTCTTTCTAGTTCCTTTCCCTCTATATGGGACACTACGCATTTTTTTGCGAATCTTATTATTGTATTTTGACAAAACAAACAACAATAACAAATCCCCCCAACACTGAAGGCGCATGTGGACAGAATTTTGTGCAGTCTGAAAAGATCACATTGGGTTCCTGTTAGTAACCATAGCCCCAGAGTCTCTCCGGTGGACTCCACCCCCTTGGTCTTCTGAGCCAGGTTCCCGGTAGGCTTCCCTCCCTGCTTAACTTGACCCTCACCAGGCAATTTACCCAATGCCTTCCCCCGATTCCAGCCATGGGCCCCACCCCTTGTCAAACTTCCAGGGGCACCCCCGGGCCCGATACATCTGTCTCTCAGCCCCCATGCACCAATCCATTCTCTCCTCCCATTCCTGCCTTATCTGCAACATCTTGGCACCCCAGTGTTTGACGAGGTCTCTACGGGCCACCATCAGGGCCAAGTTGCAAAGAGCTGGGCATACCGATCCAGAGACTGTCCCTCCCCACACCTCCCCCAAAATACCCAGGGCAACCAGCTGGGGCATAAGTTGTATCTCATACCCCGTAATATTCCATTTTTGCCTGAGAGCGTGTACTACTTTGTTATAGAGGAGAAACTAACCCCTAGGTTGTTCCCATTTGTCTATAGGTGTCTGGAATTCCATCAGCATTCCTTCGTGGAACAGATGTCCAACGTTATCAACACTGGCTCTGTCATAGTGGTAAAAGTTCCTGGGAGACAAGATATTGTCTGCTGTTGGGAAGACACGCAGTCATGTTGCAGAAGCATATGGTTTTGTCTGTTTTGTAACAGCGAGGTTCCTCTTTAGGCAGTCCATTGCTGTTCAAGGGGAGGTCTTTCTTAGTCTTACCATGTCGGAGCATGAGCGCTTGAAGCACTCCTCCCGGATTTGTATATTTGTAAAGCCAGTATCATGTATGTTTTGTCCTGCTAGCCACATTGCCACCCATTGGAGGTTGCGCCTCTATATAATGTCCATACCTTCTCTCTCCGTTGGCAGCTTTAATTTAGCTGAGGCCAGTGCTTAATTTGTAAAATAATAAGTGCCCAAAGCGCTGCCCAGATGCCCACAGCCGGTGCTATTTAATGTTGGCCGCGCTGAATACCAAGGCTGTGTACTCTTGAATCCAGCTCAGGTCTATTTAATCCACCTCCAGATGCTCCCTGCCCCTTTATGTCACTGTTGCAGATGTATGCTTTCTTTTTGATGGATTTTCTTCTTCTCTTCCTCCTCCTTTCCCCTTTGGGTGGTGTTCTTCCCTCTCTTGCTCTTGGGGAATGCCTGATGACAAAAATTATGTGCTGGTCCCCAAAAATGAGTGTCGTTGGCCCCCATCGGCTCAAATTAAGCACTGTCTAAGTCTACTCTTTGCCTTTCTGGCCCCCCAAGTCAACGTGTTGAGCATTGTGTTGAGATCTACAAATATGTCTGTCATGAGCACAAATGATAGAATGGCAAAATAATAGAGCAGTCACTGGAGCATTACCAATTTAGCATCTGCTATGCGCCCAGCAACTGATCGTGGTAATGTTGTCCAGAAGGCCACCTGCGATCTTAAGGATCTCATAGTGTGGCTTATGTTGCCCTCTAGGTAATCTGCCATTGTCTGGTATATGTGTATTCCCACCTATCTAAATGTATTGGGTTCCCATTGCAATGTTTTCTCCCACCTAGCATTACTTGACTTGGAGGCTGTGGGTGTCGTAGGGGAAACAAACATGACCTCTTATGCTTCATTTGGGGTCCCGATAGGTCTCCAGTCATTCAGGATAATTGCTAGTAGCGTCAAGTCCGTTACTACATCACAAATGTAGAGCAACATATTGTCTGCATATAATGAGGATATGGGACCTATCCCATAGTTGCTCTATACTAACCCTCTTAATGGAGCACGGTTGTCATATTATTCTAACTGTGCATACCCTTGGCAATAGTTGCTTGTATAGTAACTAAATCAGTTTCATTATGCTACCTCCCCAAAACCAAACCATCTCAGTAATGCAAATATATTTTGGCAGCTAATGGTATTAAGGACTTTTTTGAGGTCTATTGTTATTACAGCAGATTGGGGAAATGTTTGTGATAGTTTGAAGGACATTCAATAATTGTCTGATATTTGATGAAATATTGCGTCCTTTGTAATGGACGTTTTTTCCAAGTGTTACTTTCCAGGTTTAGGCAAACAGATGATCAATGCTTTCCTGGTCGAGCGAGGTAATGCCCTTTTTAGGTCTCGGGCCTAGCGTTGCAGTGCGCAGCACTGCTCACGCAGCGCGAGACCTCTTGTATGGGGTTCTGAAAGCTAACCAAGCGCTCGTGCGTGTGATCAGGCTTTCGCCAGCAGGCATTGGCTTTCGCGTATTTTTTTGTAAAAAAAAAAAGGCCCGCGATTGGGCAAAGGCGGGCGCATGTCCCGCCTTTGCAACGCCTATTCCCGTCCGTGGCTAGCACGCGCAGCAGCGCGCATTCGCCTCGCTGCCGCGCTCCCTCGCCCCCGCTCCACTGTGGTGCGCGCGCACCACTGGTTTTTTCCAGATAGTATCTGAAATAAGTTTCGCAGCTGCTTTTAAAAGTGTTGAAGTATTGAAGTATTATGCATTGCACTATGTTCACACAGTATAAAAATGTCTGCCCCATCTTTAGGCCGCTCCTCGGACTTCTGTGAGGCAGAACTCCCGTGTTTTCTGCTGGCTGTCTTTGGCGTGGATGTACGGAGGAATGTTTTATTACAGTGTAACAGGTTTGGTGGCGAACTCCAGATAAATGTACACCACGCACGCAAAATGTTCCCTTTGGGCATTCAGTTCAGCTACTTGCAGCGGTGGAGGGCTCTGCTCTTCGATGTACTTCCTGACAGACTGCTAAGTTTGAAGTGCCTGTCGGGCACAGGTTGCTCTTTTGAAACTTTCTTAGATTTTTCACTGAGGAACAGTGCCGATGCCAACAATGAGAATAGCACTGATGATCCCAATGGGACTAGTGCCGATGCCAACAATGAGAATAGCACTGATAACCATGGGACTAGTGCCCATGACAACAATGAGAATAGCGCTGATGATACCAATGGGACTAGTGCCCATGACAACAATGAGAATAGCGATGATACCAATGGGACTAGTGCCGATGCCAACAATGAGAATAGCACTGATGATAAGAATGGGACTAGTGCCGACGCAAACAATGAGAATAGCACTGATGATAATAATGGAACTAGTGCCCATGACAACAATGAGAATAGCACTGATGATAACAATGGGACTAGTGCCGATGCCAACAATGAGAATAGCACTGATGATAACAATGGGACTAGTGCCGATGCCAACAATGAGAATAGCACTGATAACCATGGGACTAGTGCCCATGACAACAATGAGAATAGCGCTGATGATACCAATGGGACTAGTGCTCCTGACAACAATGAGAATAGCGCTGATGATACCAATGGGACTAGTGCCGATGCCAACAATGAGAATAGCACTGATGATAACAATGGGACTAGTGCCGATGCCAACAATGAGAATAGCGCTGATGATACTAATGGGACTAGTGCCGATGCCAACAATGAGAATAGCACTGATGATAACAATGGGACTAGTGCCCATGCCAACAATGAGAATAGCACTGGTAACAATGGGACTAGTGCCCATGACAACAATGAGAATAGCGCTGATGATACCAATGGTACTAGTGCTCCTGACAACGAGGATAGCACTGATGATAACAATGGGACTAGTGCCGATGCCAACAATGATAATAGCACTGATGATAGCAATGGGACTAGTGCCGATGCGAACAATGAGAATAGCACTGATGATAACAATGAGAATATCACTGATGATAACAATGGGACAAGTGCCGATGCCAACAATGAGAATAGCACTGATGATAACAATGGGACTAGTGCCGATGCCAACAATGAGAATAGCACTGATGATAACAATGAGAATAGCACTGATGATAACAATGGGACTAGTGCCGATGCCAACAATGAGAATAGCACTGATGATAACAATGGGACTAGTGCCGATGCCAACAATGAGAATAGCACTGATGATAACAATGGGACTAGTGCTCATGACAGCAATGAGAATAGCACTGATGATAACAATGGGACTAGTGCCGATGCCTACAATGAGAATAGCACTGATGATAACAATGAGACTAGTGCCGATGCCAACAATGAGAATAGCATTGATAACCATGGGACTAGTGCCCATGACAACAATGAGAATAGCGCTGATGATACCAATGGGACTAGTGCCGATGCCAACAATGAGAATAGCACTGATGATACCAATGGGACTAGTGCCGATGCCAACAATGAGAATAGCGCTGATGATACCAATGGGACTAGTGCCGATGCCAATGAGAATAGCACTGATGATACCAATGGGACTAGTGCCGATGTCAACTATGAGAATAGCACTGATAACCATGGGACTAGTGCCGATGCCAACAATGAGAATAGCGCTGATGATACCAATGGGACTAGTGCCCATGACAACAATGAGAATAGCACTGATGATACCAATGGGACTAGTGCCGATGCCAACAATGAGAATAGCACTGATGATAACAATGGGACTAGTGCCGATGCCAACAATGAGAATTGCACTGATGATAACAATGGGACTAATGCCGGTGCCAACAATGAGAATAGCACTGATAACAATGGGACTAGTGCCGATGCCAACAATGAGAATAGCACTGATGATAACAATGGGACTAGTGCCCATGACAACAATGAGAATAGCACTGATAACCATGGGACTAGTGCCCATGACAACAATGAGAATAGCGCTGATGATACCAATGGGACTATTGCTCATGACAACAATGAGAATAGCCCTGATGATAACAGGACTAGTGGTGATGATAACAATGAAAATAGCTCTGATGATAACAATGGGACTAGTGCCCATGACAACAATGAGAATAGCACTGATAACCATGGGACTAGTGCCCATGACAACAATGAGAATAGCGCTGATGATACCAATGGGACTATTGCTCATGACAACAATGAGAATAGCACTGATGATAACAATGACTATAGCTCTGATGATAACAGTGGGACTAGTGCTAACGAGAACCGTGAGAATAGTGCTGATGACAACAATGAGACTAGTGCTGATGACAACACTAATGACAACAACGAAAATAGCGCTGATGATAACAGGACTAGTGGTGATGATAACAATGAAAATAGCTCTGATGATAACAATGGGACTAGTGCTCATGACAACAATGAGAATAGCACTGATGATAACAATGACTATAGCTCTGATGATAACAGTGGGACTAGTGCTAACGAGAACCGTGAGACTAGTGCCGATGACAACAAGACTAGTGCCGATGACAACAATAAGAATAGCGCTGATGATAACAGGACTAGTGCAGATGGCAAAACTGCATGATTAAGAGACTGTTACTCAGGGTCTGCACAGCTCATTCATAGGAGACACTGTCCTGGACTCACATGCCTCTCATCAGTGTGCACACTGGTCTTTAACCATTTTCCTCCAACAGATTCTAGCACATTATTACAGGTTAATATGTTCCTTGTGAGGCCTCCTGACTCCTGCCATTGGGATTTAAGTTCTGCCACTATGTTGATTATAATTCCAGTGCTGGAGCATTGTGCTTTTGGTTACACGAAGCCATCTCGTGCTTTACCTGTACTTGTTTGTTTTTGTGAGTAACGTTAAAGGAGCCAGTATGCGCTGTGGAAAGGGCTTTTCGGTAACAACAAGCATTTGCAATGCAATAGGTCTCGCATTTACACGAGTTTGACCTATTGGCATTGTAAATGACAATGGCTTTTATTTATGTTTCAAAAACCAAAACATAAATAAAAGGCAATGTCATTTACAATAAAAATAGCTCAAACTCTCGCATTATTAAAGTTTGAGCTATTGGTGTTGCATTATTTAGCAATGCCAATAGCTCAAACTTTAATAATGCGAGACCTATTGCATTGCAAATGCTTGTTAGGTTTTGCCTGCACAGTGCTTGCGATGTGCTTGCAAATTCTCTTGTAATTAAAAAAAAAAAAATTAAAGGGGTTTACAGCCCGTCCATTACTTACCATTGGTTGGCTGCGTGGTCGCTCCCATTTTCTTGCTTCTCATTAGTCAGCAGCATCAGGGTAACGTCATCAAGTTTCACTTCCTTTTTCTTCTTCCTAACGTTGGGCTGTTTCCAGGAGCTTGGACCAAGTACAGTTTCCGGTCAGCAGCCAGTGTCCTTCCACTGGTTGCATGCTTCTTGAGGTACTTTTTTTTATTTTTTTAGTTAGGTTAGAACTCCACAAGAGTGCACGTGTTTTCTGACAGTTTTCCCTCCAAAGCACTTCTTCTGCGTCGTTCCTTGCACCCAGAGCATCCTCCCCATGTCGTTGCTTGCACCAGCTCTTACGCACGCTCGTAAGCACTGAACAAACATTGGTCAATCTGGAAACCATGTGGCGCCGTACGTAAATAGCAGGCAGAAAAGGGATTAACTGGGTAAGTCCTAAAACCTTTAATCTGCAACCAACCTCTGTTTCTAAGAAAGCATGTCCCCATTCATCCCATATGTTATGCTGTCATAAACATCTCAACTGTTGAACAGCACTGGTATGAGCTGGATCCCATGTTGTGATGTGAGGAGAACCTCACGTAATGTGATATTAATTCCAGTGACACTATAACTATGGTATTTTGTGGAATCAAAAACATTCTCTTATTTGCGTAATGAAATGTTGGCAAGCATGAGATGGCAACGCTCTTGTGATTTCATTGGGCACTGACTGAACTGATTATTCCGTGGCTTATTTTTCAGGACTCGTGTCCCGTTTTGCTTCCTCCGTCCTCGCAAGTTTCCCGACCACCCACTCACTCCATCACCAGTGAACACATACTTTTCTCGCGCTCTAATAAACACTGTTTCACTGCCCTCACCTCATTGAAGAGCTGTTCAAGCTTCTTACCACTGGCAGAATCTGGCAAACCACGTACAAACAAAGTCTGGCCAGCCATGGTAAAGAGAATATGCAATACTCAATTCCTTCACCCATATACTACACACGAGAGCAGCCATCTTGGCAAATAGAATTTCGGATGCCACCATTTTGGAAGAGGCAGAAGTGAAATAAAGTCAATAAACTGAAAGATAGACAGCACAGTTGCCATTTTAAAATGGTGACGAGTCTAAGACAGTAGATTGGAAACAAGGCTTGGATCGCATTTCATAGAGAAACAAATGTTTTTTGAGTTCTGGAAAGGTATCTACCACGACTGCTGCTCCATTCCTTTCAAGCAAGTACCTTCAGTATGTTGCTGCCAGGTTAAGATGGCTCCATGTCACAAAGGTCACCGTACAGGGCTTTCACTTAATTTTACAACTAACTGCATGTTGGGTGTTTTAGTCTTTGTTCGACTCAAGCCAATTTTCTGATTACAAACTATGGTATGTTCGTAAAAGGAAAAACAGACTGAATAAAGTGTCCTTGTCCTGCGATTAAAAAAACAAACAATTTTAGGTCTCGTATTATCCAAGACCATTTGATTTTACTAAAGTTCTATGCATTACTATGTTTTCAGATTGCTTATGGGTGGCATTTTATGGTTTCAGTGTGGGTATGAGTGACATTCTACTGCCAAAAGAGTGACAAGTTTTTGTCAGTAAATCAAAGCAGTGATCAGTATTTGGCTGCCTCTCTGCTCTTTTGGGGTTTCGCTTGCACCGTGCTCGCGAAATCTCTTGTAATTAAACCAGAAAAAGACTTAAAAGAGGCTAACAGTCTATGGTGACTGCGTCATAATGCTTTTTTAGTACTTTAAGCCATGTTGCACAGCAGCTCAATTTCTGTGCAACATGTAAAAAAAATTGACAAACCATATAGATTTCTCATAGTCAAAACCTATTGGCTTTGCAATGATTGTTTCTTGGCTGCTGTGTACATGCCCACAAATTTGAGGTCCAGTTGGTCTACATAGATTGCATACAATTCTACCAGTAGACCAAAAACTGGGCTCTTACCTTTGGCCACTTCAGATATTATCAATCTTATCTCCTAGGCAGTAAACCTTCCATGTACTTATATAGCTTTATATTTATTACTTTACTTCTAATTCAGCATCTCCAATGTACTACCGTATATCTCACCCTATACCTCTCTCAATATATCCTCTACCTCCACTCCGACTCATCCCAAACCTCCAAGTACATAAAATAATACAAAGTGGTTCAGCACTCGATAATGTAATAATTAAGCTAGATCACTAAATCGGTAACTCATAGTCTTTATATGCATCTTATGCTTTACTTTACTACACTCGTATCTCACAATGGACCAATATAACAAAGTCCAACTAACACTCGCATGTCCACCGCTCAAATTTATTTCATATTTCCTTATACTGATTCCCCTCTAATCCTGTTTCAGTTCCGGAGTAGCGGGCCAACCGCCGGAAAGCACTTCAACACCTCATCAGCGATAGCAAGCGCTATATAAATGTAAACCCTTCCCTCTTCTATTCTTCCACTATCCATTTTCAATCCAAATAACAAACTCACATGTCCACCTCTCAAATCAATTTCATATCTCCCTATACCAATTCACCACTAATCCTTTTTGGGTTCTGGAGTAGCGTGCTACTCGCCGAAAAGCACTTCGACACCTCGTCAGGGGTAGTAAGCGCTATATAAGTGCAATTACAATTAAAAGTCCCCTTCAAGGCTTCCACTTGATCTGGTAGTATCTATTTTGCTTTCCATTGCTTCCCCTAGGACTGTTTCGAACTTGTCATTTGATTCATTTGGGATATTTCTGCTTTCTCCATGCACTTCACATGTGGCCTCGCCATTCTTGAGTGCCAGTGACTTCTGGGCCAAGCATGACCCAAGCACATATGCACCCTAGTTCAGCTAATGAGAACTTCAGGACAGATACGTTTAGCAGTTTAGAGGGAGAAGGTTGGTGGTGGGCAAGCAGAGAAGTCATACTGATCATTCCAACTAAGTGTTTGGCACAGGTTACTGTGTGACAATGCCTATCACAGACCATGTCTGTCTGGCAAGCTCCCAATCTACAGAAGTGCTACAAAAAGAAAAGAACAAGGCTAAAGGCCTTCTCGCCGTATGCACCCTGGATCGGGAATAACATTGCTGTATCCATTAGGCTTGCCCCAACCCTGCTCCGATTCAAGAAAGAGCTGAAGATGCACCTTTTTATAGAACACTTTATCATGATGCATTAATACTCAACTTCTACTCCCGGAACCCTGCTGCCTCTCCAGTCACTTGTTGACTGTATTTTTGACTTTGACACTGCCTTAGGGCTAGGTTCACACTTAGCAAATACCGCACACATACATCCAGCACACAAACCCACAGTCAATTTTCATTTTACTAAAATATAAAAATTGACAAAAAGCTGCCTTTTTTTTGTTTCTCAAAAATGTGTCATGGGATGCCACAGCGATTACTCTGTTTGTGAATTAAGCTACCCAAGATATAGAACTGGTTAAAGGGATAGGTAACTTCATCTTAATATTTTAATTTCTTATTCCCTTCTGTGTTCATTTCCTTGCTCTTTTACCAGATTTGGAGATGGAGGTGGAAGGTGAGGGGATGGAAGAGGCAGATGTGGAAGAAGAGGAGGAATCTTGTTCTCCAGAGGAACATTTGGAGAATGGAGAAAATGCTGATGAGATGGAGGACTATGGGGCGTCCGACTCTGGGCAAGAAACCTCAGTGGAATACAGGGAGCTTCGATCAGGTGCCATAGTCTACATTGACCGAAGTGAATCAAGGGCCTATGGTGCCACTACCCATAAGTGCGAGGTGAGGCTGGATTGTGAGTAGTGGTCAGTGGCAACTGGTGCAAGTGTGGCATAGCGATAAGCCATGGAGGCATGATGACTGGTGAACAGAAAGAGTGGTGATTTGTGAAGATATAGGTTGACGGTATGGGGAAACAAACCTTTTCATGAATTCCTTGATTTAGTTTTCAGAAGCTTTACCACCCCAAGTTGTCTTGTCAGTCATGATTTGCAAGGGAACAAATGACCATTGGGAAGGAGCCAGGTTGCCATTTCCAAAGTATAGTGCTTTACTTTCCTATTGCACCTCCGACGCTCATTATGGTGGTGAATTCTATGAATGGCTGGCATTTTTTCCATCTGTAGTCCCCCAAGAAATACAGCCAGCCATGCAATTTTCTGATGACAGTTAACTTAGAAATGATTGAGTCCTTTATTCAGTAAAAGCTGATTACTGCATTGTACTGTTTTCTTCCTAATGCATATCGGCACAGAATCCTTGAGACCTCAGGATAGTTAGTCCACATTATATTTCCCAGCAAGTCTTTGTTTCAGAAATGTGTGTTTCACAAATTCATTGGGTCTGATTTTCCCTGAATAATGAGTAAGTTCTCCTGGGATTTTCTTACATCCAAACACCGAGTTGCTCTTTTCCTATTTAAAACCGAGAGAGAGAGATCTCTCTCAATTTAAAGCAAACATTTGCTTTCTATTTTTATCTTTTAAAACGGCAGTATAGGACAGCACTCTCATCAGAAAACTAAGAACGCATTTAAAGCTCATGTGCAACTTGTACCTAGAGTTCCATGGAAGTCTGAGGCTATCTGGTCCAATTGTAGCAATTAGAGTTTTACCACCGGTGTTCAGGAGTCACAGTGCTATTGGACCCTAAATGACCAAATACTCCCTTTTAGCACTTGACTGCCTCATGGTAGTGAGACAAAATAGTATAGGGTTTCTCCAAGAAGGTGGTGTATATTTAAATACTTGCAGAAGGACACTTTATTATCTCTCAAAAACTGATTTGTCAGTCATTGTTTCACTTTCTCTAGTCGACCTGTTTGACTTTGTGGAGACGGCATTTGCATTCCAAGAGATGCAAGAGAGAGGGCTTTTTATATTGTGCATAGGCGTGGAACCAGGAGTATAGTGCGTATCTCTCCATGTTTGTGGGTTAGACTAAGCATATAATATGTGGTGTCTGAGGGACTTTAACTAAACTGAACCTATTCCCCCTCACCACACTTTGAACAGTGAAGTACCTGTCAAATAAAACTGGACTGTGTCCCTTGCCATTGTGGTGCAGGTGTGTCTGAGCTACTTCACTCATCCCAACAGCAACAAATAAAAGGGAAATATGTCTCATTCTAAAACTGAATTAGACAAGCACAAAGAAGGGTCAAGGCACACAAGTCCTGCACTCGTCAACACGGAGTAATAAGAGTAGAGATTAACTATATAGTGGTGCAACGAACCAGAGACGTGACCCCCCCTACATCTCCATAAAGGAATCAATTCCCAAGACAAAAACCCACAAAGGTGGTTCAGCACTCAGCTTACAAATCAGTTATATACATAGCAGAATTTTTAGCCCATAGTATGCAGATGGGAATAACAAGACCGTATCTTCTCAATGCACAAATGTTGGAGTCGTTCCTTCTTCCAAAAATGTCTTTATTCAACAGTTTTTCTTATAGGATGCATGGAGTACAGTTGCTCCAGGGTATAACAGCATGACGTCTCTTTTCACGGAACCGGACGTCATGCTGTTGTACCCTGGAGCAACTGTACTCCATGCATCCTATACACCATATTTCCCTGTTAAAAAGCAGAACATGCGAGAAGACCATTCGCATGCTGAGCCCTGAAGAAGTCCCAGGTGGACAAAACGCGTTGGCTACTAATCGCATGCTGTGATTTTAAGAAAAACTGATGAATAAAGAATAAAAAAAAATTTGGAAGAAGGAACAACTCCAACATTTGTTCACTGAGAAGATACTGTCTTGTTATTCCTATCTGCGTACTATGGACAAAAAATTCTGATATATATATATATATATATAACTGATTTGTAAGCTGAGTGCTGAACCACCTTTGTGAGTAAAAGTGAATTAGGACAGATTTGATAAGTTGAAAATGTATCGATTCGAGTTGCGGCCAGGGATCTTAGAATAAGAATACTGCAGGAGACTTGTGGAGGACAATGATGACATAGTAATCTGTATAGCAGAGGAATTTAACCATCTGCATGTTTAGTATGGAAGCCTAAGGGGTTCGCGAAGCGGTATAGGGACTAGATGGCAGGACTTGCCAGTGTAACTGCAAACCACTTAGCTGGCATCATTGTGGCATCTAGATCAACCTCCATATGGAAAGACGACGATGCGTGCCTCATCGAGCACATTGGAGAGCTGTTCCACACAGTGCTTCGGGTCTGTATGATTGTGGGTCGAAACTTCTATCCAGGGAGCTAGACTGAAGAGCCAGTGGACCCATTCTACGCTGTCTGCGAGATGTCCGCCTGCAACCAGGTCCCCCGCGCCTCTTGACATCGGTCGCTCTGACTATCTCTTGGTGATGTGTCTGCAGATAGGTGTCTTTCTTCTATCCACCTCCAAGCTAGTTTCGGAGAGTCAAAGAAGAAGAATTTTGATTGGTGAATTACTTCAAGCTTGAGAGGATACATGACCGTGTACTAGATCCCCATGGCCCTGAGTTTTTATTTGACTTAGTCGAAAGTCTTTTTTAGTTTCTGAATGTGTTTGGTTTAGTCTTAGAAAATCATAATCGTGTAAGAATCATAACAAACTCCATTTTAGGTCCTCATCAACCCATTATCAGATCCCGATGCTGAAAATTAAGGAACCGCGCGGTAAGTGGACTGGCAAGAGTGCCCCGAGGCGCGTGCAGTTCAAGAGCTTAGTGAACTTGCTCGAGGAAAAAACTTGCTGAATATTCATGCCTGGGGATTATAGTCTCTGGCGAAGCCCACAAAACGTAGATTGTTCCCAATCCTATGCATCTTCTATACATGAGGTCAGGTCACACGATTCCGTTTAAATCACAGTATTAAGTTCTTTTACAGTATCCTCTAGCTCCAATATCGTACTCTCCGTCTCAGTACCCTTTCGAGGGCATTCCGGAGGTCCTGCCTCAGGAGGGTGACATTGATCGCCACTTTTCCTTTTTTTGTAGCCAGGGGCCTGCTTTGAGTCCTGGATGGCCTAGAGAATGAGGGCCGTCGATGCTGGTTGGCCCCGTATCTTGCCCTGCTCACTCCATAAGTGCTGTTGTCTCAATTGAGTCATAGATAGCGCCCAGCTGTTTGTCGATTTTTCCTTTAATTGATTAGCAGTTGTGTTTTATCCTTATTTGGAGGCATCTGCCCTGGACGTGCATGGTGTCGCCTAGAACCCCTTAACAAGAGATCCAGACACTACCTCTCTTTCCAGTATGTCTAATAGAGGGTGCAGGGAGTGTACTTATCAGTGGGATTGGAAGCAAGTATGCCCTTTTTTGAGGTCGGCCTCTAGTCTAAGAGTTAAGGGGAGCTCTGCTGTCTCTCCCCCGATATAGAAGTGTATGATGGAATATTGAGAAAAGCTCACTGAGGTGGCATTTGGGCAGTCCATGATATCACTTACTGAATTGTGCAGCCCATTCAACTCAGACCCCCTCAAGGCTCCCAGTCAGCTCACTCTCCTCTGCGCTCAACCACCTCAACCCTCAACTCTATCAGAGGTCACTGCATATATATACCGAAAGCTGCTGGTAATCCTGCAGTGTCACGTGTGTGGGGGTTCCCCAATTTCCAGAAACCCAGAGCCCTTCGGTTGCTAAAGCCCGGCTCACCAGTAGGTCCTTCCATGCCGCTCCACCAGCTCCCAGCCATCCCTGCCACCGTCTCCCTCAGCCCAGCTGCCAAATCCAGTGGTGGATTGCTCTCCGGCCTGCTTACTACTTATAAAGTGAGCTGCAGCACAAGCATTAGGAGGAGCACAGGTCCGCTAACTTCCTCATGGCAGGGCCCCACTCAGGATAAGGGTGGCACCTGAGCCACCGGAGATCGATGGAACGTAGGTCACTGCTCGAATCATCTCAAGGGGTCACGATCACTCAGTCTGCCATGAGATCAGGATCTGGCAAAGTGCGGTGCAAATCGTGCCAGGCTCACAGCTGCTGCTAGCCGTGCCAGTGTCTCACACCGTCTCCTTCACTTCAGTAAAGTCCCTGCGCGGCAATTATGGCAGCTTTCTGCTGCTGCATAGTCCTTCTGCCCTCTGCCCCCGGATTAGCTCTCACATGGGAGACTCTGCTGCAGGAATGTGCAGGATATGAAAAGTCCAAGGCCGGAACATTAGTGAGATGAGTTCACTATGTTGGTTGGCAAGCCACACCCCTTCACGGAGGAAGGTATTTTGAACCATGACTGCAGGCCCAAGTCTTCAGTAATGCTTTCATACATACATACAGACAGGAATTCAGATCACACCATTAAAAAGTGTGGGCAGTGCTGGCTGCGCTTTGGCAGAGGCAATACGGTTACTTCAAAGGCTAAAGAGGCTGCTTCTCTCTGCTAAAAGAACTACTATTTGGAGGCAGGAGGAAAGAGAATTCAAAAGGTATAGGCTCCGGGTCTGACAGCACCTGAGTAGCCATTATACAAATCCAGCCACTGTTTTGAAGGGCACGCACATGTGAACATGCTCATAGATCTCCCAGATTTCAAACGTCCACACACCTCTGTCTGTCCCATACAGATCTACTTGATGGTAGAAAGGGATCCTGGTTAGGTGAGGACTAAACTGACCTTTAATAGAGGGAGGCCTGGAGGCACCTTCCATAGAACGGTACCAGTTAAAAGCCCTGTCCCTTTACTATAATCTTAACGGCCACCATTGTCAGTCTTTCTTAAACAGATAGAGGGGACAGAAGCCACTCTGTCAAAGAAGGGCCCCTCTTGGTTCTGAGCCAGTTAAATAAGTGTACCACTCGGCGTGCTTGCATGATTGTCTAGCACAGTGAGGAAAACTGGATTAAGCAAAAACTGCACAGGGCAGAGCAGTACAGTGTGCCAGAGTTATGCAGGGGACAGTCATTCCCAGCAGCACTGTAAGAAAGTGCCCTCTTTCTGCATGGTTGCCCCCACGTTTTGCTGAACTGCTGTCAGGTACCCAGGGCCTATGTTCTTTCCCTAAAACTGCATTGAAGCCTAAACCCAATTGGCATCTCTGGCCACAGGTCAGCCCCTGGTAAATGGTACCACAGGTACCCAGGGCACTGTGACCAGAGAAGGCCCCTAAGGGCTGCAGCACTTATTGTGACACCCTTAGAGGCCCTGTACCACTACACTCACACACTGCCTTTTGCAGGCTGCGTGTTTTGGTGCAGAACAAAGTGAAGAGTCGACATGGCACACATCCCTGTGTGCCATGCCTACAACCCACTGTCCTGGCATAGATAAGTCACCCCTCTAGCTGGGTGCACTATACCAGTGGTGAGGGTACAGGTGCATGAGCCCTGTACCCCTACAGTGTCGAAGTCCATTCTTAGACATTGTAAGTGGAGTGCTGCCATTAAGAGTATATGATGCTGGGAGTTTGTCATTACGAACTCCACAGCACCATAATGGCTACACTGAAAACTGAGAAGTTTGGTATCAAACTTTTCAGCACATTAAACCCACACTGATGCCAGTGTGGGATTTAATGTAAAATGCACACAGAGGGCATCTTAGAAGATGCCCCCTGAAACCTAACCCACCTCTAGTGTCAAGGCTGAGTGGCTGCTTTCAGCTGCCACCACCAGACATGTTTCTGGACCCCTGGTTCGAGAGCCTGCTGCTCTCTGGGGCCTGAAACAATGCACATCCTGGGATGAGGTGCCAAGCCTCCTCCCCCAGGATGGGCAGGGTTCACGAAGGGGAAGCTTCAAAGGCTTGCCGCCTTTGTGAGCTTCCCCAGGCCACTTGCTGTACTCAGCAACTGGTCCCCACTGGTTCTGACCCCCACTTTGGGCGGGAGAACCGGCGGGAAAAACAAGTGAGGAAGGGAGGTGTGCCCACCTCTGCCAACTCTACCCCTCAGGTGGGCGAGGCGAAGCACAACTCTCAGTCCCCGCCATCTTGAAGATGGGGGGACCCAGCCAACCAGGGACAGGCTCCTGCCCCCCTCCCACTGGAGGGTGGCACCATAGGGGGTGTACCCATCCCAGGGAAGGGACCCATTGGTCCCTGACCTCTACCTACCTGTGACGCCCCTAAATCTAGTATTTAGGGGCCCCCCTGAACCTTGCTTCCGCAGATCCAGACAAGAAACAAGAAGAAAAGAAGGACCGAACAGCCGTGCAGCAGCTAACAAGAGGAAGACGCCCACTGACTTGGCCCCAGCCCTACCGGCCTGTCTCCCCCGCGAACCTGCTCCTGCAAAATCCCGGTGTGTCCTGCAGCCAGCAACCTCAAAAACCCCGAAGTACCTGCCTGCCTTCACTTCTGAAGACTGCTTCTCCCGTGAACACCGGATTTGTTCAACTGCAACCTCTGGCAGCAGCCGGAGACCGCGAATCCTCCCCACTCTGCACCTGCCGTCCATGGCCCGAGCTCGAGTGGGCAAACATCACGAGGAGGTCACCCCGGCGATCCTGAACCGAGATCCGGCGACCCCTGACCTGCCTCAAGCCTCCAGCCGACGCCTGCAGCCTAAATCCAGAAGGCCCCCCCTAACAGCGACCAGGAGCTGGTAAGAAGATCCGACCCCTAAAGGCACCCCTGCACCCGACGCCCCACGGCCTTGTGTGCCCAAACCAACGGTGCCTATCCAACCCCTAACTACCCAACTTACCTCTCGAAGTGGTGGTCGCACCCAGAAGTCCTTTGTCTCCCTGCCTCCAGTGCTTTTGCTGACCGAAGGTTCTCCATTGGAAACAGGGCATCCGACCTCGAAACAGCACCCTGCACCCGGCCGCCCTAGTGCCGCTGAAGGTGCACCTTTGGTGCTAATCCGTTTCCCCATTTGCCCTGAGCTAAGGTCCAGGAGCTTTGCTCCCACAGCCCAGTGGCCTGCTTGCCAGCAGCCACCAACCGGAGGCCCCCTATCACCCATTGGATAACATTGGGCATCATCACTCTGCACCCGGCCGCCCTAGTGCAGCTGAGGGTGTAACAAGAGTGCATCACTGACCCTGGGGGACCCCTGAGTCTAACCCCAGAACCTAAACTCCAAAGACCGATTACTTACCTAAAAACCGATAAACATATGTTCGAGGCATATGAGCTGCAGAATTCACACTTTGTGCATAGATCGCCATCTGGTGTTGGGCTCGGATGTTTGCACCTTGTTGTTGTCTTGGAAGAAGTCTTTGTAGTCACGAGATAGGTGACTCCTCCCTTGTACGGTAGTGCGCATGGGCATCGACTCCATCCTCAGATTGTTTTTTTCCGCCACGGGTTCGGATGTAACTTCTGCGCTCCGGTTCCGTACTCTACTATTCAAACCTTTTCGACGCGCAAAACATCATAAAACTCGACGGTATTGACTTCGTTCGCGTGCCCTTCGACGCGCTCCTCAAATCCTCGATTCCGGTCGTCGACGCGGGCCGCTGGGCCTATCGACGCCATTCGGGTCTACGGCTAATGGAAAGGACTCCATTTAAAAAATGCCCCCAGTGTGGAGCTAAATTCCCACACAGCGACCAACACAAGGTCTGTAACCTGTGTCTCTCGCCCGAGCATGAGGAGAATAATTGTCAAGCCTGCGCCTCCTTTAGCTCAAAAAAGACTATCCGTGATCGCCAGGCCCGACGACACGTTATGGCGCAACGAGCAGTTCCGATGCCGGAGGACATCTTCAACGAAGGCCCCGATGTCCCGGAGGATGATTCGGAGGACCTGGAAATCGTTTCCGAGGCAGACGACTCCGACTCAGATGACCACATCACTCCAGCTCAACGAGTGAGTACAACTGCCCCTACCCCAACACCACCTGTAAAAAAAGAAGGCTCCGGTCAAAACTTCGCCTCCTTGCCCCAGTCGCGATCGAAACAAAGCTTCAGAAGCCCCGGGCCCGGCTCCGAAGACAAAGGACAAGCCTTCCGGCGGCTCGGGACCGAGCAAGCCGCATATCGCCGCCCCGCAGACACCATCGGCACCGAAGCCGGGAGCTCGTCCTGCTCTCGCACTCCCCAAAAAGCCATCGGCCCGAGCACCTCGGCGCCCAAGGAAAAGGCCTCGGATCCGAAACCAAAATCTTCGGAACCGAAAAAGATTTCCGACTCCACCTCGAAGCCAAAGGTTCCAAAAACCCCTTCCAAGGCTCCAGAGCAGAAATCTAAACCTCGCTCGGACCCGAAAAAATCGGCACCGAAAGCGACTATCGAAGAAGAATAACTTTTTCGACCGGATCCCATCGATCCGCAACAAAAAAACTCTCCAAGTGGACCCTAAAACAGGACATGTCATCAATGTTCCACACAACAAGAGGAAATTCGACACCCCACACAACCCTGAGGTGCCTGTAAAGAAAAGAGACTGTGCCACTTCACCTTTACGACCCTCTTCTCCTGTTCTTCCTACTGAACCTTTCTTTTCTCCCATACTTCCAACATACTCACCACCACCACAGGATGATGATGATTTAGGAGGGGGAGGAGGGGATGATGACCCTTTCATTGACCCTGATGACGACACACACATACCACAGGACAATTGGAATGATTATGATGACCCAGTAGATTCTCCAGACCTTCCTGATCCCCATGCATACCCCACAAAGCCATCTCCCCCAGATGACAATATTGGTTTTGGTCAGCTTATAGACAGAGCTGCCAAGTACCATGGTGTTCAAATGCATTTGGACCCCATAGAGGAGGACTTCCTAATAGACACCGTTGCACAGTCACAAAGGACGGTACAAACTTTACCAATGTTAAAAGGAGTCATTAAACACGCCCCAGACATATTCAAAGAGCCCGTAAGGGCTAGAATTCTCAATCCCAGAATTGACAAAAAATATAAACCCGCTCCCAATGATCCCACCTACATCAAGGGTCAACTTCCTTTAGATTCTCTAGTGGTGACCAACGCTAGAAAACGTGCCAACTCTCAGACCTCCGGTGATGCTCCACCTCCGGACAAAGAGTCTAAATTATTAGATGCTTCGGGCAAACGAGTTGCTGCCCAAGCAGCTAATAACTGGAGGATAGCCAATGCTCAGGCATTACTTGCCAGGTATGATAGGGCTCATTATGACCAGCTGGAAACCCTATTGCAGCATTTGCCTGATCAATATAAGGCCAATGATTTGATTCAGGAGGGCAAATTAATAACTAATGCATCAATCAAGTGTGCCCTCGATGGAGCAGACACCGCATCTAGGTCCATTAACACTAGTGTGTTTCTAAGAAGGCATGCCTGGTTGCGCATTTCTGGCTTCAAACAGGAGGTACAAACAACTATCCTCAATCAGCCGTTCAATCAAGAACAACTTTTTGGCCCAGCTGGAGATACGGCTCTAGAAAAAATGAAAAAGGACACGGAGACTGCTAAATCCATGGGCGCATTACAGTCCCATCCACACGAGGTTCCTTTCGACGCTCCTTCTATAGAGGCGCATCCAAAAACATCGTTGTGGACACTGCTTCTTCCTCCTACAAAAACCCCTCACAAACTTCCCCAACAAGGGATATTTTAGAGGTGGGTACAGGGAAATAACAACAAAGGAAGAGGCCGAGGTAACAACAACACTCGCGCCTCTCCCACTAATAAGCAGTGACTTCCCTCCACTCCCTCCAGACCATTCCACTCCGGTCGGAGGGAGACTCTCACAGTTCCTACCTGTCTGGAATTCCATCACTACAGACAAGTGGGTAAGACAAATTATCCAGTATGGTTACTGCCTGGAACTTACAGCAACTCCACCCTACATACCACCCAAGCAGCGTCCAATGTCCACTGGAACATCTCACACTCCAAACAGGAAGTTCTTTCGCTGCTTCAAAAACATGCAATAGAACCAGTTCCCATACAACATCAAGGAACAGGAGTTTACTCTCTCACTTCCTGATCCCCAAAAAGACAGTACCCTAAGGCCAATACTGGACCTCAGACCTCTCAATCTCTACATACAGTCAGATCATTTTCACATGATCACTCTTCAACAGGTTCTTCCACTGCTTCAACAAGGCGACTTCCTTGCCACATTAGATCTCAAGGACGCCTACTTCCATATTCCCATACACCCTGCTCACAGGAAATACCTAAGGTTCACAGTGGACGGCGAACACTATCAGTTCAAAGTCCTTCCATTTGGAGTGACCACAGCACCCAGGGTTTTCACAAAGTGCCTTGCAGTAGTAGCAGCGCACTTGCGAAGACAACAAATCCATGTATTTCCATACCTAGACGACTGGCTGATAAAAGCCAAGTCACACAACCAATGTGCTCACCACACTTACCAAACCAGTCAGCTGCTACACAACTTGGGGTTCACAGTAAACTACACCAAGTCGCACCTTCAACCCTCCTACATACATCAGTATATAGGAGCCACAATAGACACTTCCAAAGCTCTAGCATACCCCAATCCAGCAAGGATAGCCAGTATGCAAACCCTCATCTCCAAGTTTCAGCCCCAGCACTCTCTCCCAGCACGAGTGTTTATGCAGCTGATAGGAATCATGGCCTCTTGCATTTTCATTGTACCTCACGCAAGACTTCAAATGCGCCCCTTACAGGAATGCTTAGCACGTCAGTGGTACCAGGCTCAAGGTCAACTTACAGATCTGGTGTTGGTGGACAGCTGCACACATCGCTCTCTGCAGTGGTGGAACATACAAAAACTTTCCACAGGGTGGCCGTTCCTAGAGCCAGTTCCACAGATAGTGCTAACAGCAGACGCATCACTCACCGGCTGGGGAGCCCATATCCTAAACCACACAATTCAGGGCAGGTGGTCCACCCAACAAAAACTGTTCCACATCAATTACCTAGAATTACTGGCAGTATTTCTAGCGTTAGTCGTTTCAAACATATCTCCTCAACAAAGCTGTCCTAGTCCGCACAGACAACATAACAGCAATGTATTACATACAGAAACAAGGAGGAACACATTCTTTGCAGCTGTCTCATCTAGCGCAAAGTATATTGAGATGGGCCATTCCACAGAAAATATATCTTCTAGCAGAACCTCTTCCAGGGGTCAACAATCAGATAGCGGATCTGTTAAATCGTCAAACTTAGCAGATACACGAATGGGAACTTCATCCGCAAGTTCTTCAACCCTTCTTCCACATGTGGGGCCAACCAGACATAGATCTGTTCCCCACACATGCAAACGCAAAATGCCCAACCTTTGCCGCCAGGTTCCCACACCCGTTGTCCAAGGGCAATGCGATATGGATGAACTGGTCAGGCAGATTTGCGTACGCTTTTCCGCCACTCCCGCTCATTCCACTAGTAGTACACAAGCTCAAACAACAGTCTCTCAACATGATCCTAGTTGCTCCAACATGGGCACGGCAACCATGGTTCACAACACTACTCGAACTCAGTAGTTCCACACCAAAAATTACGTCTCTCCCCAAACCTGCTAACACAGAACCATGGAGAGATAAGGCACCCAGATCCAGCACAACTGAATCTAGCGATCTGGCTCCTGAAATCCTAGAGTTCGGTTACCTTAACCTACCACCAGACTGTATGAACATTATTAAGGAAGCCAGACGCCCCACTACTAGAGCTTGCTATGCAGCTAAATGGAAAAGATTCGTCATTTACTGCAACAATAACAAAATTGACCCATTAGATGCTTCAATTCAGAACATCATCTGCTATTTACTACATCTACAAAGATGCAATCTGGCATACTCATCAATAAGATTACATCTGGCTGCCCTGGCCGCCTACCTACAAAACAGACAACATTTGTGATTGTTTAGGGTACCCGCTATCAAAGCCTTTATGGAAGGCCTTAAAAGGATAATTCCACCCAGACTGCTACCCTCTCCAGTGTGGAACCTAAACATTGTTCTTACTAGACTCATGGGTCCCCCATTTGAGCCTTTACACAAATGGGAATTACAATTCCTTACATGGAAAGTAGCCTTCCTTGTCGCAATCACCTCTCTCAGAAGAGTAAGTGAGATACAGGCTTTAACCATACAAGAACCATTCTTACAAATACATCATAACAAGGGGTGGTTCTTAGGACAAATCCAAAATTCCTTCCCAAAGTAATCTCTGCTTTCCACCTTAATCAATCAGTAGAGTTACCAGTATTTTTCCAAAACCCTGATTCGGTAGCAGAAAGAGCTCTCCACTCCCAAAAGAGCTTTACTTTACTATATAGACAGGACTAAAGCCTTTAGGAAAACAAAGCAACTATTTGTAGCTTTCTCTCCACCTCATAAAGGCAATCCGATTTCCAAAGCTGGAATTGCCAGATGGATAGTAAAATGTATTCAAATATGCTATCAGAAAGCAAAACGATACGTTAACAATTCCCCTAGAATGCATTCAACACGCAAACTAGGGGCTTTCATGGCATTCTTAGGGAACATTCCCCTAGAAGACATTTGTAAGGCAGCAACATGGTCTACCACACACACCTTCACCAAACACTATTGTGTAGATGTGCAGGCAAAGCAACAAACTTCTGTAGGTCAAGCTGTTCTTAAGACACTTTTTCAAACCACTGCAACCGATACAGGTGACCACCGCTAGGGGAGACACTGCTGTACAGTCTATGCACAAAGTGTGAATTCTGCAGCTCATATGCCTCGAACGGAAAATGCTACTTACCAGTATGCATCTGTTCTTGGCATGTAGAGCTGCAGAGATTCACACGCCCACCCACCTCCCCGGAACCTGTATCTGTTCCAGTGTTATCTTACTTAGATACATTCTCATGGACATCTTTCTGTTTCTTACAAACTCCATCATTTCCCTTCATGGCGAAAAACAATCTGAGAATGGAGTCGATGCCCATGCGCACTATCGTCCAAGGGAGGAGTCACCTATCTCGTGACTACAAAGACTTCTTCCAAGACAACAACAAGGTGCAAACATCCGAGCCCAACACCAGATGGCGATCTATGCACAAAGTGTGAATCTCTGCAGCTCTACATGCCAAGAACAGATGCATACTGGTAAGTAGCATTTTCCTTTCCTCCATAGGATAACATTGACACTTTTTCCTGAAAAGTGTGGTGTTTTGAAACTTAAAGAAATTCTTTAAAATTGTACGATTTAACAAAAACGCTTTTACTCACCTGTTTACAGGAAATGTCCCAGTGCTGCATCTAGGCATACAGCACTGAGTAAGAAAAAGTAATCCAAAAGTAACTTGCCTGCTATTTTACTGAAAATCTTATTGAAGTCAATGTGCTGTATTTACAAGTGATTGCATTTCTCTGAAACAATACTGTAAGTCAAACCATAGTACATTTACAATTGCAATTGAACTGTTTTACAATCAACATTTATTACTGTAAAGTATTTATTGCTTACCTGTGCCAGGCTTGCTTGGTTCTAGAAATAAAATAACTAAAAGAATATTTTTATACAAAAACAATTGGTCTGAAGTTCAGTCTTTGAGTGTGTGAATTCATTTGCTGAGTGTTTACAACAAATGCTTAACACTGTCCTCTGATACTGCCTTACTGCTCGACCACACTACCACAAATAGAGAGTAAGGTTCTATCTAACTTTACCTCTGCCTACCTTTGGGGATCCACTGGACTCTGTGCAGACTATAACTCACTTTGGTATAGTATATACAGAGCCAGCTTCCTACATTGGTGGATCAGCGGTGGGATATACAACTTTGCATTTGTTGGACTACTTGGTTACCACCTGATCACACGACAGAACTCTTAAATTGTCTTTAGAGTTCTGATTTTTTCAAATTGGCATTTTTGCAAAAATTACTAAAAGTCTTGTTAGGGCCTTGGTTAGGTCCCTTTAGCATTTTAGAAAACTAAAAGTCACTTTAGTCAAGGGTAGAGGGGTTAGAGGTTTTTTTTACATGTCTCAAAACAAGAACCCAGCTATTGGTGAAAATACCCACAATGACATAGAGGACAGGGTTGAGGAGCTTGACCTCACCCCCTACCATCACTTGTCTTTCAAGGAGGTAAGGTCCCTATGTAAAATCAAAAACATAGCAATGGGTCCTCTTCCCACCAAACAAAAGCTCCAGGAGCTGTTGGCTGGATATGCTAAGGACCACCCCTCTGAACAAGGTGATGACCAGTCAGATGGGGAAGGAGTGGAAGAGGATGACCAGGTAGATCTACCTCCTCCACTGCTTAGGGAGAAAAGGGCTCCAATAGCCCTGACTCCAAGAATAAACCTCTAAGTGCCTAGATCTCACAAAGGTGGGTCAGGAATTTCTGAGGACAGCCTCAATGAGGAGGACAGCCTTTTAGCCAGGCTGACCAAAAGACTGGATCTAGAGACCAGGTTGCTGGCTCTAGAGAAAGAAAGAGCAGAGATGGGCTTAGCTCCCATCAATGGTGGCAGCAATATACTAAATAAGGATAGAGAGCAATCTTATGATCCTAAAATCCCCAAAGGGATTGTCCCTAAATATGAGGAGCGTGATGATATCACAAAATGGTTCACAGCCTTTGAGAGGGCTTGTGAAATGAGAAAGGTTAAGAATTCACACTGGGGGGCACTCCTTTGGGAACTGTTCTCTGGTAACTGCAGAGACAGACTCCTGACCCTTACAGGGGCAGATGCTGGGTCTTATGACCTCATGAAGAAAACTCTGATTGAGGGATTTGGACTCACAACTGAGGAATACAGAATTAGATTCAGGGGGACTCACGACCCAAAACCAATCCTGGATTGACTTTGTAGACTACTCAGTTAAAACTCTAGATGGTTGGTTAACTGGACACAATGTGCATGATTTCAATGGACTTTACAATCTGTTTATGAAGGAACATATTTTAAGTAATTGCACTAATGCAGTTACATCAGCATTTGGTAGACCTAGGTCTAATTTCTCCCCAAGAATTGGGAAAGAAGGCAGACCACTGGGTCAAGACAAGGGTGACTAAAACAACCACTGGGGGTGACCAACAGAAAGGGGTCACAAAACCTCCCCAGGGGAAAGGTGGTGAGAATCCCCAAGATAAAAAGCCTGCGTCTTCTAAAGGGCCCCAAAAACCTGCACAGGGGGGTGGGACCCAAAAACCTTCCCAGCCCAATAATCCATACAGGAGAAAGAACTTTGATCCCTCAAAGGCCTGGTGTAACAACTGTAAGAAGTTGGGACACTTAACTGGAGATGCAGCTTGCCCAACCAAGAAGGCCCCTAGTACTACCACAGATACTCCTGGGGTAGCTAGTCTCCAGTTGGGATCAGCAGTGTGGCAAGAGCAAATCGGGTTGCACACTGAAGCAGTTCTAATTTCAGAAGGGGAAGTTGAGTTTGCCACTGTAGCTGTGTGGCCATCCAACTTTAAAATAGTACCTACAATATCCCTGGATTAATGGAACTAGGATAGAAGCTCTGAGGGATACAGGTGCCAGTGTCACTATGGTGAGAGACACACTGGTTTCACCTGAGCAATACTTGATTGGGAAACCTTACCCAGTCACCAATGCTGACAGTGTTACCACTAACCATGCAATGGCTATGGTGACATTAGACTGGGGGGGGGGGGGTTACTGGCCTGAAACAGGTAGTGGTCTCTCCAAAGCTACCAGCTGCATGTCTGCTTGGCAATGACCTGGAAACCTCAGCATGGGCTGAGGTTGAAATGAAAACCCATGCAGCAATGCTGGACATCCCTGAATTGGTGTGTGTAAAAACAAGAGCACAGAGAGACGGGGTGAAAAAGAAGTGTTGGAGCCTGAAAGTATGGCCCAACCTTCCAAGAGAAAGGGTAAGAAGGCTGGGGAACCAGCTTCTGTACAGCAAAAGGATCAGGACCCCTCTCCTCAGGGAGAGGACTTGGACACCCCAGAGGGAACTGAGCCCATGGAGCTTGACCCTTACCAGGTTGAACTCTTAGGCCCAGGGGGACCCTCTAGGGAAGAGCTGTGCCTTGGACAGCAGGTCTGTCCAACTCTTGAAAGCCTGAGGCAGCAAGCTGCTACCCAGGAAAAAGGAGAAAAACAGAGTTTATTGGGAAGAGTGACTACTGTACACTGAGGCCAGAGACCCCAACCCTGGAGCCACTAGGAGAGTGGTAGTGCCTCAGAAGTACAGGGAGTTTCTCCTAACTTTAGCTCATGACATTCCCTTAGCTGGACATCTGGGCCAAACCAAGACTTGGGAAAGGCTAGTTAGCCACTTTTACTGGTCCCAGATGCACCAAAAAGTAAAGGAGTTCGTCAGCTTCTGTGTCACCTGTCAGGCCAGTGGCAAGACAGGTGGCCCCTCAAAGGCCCCCCTGATACCACTGCCTGTGGTGGGGTTCCCTTTGAAAGGGTAGGTGTGGACATAGTGGGTCCACTTGAACCTCCCACAGCATCAGGGAACACATTCATTCTAGTGGTAGTGGATCATGCCACTAGGTACCCTGAAGCAATTCTCCTTAGGACTACTACAGCTCCTGCAGTAGCCAAGGCCCTCATTGGAGTCTTCACCAGAGTAGGGTTTCCTAAGGAGGTGGTTTCAGGCAGAGGTTCCAACTTCATATCTGCTTACCTAAAACACATGTGGAAAGAGTGTGGAGTGCAGTACAAGTTTACTACACCCTATCACCCACAAACCAATGGCCTTGTTGAGAGATTCAACAAGACATTGAAAGCCATGATTATGGGGCTCCCTGAAAAGCTCAAAAGGAGATGGGATGTCCTCTTAACATGTCTGCTTTTCGCTTACAGAGAAGTGCCACAGAAGGGAGTAGGGTTTTCCCCCTTTGAACTTCTTTTTGGCCATCCTGTGAGGGGACCACTCTGTCTTGTAAAAGAGGGTTGGGAGAAGCCTCTCCAAGAACCCAAACAAGATATTGTGGACTATGTGCTTGGCCTCAGGTCCAGAATGGCTGAGTACATGGAAAAGGCATCCAAAAATCTTGAGGCCAGCCAGGAGCTTCAGAAGCACTGGTATGACCAAAAAGCTGCACTGGTTGAATTTCAACCTGGGCAAAAGGTGTGAGTTTTGGAGCCAGTGGCACCAAGGGCACTCCAGGTCAGATGGAGTGGCCCTTACCCTATCCTAGAGAAAAAGAGTGAGGTCACCTACTTGGTTGACCTGGGCATAAGCAGGACACCCAAAAGGGTTATCCATGTGAACCGCCTAAAGCTCTACCATGGCAGGGCTATCATCACCATGCTGATGGTGACTGATGAGGATCAGGAGACGAGTGAGAACCTCTCCCTGACCTCCTCTCATACAGCCCAAAAGATGGGTCAGTGGATGGAGTTGTCTTTTCAGACACCCTCTCTGCCCAACAGCACACTGATTGCAAGCAAGTCTTGCAGCAGTATGCTAAGCTCTTTTCCTTGACCCCTGATCAGACAAACTGGTGTACCCATGATGTGGACACTGATGACAGCTATCGACCGTCTGATCAAGTCAAGGAAAGCATCAGAGCTGAAGTCGGCAAGATGCTGGAGTTAGGGGTTATTGAACCCTCTGAGAGCCCCTCGGCCAGCCCAGTGGTTCTAGTCCCCAAACCTCATCCACAGGGTGGAAAGAGAAAAATGAGTTGTTTTTTTTTAAATTTCTTTTTTAGTCCTCAGTCCACGAAACATGCTCGAAGTTTCAAGAATGTAAAGCCGGTCGGTCCGATATATTACAGCCCAGTATAACCATAAAAAAAGGAGAGGCCCGGTCTCTTCTCATTGAAGGGTGGGAAAGTTTAACCCCCGGACACTTTTTTCTTTTTTCAACTGGGCTTATCGGCGATAACCAAGGCTCCTCTTCTTTAATGGGCCATTCACACCTAGCCTTAGCCAGTTTCCCGACATTTCGGCCACACAAGCAGATTCATAATCATTGGACCACAAGATGTAGTAAATATAAAACTAACGAAAACCATGTATGGCCATGTCCGGAATCAGTTCAAAAGAAAGAAAGAAAATACATAGAGCATATTCCCGTGGAGGGTAAGTGTGGCTGTATTAGCCCGAAATAATAAAGAACAGTTTAACCAAACTAAGTGGAAGCAAAAAGTGTGAACCAACTATCCCATAAATCCCAGAATTTTGTTTTTTTGGACCTTCTACTTGCTCGATCAAGGGTTGAAATACGTTGTACCGAGCTTATCCATTCTGATTTAGTGGGTGAAGCGGGTGAGATCCATTTAATACAGATCTCCCTTCGTGCCAAAAGAATCAAAACAAAGAGTACTGCCCTCTGATTTCTTGAGACAGCAATATTATCTATTTCACTTGAAATTACCCCAAAGATAACTGTCAATGCTGTTAGCCCCACCTTTCTCCCCAAAATTTCAGAGATAATATTACTCACGTGAACCCAGAAGAGCTCGATCAAAGGGCATTGCCAGAACATGTGTACCTCGTTTACATTGATGTCATCGCACTTCGGGCACTTCCTTGGCACTCCATTTCCCAACTTAGATAATTTCAGGGGCGTCCAGTAAGCTTTATGGAGAGTGAAAAGATGATTTCTTTTTAAAGAGGCAGCTTTCACATATAACCAAAGGGTAGACATGGATACTTGCCCGAGAGTTTCGAGGTCTTCGCCCGGCATGTCCTTCTTCCAACTCTCTGTAACCAGGTTCGATTTTTTTATCTCCAATCTCAATCATTTGCCAGTACCATACTGCTACTTCCTTTTGTGTTGATCTTGCACGAATTGTTTTTATTAAGTCCCCATCCCTGGCTAGTTCTTTACTCATTGATTTTGTCCATCCGAGCAGTTGCAGATATTTGAATCTTGATACCATGTTGTTTGTCAAAGCAGACAAGCACTGCCATGGGATTAGTTCATTTTCTACTAGTAGTTCTCCCCATCTTGCTATCCCGGCTCTACGTAAAGGGAGGGCCAGGGCATCTTGCAGGCAAATTGGTGTACCCGGGGAGTCCCAGATCGGCGTTTCTTGATTATAGTAATATCAAATAGTGCCCTCACTTGAACCCAGACTCTAATGGCAGCTCTAAGAATCTTCAACCTAACTTTCTTAAAGAATTTGGGGTGACCAAACTTTAAAAGAAAAAAAATCACCTTGTGTGTTATGTGCCTTTGTTAGGGCTTTAAAGAGAGGTTGGTAGAGTTGGCTATCGTTTAAGAGTTGGCGTGAGTTTTTGAGATGGAAAGCACAATAGTAAAAATATAAGTCAGGTGTGGCTATACCGCCATTAGGTTTTTTTCTCCTGAGTTTTTCTGAGAAATTCTAGGGTTTTTCTACCCCAAATAAATGAGGAGAATAGCCCTTGCGCTTTCTTAAACCAGTTTTTAGAGAATTCCAAGGGGATAGTATCGAAGAGAAAGGTGAACCTAGGCAGGATAGACATTTTTAACAGGTTCGATCTCCCTATGATAGAAAGGGGTAGAAGCTCCCATGCCTGTAGCTGCTGTCGTACACTAACCAAAGTTTTATCAAAATTTAGTTGAGCTATTTTGTCTATATTCTTGGTAATTTGTACCCCAAGGTATCTTATTTGTTGTTTTTCGAGCTCGCTTTTGTACGGAGAATTCCATAACATCAGCTCGGTCTTCTGCTGATTTATAGAATATCCGGATATTTTCCCAAAGTTCTCCAACTGATTCCAAATCTCTGGAAGCGCTTGTTCTAGATTCCCTGTCAGGATCATAAGATCGCCTGCATACAGACCTATTTTTTTTTCCCCACCCACACACCTGAAGGGGGGAATGGTTTGACTTAATCTTAATTTACATGCCAAAGGCTCGATGTATAGATTGAAGAGAAGGGGCGAAAGGGGGCACCCTTGTCGGGTCCCTCGCAAGATTTTTAGTTTTTTTTGTCAGATTCCCATTAACCAGAACGCTTGCTGAGGGGTTTTTATAAAGAGCCTTTACTGCCGCCACAAATGTTTCTCCTAGATTGAAGCGATTAATTGCTTCTATTAAAAAGATCCAGTTGACCCTGTCGAAAGCTTTGGCAGCGTCGAGTGTTAAAACTGCCAATGGAATCTGATATAAGCTTGCTAAATCTATTACCCCAATAAGGTCGTGCGTTAATTCTTTCAGCTGCCTTCCCTTCATAAAACCCCTTTGATCAGAGTGTATAATGGAACCTGCCACTTTATCTAATCTTTTTGTGAGGATTTGGATATAAATTTTATGATCGCTATTTAACAGCGAAATGGGTCTGTATGATTCACAAAACTGTGGGTTTTTATTTGGCTTCAGGATTATTGTGATTGTGGCCTCATTCCAGGATGCCGGTACCACCTGTGCGCCTAAGTACAGTGACTTAAAAAGTTGGAGTAAAAATGGTGCTAATTCATCTTTCAAGATGATATATACCTCGTTTGGGATAGCGTCGGGGCCTGCAGCTGAAATGAGGTTTTGTGTGGACTATAGAGGGCTCAACTTTGTCACCAAGACAGATGCTCACCCTATCCCAAGAGCAGATGAGTTGATAGACAAATTGGGTGCAGCCAAATTTCTAAATACCTTTGACTTAACTGCAGGGTACTGGCAAATTGGCATGGCCCCAGGAGCAAAAGAAAAGACCGCATTCTCCACACCTGATGGGAATTATCAGTTTACTGTTATGCCCTTTGGTTTACAGAATGCCCCTGCCACCTTCCAGAGGTTGGTGAATCAAGTCCTTGCTGGATTGGAGTCCTTTGGTGCAGCTTATCTAGATGATATTGCTGTCTTTAGCTCCACCTGGCAGGATCACCTGATCCACCTTGGGAAGGTTTTAAATGCCCTGCAAACTGGAGGCCTAACTATCAAGGCATCCAAATGCCAGATAGGGCAGGGTACTGTGGTATACTTGGGCCACTTTGTTGGTGGAGGCCAGGTACAACCCTTACAGCCCAAGATCCAGGCCATCCTGGACTGGGCAGCTCCAACAACCCAAACCCAAGTCAGGGCATTCCTTGGCTTGACTGTTACTACAGGAGGTTTGTGAAGGGATATGGGTCCATTGTGGCTCCCCTCACAGAACTCACCTCCAAGAAGATGCCCAAGAAGGTAAACTGGACAGTTAGTTGTCAAAAGGCTTTTGACACCCTGAAAGAGGCTATGTGCTCAGCACCAATTCTCAAAGCTCCAGACTATGCCAAGCAGTTCATTGTGCAGACTGATGCCTCTGAGCTAGGGATAGGAGCGGTCCTATCCCAGACCAATGATGAAGGCCAAGACCAACCTGTTGCTTTTCTAAGCAGAAGGCTTCTCCCCAGGGAGCAGCGTTGGAGTGCCATTGAGAGGGAGGCCTTTGCTGTGGTTTGGTCCCTGAAGAAGCTGAGACCATACTTGTTTGGTACTCACTTCCTAGTTCAAACTGATCACAGACCTCTCAGATGGCTAATGCAGATGAAAGGTGAAAATCCTAAACTGTTGAGGTGGTCCATCTCCCTACAGGGAATGGACTTTGTAGTGGAGCACAGACCTGGGACTGCCCATGCCAATGCAGATGGAATTTCCAGGTTCTTCCACTTAGAAAATGAAGACTCTCTTGGAAAAGGTTAGTCTCATCCGCTTTCGTTTGGGGGGGGGGGGAGGGGGTTGTGTGAGAAAGTGCCCTCTTTCTGCATGGTTGCCCCCACTTTTTGCTGAATTGCTGATTTACTTTGACTGAGTGTGCCCTGGGCTCCTGCTAATCAGGTACCCAGGGCCTATGTTCTTTCCCTAAAACTGCATTGAAGCCTAAACCCAATTGGCATCTCTGGCCACAGGTCAGCCCTTGGTAAATTGTACCACAGGTACCCAGGGCACTGTGACCAGAGAAGGCCCCTAAGGGCTGCAGCACTTATTGTGCCACCCTTAGAGGCCCTGTACCACTACACTCACTCACTGCCTTTGCAGGCTGCGTGTTTTGGTGCAGAACAAAGTGAAGAGTCGGCATGGCACACATCCCTGTGTGCCATGCCTACAACCCACTGCCCTGGCATTGATCAGTCACCCCTCTAGCTGGGTGCACTATACCAGTGGTGAGGGTACAGGTGCATGAGTCCTGTACCCCTTCAGTGTCTAAGTCCATTCTTAGACATTGTAAGTGCAGTGCTGCCATTAAGAGTATATGGTGCTGGGAGTTTGTCATTACGAACTCCACAGCACCATAATGGCTATACTGAAAACTGAGAAGTTTGGTATCAAACTTCTCAGCACATTAAACCCACACTGATGCCAGTGTGGGATTTAATGTAAAATGGACACAGAGGGCATCTTAGAAGATGCCCCCTGAAACCTAACCCACCTCTAGTGTCCAGGCTGAGTGGCTGCTTTCAGCTGCCACCACCAGACATGCTTCTGGCCCCCTGTGTCGAGAGCCTGCTGCTCTCTGGGGCCTGAAACAATGCACATCCTGGGACGAGGTGCCAAGCCTCCTCCCCCAGGATGGGCAGGGTTCACGAAGGAGAAGCTTCAAAGGCTTGCCGCCTTTGTGAGCTTCCCCAGGCCACTTGCTGTACTCAGCAACTGGTACCCAGTGGTTCTGACCCCCACTTTGGGCGGGAGAACTGGCGGGAAAAACAAGTGACGAAGGGAGGTGTGCCCACCTCTGCCAACTCCACCCCTCAGGTGGGGGAGGCGAGGCGAAGCACAGCTCTCAGTCCCCGCCATCTTGAAGATGGGGGGACCCGGCCAACCAGGGACAGGCTCCTGCCCCCCTCCCACTGTAGGGTGGCACCATAGGGGGTGTTCCCACCCCAGGGAAGGGACCCATTGGTTCCTGACATCTACCTACCTGTGACGCCCCCAAATCTAGTATTTAGGGGCCCCTCTGAACCTTGCTTCCGCAGATCCAGACAAGAAACAAGAAGAAAAGAAGAAGGACCGAACAGCCGTGCAGCAGCTAACAAGAGGAAGACGCCCACTGACTTGGCCCCAGCCCTACTGGCCTGTCTCCCCCTCGAACCTGCTCCTGCGAAATCCCGGTGTGTCCTGCAGCCAGCAACCTCAAAAACCCCGGAGTACCTGCCTGCCTTCACTTCTAAAGACTGCTTCTCCCGTGAACACCGGATTTGTTCAACTCCAACCTCTGGCAGCAGCCGGAGACCGCCCGAGCTCGAGTGGGCAAACAACACGAGGTCACCCCGGCGATCCTGAACCGAGATCCGGCGACCCCTGACCTGCCTCAAGCCTCCAGCCGATGCCTGCAGCCTAAATCCAGAAGGCCCCCCTAACCGCGACCAGGATCTGGTAAGAAGATCCGACCCCTAAAGGCACCCCTGCACCCTACGCCCCATGGCCTTGTGTGTCCAAACCAACGGTGCCTAACCAACCCTTAATTACCCAACTTACCTCTCGAAGTGGTGGTCGCACCCAGAAGTCCTTCGTCTCCCTGCCTGCAGTGCTTTTGCTGACCGGAGGTTCTCCATTGGAAACAACAGGACATCCGACCTCAAAACAGCACCCTGCACCCGGCCACCCTAGTGCTGCTGAGGGTGCACCTTTGGTGCTAATCTGTTTCCCCATTTGCCCTGAGCTAAAGTCCAGGAGCTTTGCTCCCACAACCCAGTGGCCTGCTTGCCAGCAGCCACCAACCGGAGGCCCCCTATCCCCCATTGGATAACATTGGGCCTCAACTCTGCACCCGGCCACCCTAGTGCCGCTGAGGGTGTAACAAGAGTGCATCACTGACCCTGGGGGACCCCTGAGTCTAACCCCAGAACCTCAACTCCAAAGACCGATTACTTACCTAAAAACCGATAGCCATATTTTCCTCCATAGGATAACATTGACACTTTTTCCTGAAAAAGTTTCTAAGTGTGGAGTTTTGATACCTAAAGAAATTCTTTAAAATTGTATGATTTAACAAAAATGCTTTTACTCACCTGTTTACAGGAAATGTCCCAGTGCTGCATCTAGGCATACAGCACTGAGTAAGAAAAGTAATCCAAAAGTAACTTACCTGCTATTTTACTGCAAATCCCATTGAAGTCAATGTACTGTATTTACAAGTGATTGCATTTCTCTGAAACAATACTGTGTCAAACCATAGTACATTTACAATTGCAATTGAACTGTTTTACAATCAACATTTTATTACTGTAAAGTATGTATTGCTTACCTGTGCCAGGCTTGCTTGGTTCTAGAAATAAAATAACTAAAAGAATATTTTCATACAAAAATAATTGGTTTGAAGTTGTCATTGAGTGTGTGAATTCATTTGCTGACTGAGTGTGTACAACAAATGCTTAACACTGTCCTCTGATACTGCCTTACTGCTCGACCACACTACCACAAATAGAGAGTAAGGTTCTATCTAACTTTACCTCTGCCTACCTTTGGGGATCCACTGGACTCTGTGCACACTATACCTCACTATGGTATAGTATATACAGAGCCAGCTTCCTAAATTATACTTTTTCTGCCCAAACCACTTCTTCATTTTCCCTTTCCTAAGCGTGAACTGGAAGGGAATTGCCTCCATAAGCAAGTAGCCTCACATAGAAGAATAACAGTGCTGTTAATAAGACGACCAAAGGACATTCACAGCCGTTGTTACTAGTGACCATTTTTTTTTTCTATCTCTGTAACAATTTTTGAGTTTCCTTTGAAATCTTCTACAATACTATGTGTTCTCAATTGTCTATGGGTAGGTGTTCGAAATTAACTCCATGCACCTCAGTTTTTCTCTCACTGTAAAGACTGCCCCATGCTCTCACTGGAAGCCCTATCTTAGCTGGAAAATTATCAACATTTATCTTGGTGGGTAATGTATTTGTTTTCCTAATGATTTCTCTTTCTGCATGTTATTTGATGCAAAAGTATTTTTTCCTTCATAAATGTGCATATGCTGAGGAAAAATAACATGGTCATTTCTGGGCTATTCTCTGGGTATGAGAGGAAGTACATTTGGCCTTCAGAGTTCTCTGGTTCCCACACCATTGTTAAAGGTTGGTGCAATGAAGGGAGCTTCAATCATTCTGAACTCCATTCTGATACTTCTTTGTGGTTGATGGAGGCATTCATTGAAGGTCCAGAACTCCATTTGATTCTCTAGGTTTAGGTCTTCGATATTGCCAGAATTAACTTTTGACAAGACGTTATCATTGCCTTGAAGAGTGGTTGGTTGTAAATCAAGAAAATGGCTATCTTTATTCAGCCTTAAAGCAAATACTTTTAGAAATATACCTTAGCAGAGGATCCATGTCCCAAAAGCCATTTCCCTGCATGGTGTTGAGCCCACTCAAAGCCTTCATCTATATGGCAAAATGCAGGACCAACCTCTGCCAGTTCATAGAGGTCTGCTCCTGCAGCACCGTGCCTCTAGCAGATCATGCACCAAAAGATCAGGCGGTAACATATACAACTATGTGATTACTTTTAATGATGGGATGAAGGAGGCTTTTCAATTTGTGTTACTACCCTTTTAAAGGGCACTAGATAATTGCATGTTTGCTCAAAGGTGGTGAGAGAATATTGTTGCACCCCTTTTTTCAATCATGCCTGCTCGCAAGAACATAAAAATGTATGCTTTACCCTTGGCAGGACACCTAAAAATAGGTCTCATTTTCAAAGATGTAGACAAAAATATAAAAGAGCCCTGCAAGCTAGTAAAGTTCTAATTAAAGAGGTAGCTTGGGAGGACTTTGTATTAGCTAGTGAAATCAAATAAAATACTGCATTTAGAAAGTAATCAATTCTTTGTATTTTAGGTAATCCTCCGCACCTTCAGTGGAAGTGCCGATTCATGCTTAAGAGCGAATAAATTATTGTAGCGATATCGAGCTCGGACACATCAGAATAGTCCAAGAATAACAGATAGAGATATAGAGATTCTCTTAGTGGTACGCTAAAATCCTCTATTTCTTTTAAACTGTTAAAAGTTCTATTAGCAATCAATAAGAGTTGGTCCGTTTTATTTTTTACTATTTCAAAATCTGAATACAATGGACCCAAAATGCTATCGCCCCATTTCATTTCTGGGTTCACCAGCATAGGCGATGGGGAGAATATTAATGGGTAGACCAGAAAACTGGGTCGAGGATAAGTCTATCCTATCTGATGTATAGTTTGGGTTTCAGAAAGGCCTCGGTAGTGTAGAACTATGTCTAAATCTAAGTGTAGTAATTAGCAAATATACTTTAGCTAAGAAGTGGTCTATTCACTTGGTATTTATGGACCTTAGCAGCCCATTTGACTGCTTTTACCATACACAGCTATGCTGCATTATGGGAACACTGACGAAGGATGAAACAATAGTGTCTTTTGAGTCAAGTGTACACAGTTACTATAGGTAAGGTTTGTTTTGGCTCCAATGGCGAGTGTTCAGACTCCTTCAGGATATGAAGAGGTGTTGGATAGGAATGTGTCATTCATTTTTTATTCACACTTTATATTAAAGATTTATAGAGGTTTTTAGTAGGTATCTGACCAATTCTGGTTTTACTATACGCAGATGACCCACCCTTATGGTGAGAACGGCAAACAGACTGTAGAAGCTTCTAGATTATTTGACGCTTTTTATGGGCCAATTGGATATTAAAATACATTTTTGCAAATCGTTTACTATGATTTGCAGTCCTGGCCTGGTATAGGACTCTGCCCCCATACCGCCTATGGTGCCCAGATTGGCAGAGTATGCTCTTTCTCATATTTGGAAATTCAAATGGATTAGCTCAGAAAGTGGGTTAATTTGAGAAATATTAGGAAACAGCAGTTTGATAAAGCCACAAGCAGGTTTTTAGGTTCGCATCTCAGGGGACACGAAACTGCTTAGTGAAATGAGTTCCGTTTATTGGAGCAAGTGTCTCTCTATTGGCAGTAATGGTGCGGGTTTGTGGAGCTAAACTGATATTGGGAATTTACAAGGGTCAGAAAATGCCTTTTTAAGGCTTCTGGCTGCTACGCTAAGCTGCTTCACCTATATATGCCATATGGAGCTGGGTATGACTTACCTAGAGGATATGATTAGACTTCATCTGCTCATGTTGTGGCATTCGGTTTGGTCTAAGCCAGTAGCAGTTTTCAATAGGGCTGTTTTACATGACTGTCTGTCACTTGATCGTGCTCTATCTATTCCATGGTTAGGACATGCTAAAAAAAAAAAAAGTGGAAGTCTGGACAAACGTGAGATTTTTGAGGGGGCCAATCCCCTTTCTAAAGGAACACTAAAGTCCTTATTTAATATATTGAGGATAAATAGGAAAGCCCTGAATGATTTTGGAAAAGATGTGGTTACTTTACATTCTTTGCTGTTAACTAAGGATGGTATACAGCTTTGCGCTCCACATCAATATCCACTCCAGGTGACCGATATGACTTCACTATTTTCTTACTCTTATCTATGCCGGATGCCCTTCGTGACACTAATACGTGATTCTTTTTCTCAGCGCGATAGAGGAGCAACCTTCTCAGCCTGAAACAATTTATCACCTTCTACCGAACATTCACTGTGCACTTCTGCAAATCCCTGTAAACTCACTGCTCTTTTTTTTTTTTAATGTCCATCCCTGTACTACATACTTTTTCACTTTCCTCAGCTGTACATCTTCATTACTTGCAACATCCCCCCTCATCTCTCGTTTATAGTATCATTGACTTCCCTTTCTATCCAAGCCACACTATAGACTCTCAGTTGTTTTTAGGAACTTTGTCCGAAGGCAGTGGAAGTCTTAACAATCAATCCGCCATTTTTCTAACCCTGTAACAAACTAGATCTTATCATTCAAATTCATAAGTCTTATAGAACATCGTGCAATCCTGGAGATGGCAGAAGTTATCACAAACCTCTAACCAAACATCTGACCACGGATGAGTTCGCACCTGCCAAGAAAATCCCACCCTACACAAAATGCTGGAAATGTTTGAGGCCTCATACTACAGCAAGAGGCTCCTTCTCCACTACTAAATAAATGTCCTCCGATGGAGACCACGCTCTTGAAGAAAAAGCTACAGTGACTTCTTTCCTACCATGGACCCTTTTGTGATAAAAGTGCTCCGATTCCCTTGCAGTTTCCATCCATGGTTAATATACACTGTGATGAGGGGTCGAACTCTTGATGTGCGTTTGCAGCACCAATATTTAATTTAATTTGCAAGAAGTCTTTCTGGCATTGATCTGACCATGCAAATTTCATCCTTTTAAATAACCGATTTCTTACAGTGTAAGTTTTGTCAGAAAAGTTGCAGACACATTTTGCATGGAACTCTTAATACGCCCAAATGCGACCGCCACTCATCCTAGTTGGAAGGGCACAGGAACATCTCTGATGGCCTTCAGTAGTTTCTCTTTTGTATTGATGCCTTCTTTACTAACTTCAAGCCCCTGATAGTTCAAACTCTGAATCGCATATTTACATTTTGCAAATTCAGAAGTCAATCCATGTTACTTATGTATATCTAAGACCTTTTTTAAGCATTCATAGTGTTGCTTCTTGTATGTTCCCATCACTAAAATTTCATCCCGGAAAAACAAAGGCCCTTTTGTGCTCTTGATGAATTTATGCATTAATCACTGAAATACAGCAGTTGCTGAAGCTAATCCGAATGGCATACAGTCATACTGGCAACACCTCATGGGCGTCATGAACCCTCATAATTTCTTACTGTTCTGGTATGGACACACCTGATAAACATAAGAGAGACCAGTTTTGGAAAATCACAACATCACCCAAGTCATGGCCACCATTTTATACTTACAAAGAGAATTTCTCAGTTGCAATGTTATTATTCAAATCTGAGAGCACAAGCAATTTTTCCTGTTCACCCAAAGCCAAGGGATCACTCCATTCCTCTGCCACAGTAGTTTCAATGATTTAAGCATTCAAAAGTCTATATATTTCCTGGCTTATGTACCTTGGGTGTGCCGTCCACCATTTTTAAATTGTTTTATGGGAAAAGCCAATCGGTGCAACAGTTTTACCCAAAAAACTGTAGGAAATTCCTTCAACACTGTGTCTCCCATAGACACACTGTACTGTGCCTCCGGCACCTTCTCAGGGTATTGGGATTTAGAAAGATATATTTATGGTTTCTTGATCAATCAACCCCAGGACTGATGGCCCTTTCTCTGCTATGTAGAACTACTCCTTCCTGTACTTAGGTTTAAAAGAGACTTGTAACTGATCATTAGCATAGGCTCACCTTTGATACCATCAGGACTATTTCTGAAGGAAAAGTTGGGTTTCCTGGGCTGATAACTGAAGGTCCCATTTTTACTGCAAGAAATGCTACATATTTTGATTAGGGTATCCTGGGCAGAAGAATAACATACTATGTATGCACATTACTTGAATTTACTAAGCCTGTTGAAAGAGAATTGCATTATTAATGCCTATAAAGTTTGGTTAAAAAAAGAGTTGTGTTCCCTTGGCATTAGCAATTTTATCTGCCCACACAATTTATTTCTTCCTGTTATTGAATACAGGGATTCTGAATCTGCAGCAATCATAATTTGCCCAGCCCCTAAACTGAACCCACACATGGGTTTAAACCAGGAATCTTTATTGAGGGATTTCATTCACTCCAGATTTTCACCCACCCCTAATACATAATCATTTATACTCTGTACTCTTGGCACCAGAAGACTCAGGACTTCTTGACTTAGACTCCAACTCTGAGCTAGCATCCTGCTTGTTCGTTAGCTTAACTCTGTTCCCTCTATTGCTCTTCTTGCACCTTCACCTGTAGAATTTCCTTTGGTCAACATTTTCTCTACTGGACTTGAATCAGTTATTCCTTGGTCTATCATCTTTCACATTGACGGAACCGCTGGGACCTTTCCCTTGCTGACATGCTTCCTAGGTTTTAGTGTACCTCCTGTCTCTCTAGATCCTGGATTGGCATTCACAATGGCAGCCTTTGCACACATGATTGAAATCTCCTCTTAATGACCAACAGAAAAGACAGCAGAAAGTTCAAAATCTCCTTGAATCCGCAGTCTTTTTTTTTTTTTTTGGACACTCTCACTATTCATATAGATTATCATTTTATCTCTTATAAATTTCTAATGAAAATTTGCATTTTGGATCTAATTTTGTCAGTGATTACACAAATTTGTCGATTGTCTGTATTCCCTTGTTTCCTGTTGGAAGCTTAAAATATCATTCACTAAACACATGCAAGGTGAGTAATAGACATCCAAATCCACCGCTAGGACATTCGAAAACACATTTCCTTCAGTGGGTGGTCTGGTTTTCTTTCTGTTCTATTCTTCACTTTGAGGCCTTCTGGACCTACCGAATGTAAAAGTATTTTCCTAATTTATAAACAAACTCTATCTGATAGAGACTTCTAGCGGCAGATTCTTTACCTTTAAATTTCCCAGGTTTCAGACTGGATCCGGAAACTATTGCATGAGCAGTACCCCTGCGCGCTGTCATGTGGCTCCGTTCGGTACCGCACAGCGTTGTCTGCATCGTTGGTGCCGGATGTGATGTCGCGGTTACCTATATAGACGCCACCCAGGGGTGCGGACATCAGTTTTTTTCTTTCTGCGCCAGTTAGCACTGATCTGGAGAAGACCCCTCTGTCTCTTTTTGACAGACTTTTTTTCAACTTTTTGTCAAGGATTTATTCTTGTGTCGAGGGAATGTCATCTAGAAAGGTAGGGTTCACGCCGTGTGGCGCCTGTTACCGCGCCATGTGGGTTACCGACACGCACCTTGTGTGCTTATGGTGTCTCAAGTGTGACCATGACTCAGTTGTGCTCGGCCTGTCGGGCCATAGCACTGAAGGCTTTGACAGAGCGGTCCCCAAAGCTGCTTGCGACCCGGCAATCAATGCCATCTTGAGCGACTCCTAGGAGGTCTCGCTCCTGATCGAGACCGCTCCAAGAGCCCCAAGTCTTCTTCATCGCACTCTAGGTCCTTGGGACACTCTAGAAAGAAGCACAAAAAGAAGTCTAGACGGACTTCAACTTCGCCTCGTCTGTCGAGGATTGACGAGAATAGTGGGGAACATCGACGTTCCAGGCACATATCTGCAGAGCCGTTGACAGGAGTGACTCGCGCCTCCCCCCTGTTTCTGGGAGCTGTAGCGACCCCCTGCTCAAATAGAAGTTTTACAAGGCCATGTGCTGAGTATTTGAGTGGGCCAACCCCTATGGTGCGACTTCGGGCCCCGCGGGGTTCGGAGGAGGCACCACCAGTTTCCACGCCTACTGCTCCGGTGGGGTCCCATGTATCTGATTCCAAGAAGGTTGTGTTGCCACGACCGGCGCCGGTCCTGACGTCATTGCTCCCGACGGCACCAGCCTCATTCTTATTCCCGACGACCATGAGTCGGAACGACTTTGATTGATGCTCATTCCGCCTCCAATGGAGCCCAGTGGCTCTGGGTCGTTGCCTGAGCATTATGTTGAGCGAAAAGGCATTGGGCAAGAGTCACTGGACCTTTTAGAACACCAGTTGTACACCCCTAATGAGAATTTGGACTGGAATGAGGATCTCTAGCAGAGGCCAGTGGACTGGACACCTCTCCAGATACTGGTATGCTCTAGCCACCTACTGTGGCTACAGAGGAGGGAGCGTCTCATGCAATGATGGTGAAGAGGGCAGCGGAGGTACTTGACCTCGAACTTCCCTCTGTGGCGGTCAAGACTAACCTATTGACCGAAGTGCTTAAGCCTGGGGCTTCCTCATCCGAACCCCTATTTCCCTTTAACGAAGTACTGTCTGATGTCCTTCTAGGAACCTGGTCCATGCTTAGCACACGGGCTCCTGTGAAAAGGACATTTGCCCGCTGCCATTGCCTGGCCCGGGTGATCCTAGTTTCCTCAGCCAACACCCCACGCCTGAGAGCTTGATAGTTCAAGCCTCAACATCACATGGTGCGTTCCCACCGCGCCCCCCGGACAGGGAATCCAAGAGGCTGGACACGCTTGGGAAGATGTTTTCTTCCACCAGCCTGGCATTGCGGTCGGTTAACACTGCATGCCTTTTGGGCCATTTCTCCCATTTCCTATAGGAAATGGTTGCGCAGGTGCTGCCGCAGGTCCAGGGGGGAGGCCCGGGCCATCCTCTCCCAAGCAGTGAAAGATGGGAGAGATGCAGCAAAGTTCACCATTAGATGTGGTCTTGATACGACTGACTCGCTTGGCCCAGCGGTTTCGTCGATTATGGCCTTATGGCACTACGCCTGGCTGAGAACATCTGGCTTTTCTGGGGATGTCCAGGCCAACCTCATGGACATGCCCTCTTGGAGAGAAGGCAGACTCGGCAATAGAGCACTTCAAGGACACGTGTGCTACAGCCAAGTTCTTGGGCCTGTCAGTGACACCTTGCCCCCAGACTGCCTTTCACCCCTTTTGTGGCTATGGAAGGGGCTTTCAACCGTGCCAGCGGTACCCCAGCCACTGTCCTGCGCAAGCTTCTTTGTGCAAGGATGTGGACGCAGTGCATTCCGTTCACGTGGGAATGGTAGCCAGAAGCCCTCCACCACCAACTCCTTAGCAGCTGCAGCCTCAAAGCCCTCCTAATTGGGTTCTGCAAGATCATGGGTGCCCAGTTGGAGGGAGACTCCAACATCATCTCCTCCACTGGCAGTCCATAACATCGGACAAATGTGTCTTGCAGCTCATTCGAAGAGGTTACTCCCTCCCTTTCCAATCTTTTCCCCAACCATACTGCTTTCTCAAGAACGGCTTGCGGAGTAACATCTTATCTTGCTACCAGAAGAAGTTACCGCTCTCCTGGCCATGGGGGCTATAGAAAGTGTTCCAATATCAGAAGTAGGCAGTGGTTGTTGTTCTTGTTACTTTCTGATACCCCCAAAAAATAAAGGTCTTCGACCTATTCTAGACCTCCGAACCATCAATCTCTTCCTCAAAAAGGAGAAATTCAAGATGCTCACTTGGCTCAGGTCATCTGCCTTAGACCAAGGAGACTGGTTGGTAGCGTTGGACTTGCAGGATGTGCATTTTTACATCCCCTTCCTGCTTGCCCACAGGCTTTCCCTGCGGTTCAAGGTAGGCCGCAAGCCCTTTTAGTTCACCATGCTTCCCTTCGGCCTTACCAGTGCCCCATAAGTGTTCACCAAGGTGATGGGGGTGGTAGCAGCTCATCTGCACAGGTTGGGGGTTTGTCTTCCCCCTACCTCAACGACTGGCTGTTGAAGGCAGCCTCGCCCCGGACTGTCGTCTCCCACCTCCAGACGATGGTGGGCCTGCTGCATTTGCTGGGGTTCACTATAAACGTGCCAAAGTCACACCTGACTCCTTCTCAGTCGCTCCCTTTCATCTGAGCTATTCTGAACACAGTGCAGTTTCAAGCTTATCCTCCCGGGCAGCGAGCCCAGGATATTCAGGTTATAATACGATGTTTCATCCTTTATCCTGGATTTCGGTGAGAATGACTCTGAGGCTGCTGGGCCTCATGGCCTCCTGCATCCTGTTGGTAAATCATGCCAGATAGCGCATGTGGGACTTACAGTGGGACTTGAAGTTCCAGTGGGCGCAGCATCAGTGGAATCTCTGACATGGTCCAGATCTCAGAGGAAACTGCAAAGGACCTGCAGTAGTGGCTAACGAACCCCTGTCCCTTCCCCAACCAGATCTCACAGTAGTGACATATGTGTCATTCCTGGGATGGGGAAGCCTCCTGGGAGAGGTGGATATCAGAGGACTCTGGTCTCCAGCAGAATCCGGACTCCACATCAACCAGTTGGAGCTCCGAACTATCTGACTAGTGTTGAAAGCATTTCTCTCTCGGTCAAGGGGAAGTTGGTGCAAGTGTTCACAGACAACACCACAGCCATGTGGTACTGCAACAAGTAGGGCGGGGTGGGGTCCTGGACCCTTTGTCAAGGGGCCCCGGGTTTCTGGACATGGCTGGAACAGTAGGGCATAACCCTGGTGATTCAACACTTAGCAGGTTCTCTGAACGCCAGGGCAGAAGAACTCAGCCCTCGATGCCTAGCGAGTTACGAATGGCATGTCCACTAAGAGATGGCGCAAGGTCTCGTTCAGCAGTTGGGAGAGCCTTGGTTAGATCTGTTTGCCTCCGTAGAGAGCGCGCAATGTCAGCAGTTCTGCGCGTTGGAGTTGACTAGGTGGCTATCGCTCGACGACGGTTTTTGTTTTTTAATTTTTTTTATTTTGCGATAGGCGAATGCAAAAACTTTCGGAGTTCAGGCCTTCTGTATGCCTTTCCGCCTATACCATTTCTGCCGAGAGTTCTGAAGAAGATCAGGAACGACCGGACCCAAGTCATCCTTGTGGCTCCGGACTGGGCACGGAGAGTTTGGTATCCCAAGGTTCTGAAAATGAGCATCGATCCTCCGATCAGGCTGTTCCTTTGGCAGAATCTTCTGTCGCAGCAGCAGGGGAGGGTCTTTCACCCGAACCCGTCAACTTTCCGCCTCTTTGCGTGGAGATTGAGCGGCGACAGTTGGGAGCTTTTGACCTTCCTCCCAAAGTCTGCAAAGGTGTCTTGGGGGCCAGTTGTCTCTCCACCAAAACGGTATATGTCTGCTGTTGGCAAAAAATTGCAAACTATTGTACAGAAAAGTCTATTGACCCTCTTTCTGCTTCTCTTTCTGATATTTTTCTCTTTGTTACCTTTGCCCAGCAATCCTCTGCTCCGGGTACTCCCAAGGATTATCTTTCTGCTCTGTCTGCTTTCCTACGGCTGCCTGACCAACCCTTTTGATTTAAGTCCCATATTGTAAATAGGTTCCTGAAAGGACTTGTACATATGTTTTCCTCCATTCTCCCTTCATAATGCCGCGGGGGCATCTGAACCTGGTTCTCACTTATTTCATGTGTGCTCCCTTTGAGCCGCTTCACAATTGTCCCCTCTAGCTGCTTACCATCAAGACAGCCTTTCTAGTGGCAATAAAATCTGCCAGGAGGTTGAGTGAGCAGCAGGCTTTATCATCCAAGCCTCCCTATCTTATGGTATTCCACTATAAGGTGGTGCTTCGCACCCGGACTTCTTTCCTGCCTAAGGTGGTGTCCCCATTTCATTTGGGACAATCTTATCATGCCCACCTGTTATGCTCCTCCACACCCCTCTAAAGAGGAGGAACAACTCCACTGTCTGGACCCAAAAAGAGTGTTGTCATTCTACCTTGACCGCACAAAAAGATTCAGGTGGACAACCAACTCTTTGTGGGCTATGTAGAACCTAAAAAAGGTCGGGCAGTTCAGAAACAAACCATTTTGCGATGGGTCGTTCTCTGTATTAAGATCTGCAACGCCCTGGATAAAAAGCAGCCTCCTGAGGGCTTACAGCTTACAACATGGCATTGGCTTGTGGTGTTCCAGTCCTGGATATCTGCCAGGCAGCAACGTGGGCATCCCTGCTCACGTTTGCAAGCACTGCTGTCTGGACAGTCAGTTCCTGAGGGACAGACATTTCGCCCATTCGGTCCTGCAGGACTTCCTAGTTTAGTAAATTTGACCGCAGCCCACTGCCTGGATGCCATGGCTTGGGTATCTATTCAAAGGTAAGGAATCTGCAGCTAGAAGTCTCTATCAGATGAACAAGTTACTTACCTTCGGTAACGCATTATCTGGTAGAGAAAATATCTAGCTGCAGATTCCTTACAGACCCACCCTTGCCTTCCCGCTGCAGACATATTTATAGGTCTAGGGTTGCTCCCTTTTCAGGGCCCTGGTTTGGGCACACACTAGTCAGTTCACTTCATTGCTTTTCACTTCTGGCGTAGAAATCGTGAAAAGTAACTGACGTCCGCGTGCCTGGGTGGCACCTATATAGGTGACTGCGACATTCCATCCAGCGATGACGATGTGCGGAACCAAGCGGAGCCACTTGACGGCGCGCAGGGGCACTGCTTACGCAAAAGATTCCGGATCCAGTCTGACAGCTGGGAAATTCAAAGGCAAGGAATCTGAAGCTAGATATTATCTCTACCAGATAATGTGTTCCCGACGGTAAGTAACTTGTTCTTCAGTTCCTGCCACTTAAAGATACTCTTCATAAAAATGGTTGAGGAGAGGTTAAGGTAAATGTCTGAGCAGCAAACATATTAAAATATTGTAGATCGTGTGGATAAAGAGTTCCTATAATTTGAAACTCCATATATATTGAATCAGTTTCCCAGTAGTCACTATGATGGGCAAGAAAAAGATACCACTGTACTGAGATGATCTCTAATACCAGAAAAGGCAAAATACAGAATATAAAGTGAGAAAACATTCCACAGTTAAGTGATTCAAGAAGTCCCTAACACCACAGGCACCAAACATATTGGAGAGCTCTCGGAGGTGTACTAGATGACTCTTTCGCAAAATGTAGGAATGTTTGTATAAGAGGGATCTCCGTATTAAATTAGGTTGCTGTCTTTGTCAGCAGGCTTGCTGTATGAGGATAGAAGTATGTCATATCTATCGGGCTGCTCTTTGGTATAAAGGGAGTTTCTGTCAGTGAATGGTCTGCTCCTAAGTGCCTGCTAGTAGTCAATGGATGGTCTGCTGATGATGGATGGTCTTGCTATGTTCTGTTGTTTGCACCTCAATAAAGTGTCTCAAAGTACTAAGGAAGGAACAGGAGAAATGATAGAGGGATCAGGAGAGCGGGGAAAAAGGGGAACTAGAATATTCAGTTAATTTAAATACTTCATTTTTGGTTCTCCAGAGGAATATCCAGTACACCAGGTCAAAAAGGCTGCAGACTCCGCTGTAATAACATTCAGTGTGTACAATAGTTTGAATCCAATAGTGGTTGTTTGCAGGTAGCTGCCTTACAGGAATAAAAGTGGGTGGATCCAGGCACACTAATTTACTACTCACTGATGGTGGCCTCGCTAGAATTTTCTAATTTATCTTGTAATCTTAAGCAACTTTCTAGGTTTGGGTGATCTTCACAATGTTTAAGTTCTTACTTGATTTAGTAAAAATAATTGAGATACCTTTATGTAAAGAGACTGAATACTCATCTGCTTAAGTATAATATATGTAAAGGTATGCGTCAAGGGCAAACGTAACAAGGCAGTGAGGAATTGCGGAAGGGGCGTATCCCAGTAGTACTATTCTTGGTTGTTTGCAGAGAGGCTGTTAATATTTATAAAGTTACTTTCATTATTCTGGGCTCTCGAGGATGATAAAACTGCTTATAAACTTAATTAATAATGTATCTTTTTTTCTAGGAGTGCGGCAAAGAATTCACACACACAGGAAACTATAAAAGACACACCCGAATTCACACGGGAGAAAAACCGTTCTCGTGTCGAGAGTGCCACAAAGCCTTCTCTGACCCAGCTGCATGCAAAGCTCATGAAAAAACACACAGGTACTGGGAGACATAAATACATGGTACTGGTAGTCTCTGTCACAGCTTCCGTACAAAGGTGATGGGTACAGTACACTGGTAATCTGAGCAATAATGCATTGACAATTTAAGACTGGTTTGGATAATAGATATTATCAGCTCTATTACTGATCACTTGCCATACTTAAAATCAAACCATGAAGCAGGAACTTCAGGATGAGGACAGTTCTGATTTATCAATAATTTGAGACAGACAAACCTAAATCATGCCCAATATAAGTGAGCATTGCTTATTTGAGAGATGCACAATTTTGTGGTGTGGTCAGCTTGAGAAAGGGGGTAATTATTGCACTGCTCATTTTAATAGCTAGACCCAGGAAAAAAATATTTTTGTCTGCGATGACAAGGTGGAGCACAGCTTACCTGAGACAAATTATACAACTGTCCTGTGAAATGCACAATGTTATCTACCCGGGAACAACACATCAGTGCCTTGTGTAGCAACCATGTTTTACAACATTACTTAGTATAACTGTAAGTGATGAGGGGTGAAATTCTGATGTTACTGAATATCTTCTTTTCCAGCCCCTTGAAGCCTTACTGCTGTGAAGAATGCGGAAAAAGCTACCGTCTAGTTAGTCTTTTGAATCTCCACAAGAAACGACACACGGGGGAAGCAAAGTACCGCTGTGAGGACTGTGACAAACTCTTTACTACTTCAGGAAACCTCAAAAGACACCAACTGGTGCATAGCGGTGAAAAGCCTTACCAGTGTGACTACTGTGGACGCTCCTTTTCTGACCCCACTTCAAAGATGCGCCACCTGGAGACCCATGACACGGACAAGGAACACAAATGCTCACATTGTGATAAAAAATTCAATCAGGTGAGAGATTGGACTATCGAATAGTATACTCATTAGCCTGTGCATTTTCATATGTAGGGGTGTGAAATTTTGTGAAGTTTTTTTTAATTTTTATTATTTTGTGTTAGGCGAATGCAAAACCTTGGGTAATTCTACCTGTTTTCACATCTGCTTGCCTTGGATTAAAAATGTCAGAATGCAAATGGAGTACCCCGCAGCGCAATCCTTGAGTAAGAAATGTGAGGAATGAGGAATAGAGTCCAACGCTGTCCAGAGCTAGGCAATGTAAGCACCTTAATGATAGTTACATTGTCAGTTACACTGGCTGGACCCAGACAGTGCTTGAACACAAGTCCCCCTCCAGGGAAGCCTCTGTAGGGAGCCTGCCTTCCTGCTAGAGTGCCAGGAGGACTGTGCAGAAAGGCGTTGCACATAGCCTCCCTTGCTGGGAAGTTGCTTTTGATAGTGCTGTTTGTGGCCCAGATAATGTAATGAAATGAAATGAAATGTCATTTATAAAGCGCGATGGCTACCCGGAGGCCTCCCAGCGCTACGGACAGGTGCAGAAAGCAAAGCAGAGAATGAGTGCAAATGTAAAAGAGCCAGGTTTTTAAGAGCTTTCGGAAGGAGAGCAGATTTGGCTCTTTCCGCAAATGAAGTGGAAGGGCATTCCAGCCAATAGCCCCATTGTATGAAAAGGAGCGCCCACCACATCTGGCTCTCCTTATTCTGGGTAGTATGGCAAGAAAAGAGGCAGTTGACCGAAGGTCTCTCCTCGGTTGATAATGAGTGATCAGAGATTGAAGAATGGACGGGCCGTTCTTCCAGAAGGCTTTATGGGCCAAGCACATAGCCTTAAACTGAATCCTTTCCCTAATCGGCAGCCAGTGCAAGCTCCTTAGAGCTTGTTTAGCGGATTGACCTTATTGCAATTACTACTAAGGTAATTACATTGCCCGGCCCCTAACAGTGCTCCTAAAACAACTGCTTGGGACCTTGTGCTTGAACACAAGTCCCCCTCCAGGGAAGCCTCTGTAGGGAGTCTGCCTTCCTGCTAGAGTGCCAGGAGGACTGTGCAGAAAGGCGTTGCACATAGCCTCCCTTGCTGTGAAGTTGCTTTTGATAGCGGTCTTTGTGGCCCAGATAATGTAATTTATTTATTTATTTATTTATTTATTTTGAAGGTTTTATATAGCGCAAACAAGACCCTTGCGAGTATCAGAGCGCTTTACAAGTCATATGTAGAAAACACAATATAGCACACAAAGATAAGGGTGAAACAGCTATAAGCAGCTTATACACGTATCAATAAACTAGCGTGAAAACAAAAGGACAACTATGGAGCATAAACACAGAACTAATAATAATATGCAGTAAAAGGACAGAGAGATCACGTGAATTTAGCCATGAGGATCGCTTTCACTTCTTTTTTGAAGGAGGTAGTGGACGGGTTCATTCTTGTTTCAATGGGCAGAGCGTTCCAGATCCTAGGAGCCATACCAGAGAAGGATCGGTTATAGGTTTTTTTCTTGGCGAATCGTTGTGGTTTTAGAAGAAGAGTCTTGGCACTCCTGGAGGCTCTGATGCCCGCAGAGAGCACCAATTTCTGAGCTAGGTAGTGCGGGGAGTTGTGGTGTAGGGCCTTGTGCGTCACACAAGCGATTTTCAGATGAATTCTAGCTTCAAACGGTAGCCAGTTGAGAGCTCTCAGGTCAGGGGATATGTGAGAGTTTCTCTTTGAGCCCGTAATGAGTCTCGCAGCTGAGTTGATAGTGGCTCTAAGTGGGGCTGTCGAAGACCTTGGTAGGCCGCATAAGGTTACCGCCCCATATTCGACTCTAGGGATTACTAGGGCTTGTACTGCTTGTTTGAAATCGTAGGCTGGCAGAAAGGGTTTCAGTTTTCGCAAGGTCTTCAAGTGGAAGTTAGCTCCTTTTGTGGAGGCACTGATATGCTTCTGCATCTTTAGGTTGCTGTCAAGCGTTACACCTAGCGATTTCGCTGAGTCGACGATGAGAGGTTATATTTGAGAGCTGTTAAGTGTTTCAGCCAATCCAGGATGGGGGGAGTTTTTTTGGGGGGAGCGATTAAGAGGAATTCCGTTTTGAGGGAGTTTAGTTTCAAATGGTTTTCGGCTAGCCATGTTTGGGTTTTTTGTAGTGTGGTGTTGAGCGATTTGATGTCATCAAGTGAGTGGATCTTGATGTAGATTTGGGTGTCGTCTGCATACATATGGAAGTGAATCTTGGCGAGACTGAGGAGATCGGTAAGAGGTTCCATAAATAGGTTGAAAAGGGTGGGTGAGAGGGAGGAGCCTTGTGGAACTCCTAAAGTGACAGGCATGGGGTTGGACAGGGATTGGTTAACCTTGAATCTTTGGGATCTATTTTGGAGGAAAGAGGCGAACCAGTTAAATACAGTTCCAGACATTCCCATTCTGTGTTTCATGAGTTCAAGCAGGTTTCCGTGTTTGACGGTGTCAAATGCTGATGACAGGTCGAGTAGGATAAGTAAACAGGTTTCGTTTTGGTCCAGGATTTTTAGAGCGTCGTCGATTATGTGTGTCATGGCTGATTCGGTACTGTGACCTGTTCGGAAGCCTGATTGAAATTGGTTAAGCATGTTGAATTGATCAATATGGCTGTTCAGCTGCATGTTAACGCATTTTTCCAGGAGTTTGGCTAGCATAGGTATGTTAGAAATTGGACGATAGTTATTTGGGTCCGAGGGGTCAGCTGTTGTTTTCTTTAGGATAGGCGACACCTGACCAGTTTTCAGGATGTCTGGAATGGATCCTTGCAGGAGGGACGAATTTATGATCTTGGTCCAAAGAGGTAGTATCAGAGGGATGAAGTCTTTTAAGTAATTAGCCGGGAGTGGGTCTGTGAAATGGTTGGAGGGTTTCAGAGAGGTTAGCGTCTTTAATATGGAGTTTTCACTGTAAGTGTTGAAGTGGGACCAGGTTGCGTTGTTTTTGAGTTTGAATTTTGGGAGGTCGTTAGTTTGTGCATCAGCAGGGGGCAGTGATGAATTCTTTATCAAGTCTGAGAGGGATAAGAAGTCCTTGAGTAGATCTGATTTTATGGATTCTGTTTTAGAAGCGAAGAAGGAGGCAAATTCATCGCAATTGGGAAGAGTGAGTGGGATAGCATTAGGGAGACTGGGAACGCTCTTGGTTTGGGTTTTGATAAGATCGAATAGCTTTTTGGGGCGGTTCTTGGCTTGGTCTAGTTGAGTCCTGAAGAAGTCGGTTTTAGATTTTCTGATCTTTCTAAAATAGGAAAGGTAATGACCTTATTGCAATTACTACTAAGGTAATTACATTGCCCGGCCCCTAACAGTGCTCCTTTGGCTTAGTCTTTGTTGTTTGCTTATGGCGCAGCCCTACTTCCGCTCCATGTGAGGGTGTCGGGGGCGGATGGGGGGAAGATAAAAGGAAGCAAATTTTTACTTTTGAAATTTCTCCTGTTTTTTTTCCCACTCCTATGATATGTTTATATTTGTTTTGTAATGCAAATAAACACACATCGATCGTTGATTGGGTCCCTTGTTGGTTATGACACGTGCTCTGTTAAGTAGGCCGTGAGAAACAGAGAAACGTCTCTGGTTAGTGTCTTGAAAATTCAGAAGTCTCTTGTTCTTGTTGAGATGTCAGACACCTGTATTTCAATGCCTTAACATATACTGGAGTCATTTTAAAGTTCATAGAAAATTACTGAAGGGAAATAATGCAAATGCGTGTGTTAAACCTGTATATTTAGGTTATTTTTCTGAACCCAGAAGTAAAATTATTTTTGGTGCTGCATGAACTCATTTAGAATGTACTGAAAATGTAGTGGAGAGAGAGAAAAATATGCAGTAATCTGGTACTACACATGCTGCTAATTTTCGGCTGTAATTAACATCTCTGGTGTTGAGTGACAGACCATTAGGAGAGATGGTGGTAATCAACATGGAAATTAGGCAACACACATCACTAGTTTTCTCGTTACCACAAGGTATCCATCATGGAACCTCCATGCTGGATCCATGATTTTTTGTGTGTGTTATATGAAAAAAATACAGTACCTACCTATACTTAACATTTCCTTTTTGAGATTTTAGTTAAAACCTTTACTTGTATTCAACTAACTCACAGGAAAGTAAAGTTTAAACTCAGAGTGGTAGGAATCGACAAATCCTTTTAATTTCCTTCTTTTTTTAAGGTAAAAATGAAAAGAGCCAACACACAAACACACAACTTCACATACAGTAAAAACTGCACTGTCACTTTAATGCGATTACTGTTCTCCACAGCCCCAGGGTGCCATAGTTGGCAGTATTTCCTTTCGTCCTTTTTCCACCCTATGAGAGTAGCATCACTGAACACATGGTTTTTCCCATCTTATATATTTTTCAATTCAGTTATTTTCACAAACACTTTTTGTTTGCTCCACTCAACATTTATTCCAGGTTTCTGACAGGCTGTTGTTTATCACGGTTTCCCTAGCTTCCACTGCCAATGGAGTTTGTGTTTTCTAACAAGTATATGAACTGATTTTGTCACTTTGTCATTCTGTGTTGAATTAAGAATATTACCCCAAGGTTAATTTGGAAATGGGCTTATCAAGGGGACTTCAGTGCATCTGGGGAGAGAGCCTTTGATGTACTGTACAGTATATCATCTGTTTTCCAAAACAGTTTTCAGGGGCATCGTATCGAAGATGTGACGGAGGAGCTGTGCTCTCTCCTAAATCCATCGGTTCCCCTCTGTTATCTAGAAACTGTACCTCAAACTTTATTTCTATTTTACCTGCTCTTCAATATCTTGTCATTTGCACCGGAATGAGAGGCTCAGTATCGGGAGGGTGTCTTTCTTGTTGAATGTGCCTTTGTTGTTGAGGTGCCTTATACATTTGAGCTAACAAACACAAATAGCATATGCAGAGCTTGCAAAACGCTCAGAGTACATGTGAGGCCTCAAAGGCCAATATTCTGGAGTAAGTAAATAGATGGGATGTCACGACACTATGACCCCAAAATAAACATCACTTTATGAAGCAAACACATGAGGGCCGCCATACCATTGTGCTCTTCAGGCCACGAAGCCAATAGACCATGCTGCCAGGGGGCTAGTCTACTATAGGAGCATGCTATCAGAAGGTACTCCGCCTGGATGGCAGGATGCTGAATGGCCAAGATGCCAGATGACTACAAGTCATTATGTAATAGGCCTTGAAGCACATTACATAAGAACTATGAAGTCATGCTGGTCTTGAAGTCCTGCAGGTCCATAAAATAAAAGGGCTCATATATTAAAACTTTTGCAAGGTCAGTAGGGATTATCTTATAAAGGCCCATAAAGCACCTGTTGCGTAAATGTTTGAGGAAAGACTCCGAGGTTATGGTGTAAATTCCTGAAGGAGGCTGAGGTATCATCAATCTCTATAATTACAATAACATGGCGTGAAAATTTGAAATGGCATTGGTTAAAAAGATTGTTGAAATAGTTCTTCTTTTAAAGATAGCCAAAAAAGAAAATGGGGGAAGTGGCCAATTTCCGAGGTAGTTTTAGATTTTGATAATATTCTTTCCACAATAGACTTAAGTGTTTTTTGTTCCAGGTTTTTGTCTTTTTTTTCTTCTTTTAAATCCTCACAAATACCTGATGTAGAGCAAGAGCTTGGTAAGATCATACCTTACGGGTTTCTCTCTGATTCTAACCTAATCTAGCTTCACGTAAGGGTTACAAAACTGCTTTTTGCGCAACTTTTCTCCTTTGCCTTTAGTTGTTGAATATCTTGAAGTGTTTCATAAACTGTCTTGTTGATTATTGGCCTTTTTTTCCTAATCAAATTGTTGTTGCTCCCAAATAAAATCTGTCTACTTCTTCCTGACAGGGCACTTTTTTCTCTTGTTTACAGTTGGAAAGTAATCTTGACTGCTGATTTAACAACAAAGGCTCAAAGGTCGAAAGAGTGTGGATTTTTATTAAACTCTACAAACCACCCAAATGGTGGCTGCAGAATACCCGAGGAGTATGAGCAAATGAGTGATCTTGAAGTAGCCCAATGTAGTTGCAGGTTACATTAGGCCGTACGCTAAAAACTAATTTAATAGTCGCACTAAAAAATTCCTGATGATGTCAAAGCCTTTGGTGTGCAGTTGTCCGGAGCCTGGATATTAAGGGCAGGCTGATATTGGGTGTCTGACCGGTATACCAGGATAGAGGAAGATAATGCTGTTTCTGGATTACCAGTGTGAAAAGGTGTTTTTTTAAGGATTACCTGAATTTGAAGTCCTCCTTCTCAAGCCTTGCATGGTTAGGTAGCGATATCCAGAGGGAGGTGTCCTAATGAAGACTGGTACAGCAGATATATTTTTCATATCTGAATTGATGGGGTTACTACGGTGGCTCATTATTTTGTTTTTATTTTTTGTAGAGTGGCGATTTTGAGTCAGATAATAAGTATTTAATTATATTGTAGGTGCTGTAAACACTTTACGTGAGATTTGGTAGTATGTGATTGTAGTGTGAATATGTGCTGTTTACAGCTGGAGAACTTGACCATTCAGCTTAAGAGTCATTCCCTGTATCTCACAACACCGTGTTTGTTGATGAATTCTTAATACATAAGTGCTTGTGCTGTGTACCGCTTTACGATTCTGCAACAAGCGTATGTTGCAGGGTTAACCCTTTGTACTGCAGTGGTTGTGTATAATGTTGGACTGGGTGCAGTGGTTTTGAAAAATTGAGTGGTCATGGGTACATGCATGGAATGACCACATGCAGTGCTAGTGTGAGTGTTGTTGTGTGGTGTAAACATTGATAAAGGATTCGCTTTTGGACAGAGAAACATAAGTTGGTGGACATCTGGTAACCAGAGAATTTGCACAGTTTGGTAGGCTCCCTGTGCAACTAGAGGGTACTTGCAGTTCCACCACTTCTCTAAGACAGATACCAAAACCTAACACAGGTGTAATGTACCCCAATTAGGATTTTAAGTTGTACCAGTCTAGAACTAGCCCCGATGGGCACCTCCCAAAGTTGTTGCAATGTCTTTTTCCATTCTGTATCTTCCACTTCCCACAGGTCTGCGGCCCATTTAGATCTTAGAATGCTCAGATCACCTGTGTTGTTATAAAGTAGATTTTTATATGTTAGCGATTCTGTCTTTCTTAGCAGTGCTTCTGATATCACCCTATATTCCAGCGGGGTAACATCCAAAATCTGACAGACCTCTTTGATATGAACGCATGATTGCATGTTGAAAGGATAGGTATTAGAGGACGTCCGTGCCTGCCGTACTGAAATCTGCTGTGAGTTTGTTGAAAGAATTATTGCCCCTAAATGCCCCCCAAGGCAGAGATCCCAATCATGTCCCAGCTATCAAATTCTTGCAGCCTCCCCACTTCCCTTTACTGCTGCTTACCCACAGGAGGGTCAGTCTGCCCTCCCACCTCACTTTTCTGTGTCTTTCTCCCACACTCCCTTTACTTTAGTGGTGTGGATTGCAAGGTTTTTAATATGTGTGGTCCCATAGCGTTCTGCTATGCAACCCTGTCAGAAAGCGTAGCAGGACTTGATTAGAAAGAGAAGGCATGAGATCATCACCATTTGAGTTACACTCCATAGAGGTCGCTGACTAAGGTACAGATAACTCATCTGGTCCCAACATGCCTTGAGTTCCTGGGTCGTCATCGACCTCTGCAGAAAATAAAGACATTCAAGGTGGCCATGCTGCAAATCTTTAGTGCGATTCAGTCTCCCTCTGGCGCACGTACGGGCCCCACAGAACCGTAGAAGCCTTCCATTGTGTTACCACCAGCAGTCCCTCCCCCCCCCCCCCCCAGTGCCATTGGTCCCTGTGGGAGCTGTTACTGACCTGTACTGGCTCTGTCCAGACTTCCATTCCAGCCCGAAGATCCACGCTGGTCCTTGCTGCCCCAATGTTGATAACGACTCTGCTGGCGCTGATTGATGACCTGATGTTGACACCCATGTCTGACCCTTAGCCAATGTCGACCCGAGGCCAACCGATGATGCACTACAAATTCACAAAGCTGCAACTGGTTGACATGCAGCCTGACTTTAATCTGGTATCTCTGATGTGACACATCTATCAGCAGAGGCTCCATTTTATTTGTGGTTCTGACTCTCCTCCTGTACCAGAACAGGATCACCTCACAATACTGATAGTGAGGGGGGTGCCTCTCTCCTCCCTCATTGTAGTGATGATGCCTTGTATCTTGATTTACAAAACACCAGTGGGATAGACACATCCCCTGAAACAGCTGGACTTGCTACTTGGGCCACCAATGAAAGAAAGTGCCTCATTTGCTAGGAGTGGTTTGGAGGGTAGGTGAGTTACAGCTGCTCTCCAATGAGACTTAAACAAATGTAACAGAGATTCCACAGCTTGGGGCAGTGACATCAGAGCCATTGTCTTCATTCAGTGATGCCCTCACTGATGCCTTGAAGTTTACCTGCTTTAAACCTGGTCTGCCGGTATTCGTATGACATGGGTCTGCACCTGGTGATCCAGATTTTCTCACAAAGCACCCTAGTCCGGAAAATCTCATTGCATTGGTTTTGACCAGGAAGGTGAATCCCCATTAATTTCTTACCAATCCCCCTGTTAGAATCCCAAGCAATTGATGTTTTTGGCAAGAAAATGTGTTACTCCAGTATTGGAACTTTCATAGATTCCCATGCTTGTATCATTCCCCGTCGTCGAGATGGGAGTCCCCGGTATATATAAAATAGCAATAGAACTCATTACAAAAACAGAAACTAGGCCTAGGCCCATTCTAGTTTTGTAACATATCCACCTCTTTTTGTAAAAGAGACCAAATAAAGTGAACAACCAATCAGATTAGCCTCACCCCTTAGAACCTTCCTGAGAGAACCTCAGAGCCTCAGATTTTCTAACGCACGTTGTGCAAGGGAGTCTCCACTGAGCTCTGCTCAGTTTTTTCCTGTCAAACTTATTTCTACAGTTTTTTCACCAGTTTTTCTGCAAAACCTACTTGGACTTCGTGTCAAGATGTCTGATAAAGAGAAAAAAGCTCTCTTTAAAGCCTGTGCTACCTATGCTAAGAAGAGACTTTATGTGGAGGACAAGCACAAGTATTGTATTTACTGTCTGTACCCAGACCACAAGGCAGCAGACTGTAAGATTTGCTGCACCTTCTCAACGAAGACTTTACGGGACCGTGAGGGGCGTCTCTTGACCTGGCTCCAGAAGCTTAAGTCAAGGAAGGAACCAGTCTCCAGTGACAGTGATGAGGCCTCCTCCGCTGCATCTTCTAGGAGGTCTGTGAAGAGGGGTAGGTCTTCTCCTTTTAAAGACCGTCCCAGTAAAGCCTTGAAAAAGACCTCTCATAGGTCTGAAAGGCGTAGTCCTAGCAAATCTCCTCACCGAGGTGTAAAGGAGAGGGAAGGACTGTCAGCAGGAGCGACATCCGAGAGGAAGTCTAGCTCAGTTCCTCCATCTTCGCCTCCTGTGACTCCAAAAGCCTTCAAAAAGCCATCATCACTATCTTCCGATGTTAAGTTGGTGAAGAAAACTCACTCGACGACGCTGTCAACGACTCCGTTGACGAAGACTTCAAAGGTACAGTCAAAGTCCTCGTCTCCTTCAGTACTCCCACCGTCGACTGTGATTTCATCGTCTCCTTCGCCTTTACGGTCGACGACGGTTGTGGGTTTCGCAGTGATGGTAACTCTGTCGTCGACGATGGTGTCGATGACGACGGCAGCAACCACGTCTACCACGACGACGGCAGCATCTGCGGCAGTGGTGACTACGGTCTCGTCGACGGTACCGTCGACGGCGTCTATGTCTTCGTCGACGCCCATTACATCATCGTCGACGACCCCGTCGACGAGGGAAAAAATTGCTATCACGATCAGTCAGCGCCAGATTACACCTGAAATGACTTCACCCAGGAGGGTGACTCCTCTACCACCTGCACTCCTCCTTGAGGAGGATGGTTCTGAGGAGGAGGAGGGGCCTTATGGGTATGCGAGTAGCCCATCTCAATTGCACGTGAAGTGCCAAGACACAGACTCTGAGGAAGAGTACGTGGATGGAGCAGCAGTATGATCCTCCTTTGGGTTATCAAGAGGACTACCAACAACAGATGGTCTCTATGCCTTCCTCCTTACTAACGGACTTACAATTTATGCTGTCGGACTATAGGCAGAGATTCCCAACACAATCTCCTGCTTCAGTCGGGGTGCCAGTTTCAACTCTTCCACCGACCTTGGCTTCTACCCCTCAATTGCCACCGCCTCCACCTCTGCCCGTGGCTCCAGCTACACTGTCAAACGTCCCTCTCATCCAGGATGATACCTCTGATGAGGACCAGGGCAACGTCACTATTCCAGATCCGGACACTGAGTGGGATGATTGTCATACCTGATCCAACTTCGCCTTCACCAGCGCCAGTGGATTCTCCCCCTGGAGACATAGGGGGTTTCCATAATTTGATGGAAAGGGCTGCTAAGAGATTTGAACTGCCCATGCCCACGGTGCAGTCTGAATGTTTCCTTTATGACTTCAAAGAGCCTTACAGAAAGTCAGTTTGGACCATTCCTATAGTGGGTCATGTCTGGGACGAGGGTCTGAAGGTGATGAGAAATCCAGCCACTGTGATTCCTGTTCTGCCTCGCCTTGAAAAGAAATATAAGGCTCCTGAGGATAGCCCGGCTTGCCTGGTTAGTCAGCCTAAACCGGACTCTGTCATCTCGCAGGCAGCCCAGAGGAAGTCCAAAAATCCTTCAGCTCCCCTCATGACACCTCCAGATAAGGAAGGCAGACGCCTGGATAACGCCGGCAAGAGGTTTTCCTCCATGTCCAGCCTGATGGTCAGAGCTTCAAACGCCTTGGCGATACTTGGTCGTTACGATCGTCAGATGTGGTGCGATCTTTCCCCCTATCTAGATCAATTGCCGGAGGATGCAAAGGAGGAGGCAAAAAAGATTCTCCAAGAGGGAGAGAGGACCTCTTCAGAGGTCATTGTCTGTGCAATGGACATGGCAACAACTGCGTTCCACTCCTTAGCGGGAGCTGCTCTCCCTCGTCGCCAGGGCTGGCTTCGAGCTACATGGTTTCACCGAGTCAAAACATCTTCGTCTTCTACGTTTGGAAGTCCATCAAATGCTCCTGAAAGGGGCGATAGAACCGGTTCCTCTCTCTCAGCGGGGAGGTTTTTTTTACTCCCGGTTCTTCCTGATTCGGAAGACCTTAGAGAAGTGGTGCCCTATTCTAAATCTGAGGGAGCTCAACACCTATCTCATCAAACAGTCGTTTCGGATGGTGTCCTTGCAGGACATTCTTCGACTCCTAAACTCAGGGGATTACATGGCCACATTGGATCTACAGGACGCATACTTTCATGTACCCATCCATCCAGCCCACAGGAAGTTCCTTCGCTTCACAGTAGCCAAGAGCCACTTTCAATTCAAGGTCCTGCCATTTGGACTCCGATCTGCTCCGTGGATCTTTACAAAGGTACTAGCTCCCGTGGCAGCTTTTCTGCGAAAGCAACAGCACCAAGTTTTCCCGTACCTGGACGACTGGTTGCTAAAGGCTCCTTCAAAGCACGCGGCAGAGGAATCGGTCGCGGCGTGCACACGCCTTTTCGACAATCTGGGTCTTACTCTCAACACGGACAAGTCGACTCTGTGTCCATCCAGAACAGCCCGGTTCCTGGGAGCCATTCTGGACACATCTCTCAACAAAGCTTTTCCGACCCTGGAGAGACCAGAAAAGCTGATGGTCATGGCCCGTCAACTTATAAGAAAACAGTCACTTTCAGTTCGCCTCTACAAATCCCTCCTAGGGTCCATTTCTTCCTGCATTCCGCTCATACCTCACTGCAGGTTGCGGATGCGCCCTCTCCAGGAGGAGCTCGACTTGCAGTGGCGCCAAGTGGACGGTTCCTTCAACGACAAGATCTTCGTTACCGTGTCCATGAGGGAGGCCGCACTATGGTGGACGATCGAGGAGAACATTTCTCAGGGCCTCTCCTTCAGGGTCACCCCAGCTCCTCAAATAATAACCACGGACGCCTCGCTGGAGGGCTGGGGAGCGGTCTTGCAAGACCTTCACGTAAGCGGCCGCTGGCTACCCCAACAGCATCTTCTACATATCAATCTACTGGAGCTCAGGGCGATCCGGCTGGCTTTACAGGCGTTTCTCCCGCGGATAGAGCAGTCTGCAGTCCTGGTACGAACGGACAATACGACGGCCATGCATTATATAAACAAAGAGGGCGGTACAAGGTCTCGTCTTTTGTCAAAAGAAGCTCAGACAATCTGGGAATGGGCTATCCAGCATCGGATATTGCTGAAAGCGGAGCATCTTCCTGGAGTTCTCAACGAAACGGCAGACTCTCTGAGCAGACTGAAGTCAGTCAGCCACGAATGGGAGCTGGACCAGTCCACTCTGGACCAGATTTTTCGCCTATGGGGCAGGCCTACCATAGACCTCTTTGCCACGCCGGAAAACAAGAAATGCTGATTCTACGCAAGCAGGCTTCACCATCCGGGATCATTGCGGAATGCGCTTTCGATGGCCTGGTCAGGCGCATTTGTTTACGCTTTTCCCCCCATTCCACTGATACCCAGACTTCTCAGGAAGCTCAAGGCGGAGCCTTGCAAGATGATTTTGATAGCTCCTACGTGGCCCCGACAAATTTGGTTCACAGAGCTACATCTCCTCTCCCTGGAGCGTCCAATTCCGTTGCAGCCGATTCCTTCGCTACTAACAATGTCCCAGGGCCAGTACTGGCACCCGGATCCTCGATCCCTGCAGTTATCAGCTTGGCTCCTGAGCACAGAGAATTTCTTGGTTTGACCCTCTCGACAGAATGTAGGGACGTACTTTCTCAGGCACGGGCTCCAAGTACCAACAAGACATACCGGTTAAAGTGGAAGCGTTTCTGCCTTTGGTGCCAGCAGGAGGGCATTCATCCTCTTTCGTCTGCACCGCATGAAGTTCTTCCTTACATTCTTTCGCTAGCAAAGGCAGGGCTGGCTCACTCCTCCATCAAGGTGCATCTTGCCGCCATCTCTCGCTTCAGACGCACATCTTCTGGTCCTTCCCTCTGGTTGGCAAGGATAATTAAACAGTTTCTAAGGGCCTTTTTAGAGTTTTCCCGCCAGTCAAGCCTCCGCCGCATCTTTGGCACCTTAATTTGTTTCTCACCCAGCTCATGAAGCATCCCTTTGAACCTATTCATCGAGCGGACTTGAAATTCCTCTCCTGGAAGGTGGCTCTTCTGCTAGCCCTCACGTCAGCTAGGAGAGTAGGGGAATTACAGGCTCTTACCATTGAGGAACCCTTTCTCCAATTTAAAAAAGGGACAGTGATACTCCGTACCAACCCAAAGTTCATACCGAAAGTACCTTCAGACTTCCATTTGAATGAGCCGGTTATACTCAAAACCTTTTTCCCTCAACCGACTACTCCAGCAGAGAAAGCACTCCACTCACTGGACATTCAACGGTGCTTGAAATTCTATCTTCAACGTACTAAGGTCTTCAGGAAGTCACCTCAACTCTTTGTGGCCTTCAGCACCCCTTGTAAGGGGTTCCCCCTTTCCAAGCAGGTGATTGCTCGTTGGATTACCAGCGCTATCCAGTACTGTCACCGAGCAGCGGGCAAGCCTCTGGAAGCTCGGGTCCGTGCTCATTCCACAAGGGCAGTTTCTTCTTCGACAGCCCTCTTTGCCAGAGTTCCTATTCGGGAGATCTGCAGAGCAGCGACCTGGAGCAGTACTCATACATTTACAAGACATTATTGCCTGGATTCTTCAGCGCAGGGTGACACAGCAGTTGGCCAGGCTGTCCTAAGGAACCTCTTTCAGTAGAGGTGAGCTTTCCCCTTCATCCCTCCTTCCGTTTTTGCTGTTTCAGATCTTGGCACATTTTTGAACTTCATCTGTTTATAATTAATTATATTTCTATGAATGTTTATTAACCATTGATGTTGTAATTATGGTGAATTGCTGTTGCTTTATTCTTGCTTATTCCTATTGATATTTCATACTTTTGGGTTTTAATAATCCAGAATGGTTTAATGATGATCATGGTTCAAAAATGTGCTCATAACTGCTAGCTACTCTGATACAAGCATGGGAATCTATGAAAGTTCCAATACTGGAGTAAGAAAACAAGTTACTTACCTGTAACTTTGGTTCTCCAGTATTGGAAACTTTCATAGATTCCCATGCGACCCACCCTCCTCCCCTGGGAAAGCTCGGCCTTCAGCACCTTTGGTAGTTTGGTTACACAACGGCTACGAAAATCTGAGGCTCTGAGGTTCTCTCAGGAAGGTTCTAAGGGGTGAGGCTAATCTGATTGGTTGTTCACTTTATTTGGTCTCTTTTACAAAAAGAGGTGGATATGTTACAAAACTAGAATGGGCCTAGGCCTAGTTTCTGTTTTTGTAATGATTTCTATTGCGATTTTATATATACCGGGGACTCCCATCTCGACGACTGGTAATGATACAAGCATGGGAATCTATGAAAGTTTCCAATACTGGAGAACCAAAGTTACAGGTAAGTAACTTGTTTTCTTCTTCTGTCAATGGGCAGCAAGCTGCTTTAGTTTGTCCTCAGTGGTTCTTGCACAATCACTTTGGAGCAGGATTCAGCAGTTCCTCTCTGCTTGGCGATCCACCATGTCTGACAGATGGGTCTTGCAGATTGTTAAAAAGGGCTATGCCCTACCTTTCGTCCCCCTCCCTACCTAATATTCCTCCAGCACCAGAAGAAAGTTTGGAGGCGAATCTGTCCATTCTGCTACAGAAGGTTGAGCTCTTGCTCTCCAGGGGTGCCATTGTACGGGTATTATATTCAGAGAAAGGCAGAGGTTGCTATTCACGCTACCTCCTCGTCCTGAAAAAGGATGCAGCCTCATGCATATCTTGGAACTTATACTGCAGCTACAGGCCATCCATTTAGCCATGTAGGCTGTGCTGCCATCCATCAAGGGGAGGCTGGTACAGGTTCTTGCGGACAACACTACCTCCTTGTGGCACTGCAACAAACAGAGTGGAGTCATGGGCCTTGTGCTAGGAGGCTCTGCCTTTGAATGTGGCTGAAAAAATAGAACATCTTCCTGTTTACTAACCACCTGGCAGGGTCTCTGAATGCCAGAGCGGACAAGCTGAGCAAACGTCCTGAACATCAAAAGTGCCAGCTACATCTGAGGTGGTGCCAGTGGGGAAGAGAGCTGGCTAGATCTTTTCTCTGCCACCGAGCGAGAAGTTTTGCATCTTTGAGTTTTCACGAGAGCAGTCTTTAGGAGACAGTTTGACTGGAATTGGCAGTGGGACTTCTTTACACCTTCCCATCGCTATCTCTTCTGCCTCAGCATCTGAAGAAGATAACAACCAGTCCCAATTCATCCTAATTGCACCAGGTTGGGCAAGGTGTGTGTGGTACCTGGAACTCCTGTACATAAGCATCTACTCTCCCATCAGGCTACCACTGCAAGAGACCTGTTTCAACAGGAGGGTAGGTTCTCAATCTGAATGTTCGCATCTTACACCTCCACGCATGGAGATTGAATGGCAGTAGTTGACTGTATGGCTTGCCATCTTAAATGGCGGATGTCCTCATCGCCACCAGACGCCCTTCTACGAAATACCTCTGTGCCGGTGATTGTGCATGTTCATAACCTGGTTTGTTGCCGGGAACACCTCTTACAAGTGAAGATGCCAGACTTTCTTTTGTCCTGTCTTTAGCCCAGCCGTGCCTTTCAGTGGGTACTGTAAAAATGCATTTGTCAGCCCTTTCAGCGTTTCTACATTTGCCGTACCTATATATTGGTTTCTAGCCTCATTAGTAGTCAGTAAGGCATATTCTAGTTTGTTTTGATTGGACATTTACCTAGTAGTCGCCACTTGCTAGATATTGTTTCTCCAGCTCTAGTGAGAATTCTTCAACTTCTCAACTTATTTCCCTTTCTTCCCACTATATTGGGTATAGCTTGGCCACTTATCACAGTTTTGTAAACCTCCTGGGGGTTATTGCAGACTGTATGGGCCCCACATTCTCTCCCAAATATTTCTCTGTGAAATCCCGCATGCTGCCTCTCAATGGTTTTGTTCTTCACTGTCCAAGCGGTAGTTGCCTTGAGGACAGCTCTGTCCTCTACCATGGAATTCCATCCAAAGAGGTGAATGGTCTATTATCCCGCAACCCAAGAAGTTATTAGGAAATAATCTAGTTTGAGAAAGATATGTGCACCCCTGAGTAGTAGGAGAATGTCTACTCAGTAGTGTTTTTCTCTCTCTCTTGCCATACATTGAGTTCAGGTGAGTCATCAAAATGGCTATATATATATATATATATATATATATATATATATATTTTTTTTTTTTTTTTAAACCAAAATCTTGCTTTTATGAACAAAAAAGTAGCTGCCCTTCACTGAATCTCAGGTATGTTAAGAAAATATAGTAGGAATTAGGTACTGCAAAAAATTGTAGTTCAGGTTATCAAAGGGTAGGCATCTTTGTACAATAAACCATGATTCTGGCAGGACCTGGAGGAAAGAACAGAAGCAGAAAGAGGATACCGAACAGTCAAGACATTTTTGAAAGATTGGAGGGGGCAAGAGCTAGGAATACATAGAGAAGGGTAAGACTTCGAATAAAGGGAAAAACAATAGTCCCAGTGGAAGATCATGTAAACAAGACAAGGGAGGGAAGAAGGGGAATGGGGAGGAGGATGGACAAAGAGAGTATTAGTATGGAGGAATGCCCCTGGAAGAATGCAAGGGGTTTGGGAGTCTGGAGTCATTTCCCTCCATTTAGTGAGCCATAAAAAAAGAAAAATGCACAAATGAGCCTAGCAGAGTTAAGTCAATAAAACCGGGGTAAAGAAAGGAGGGTGGGGGACAAGGGAGGAAAGAAGAGGCAGTATGGAAGAAGGACCCAGAGGGAAAGCAGGGGTAACTGGTTGGGTGGGAGGTGGGAGAACAGGGCATTCTCCACAGTTGCAACATTAAATGAACAGGAAAGGAGTAAGGAATTTTCTGATGGACACGTGTAACTGCTGATTCCTAACCTTTAGAATATTCCCCAAGCACCAGACTAGATCTGTAAACTTTTCATGAAAGTGCCTCTGCATGCCATTTGGTGGCACCGTACAGCTCTGCGTAGGTTTCGGTCTGTTCCAGAAGTGACTGAGTGGAGCCACATATAAACACCACTCCTGTGCACTGATGACAGTTCCTTTCTGCACCTTTGAAAGCGGATCGGGAGATTCACCCCCACTTTCGTCTGTCTTTCGACGACTCCCAAAACAAAATCCAGTGTGCAATGGAACGATGTCCGCTTCAAAAACTACAGACATTAACCCATGCTGAGAGAACTGATTTCACAGATCCATATGAGGCATGTCTTTGTGCTTGGTTTCAGGGCACGACAACAAGTAATGCGATGATGGCTCCCTCATGCACCCGAAGGCGATCTGGGACCATAAAGCTGTACGTTCGCTACACTGGAAGAAGTCACAGGCCGCGTGTATGTTCTGCTCAGAGTCAAGGATGCAGATCCACTCCCGAGGCTGCTCCTGCAAAAAGTCAACTTTGCGGTCGTAATCCTCTGCTAAATCAAAGTACAGGTGTAAGCATAAGGTGAAAAGGGTCTAGACCCTGTCCTTTCTCTTTCTACCTAAAGAGAAGTCACATGGGCATAAGGTTCCAGTCGATCTTACTCCTAATCTCTAATTTAGGAGCCGATCCAGATGCGGCCAGAGTTCTCTGGCCATCAGCGATGCCGCAACATCACCCTCTCACCCCACCAGTATGATTACACATTTTACATGGATTTACAGGAGGTTAGTGTGCTGGATAAATCCCCTTATAAAGGGTAGAATTCACCTCTTGGGCTCTCAACGGCAGAGAGTGATTGTTTTACTGTGGTTATTTGACACACACATGAGGTCCTGGACCTACACCTGCCTTCAGTTGAAGCCAAGACAAATACCCTTACTGAAGTTTTGGAACCTAGGACAGCCTTACCTGAGCCCTTGCTTATATTCAGTGAAGCCCTAAATGACACCTTAATGGGCACTTGGCCCAAACCCTGCTCGTGCCTACCGGTGAATGAATGGGTAGCCTGACGCCACAGACCGGCACCTGGTGACTCCGATATCCTTACACAGCACCACCCTCCAGATATTTTGGTGGTCCAGGCTGCCACCAGCAAGGTGAAACTCAATTCATTCCCTAAGACTCACCCCCCTCCCCGTCCCCCCCCTCCGACAGGGAGTCCAAGAGGATTGAGGTGTTCAGGAAAAGAATGTTCTTCTCAGCTAGCCTAGCACTGTGGACAATCAATGTGGCTTGTTTATTTGGCCAAATGCTGATATACCAACGCCCACTGGGACCTCGCCCGCGAGATCCTGCAGACAGTCTCAGAAGAACTTGGGGCCTCCGCAGTTCAAACCATTCAAGATGGTCACAGTGCGGCCAAATACGTGATTTGTGCTACCTTTGAGCATTTCAGACCTGAACATAGTAAATCTGCATCCATGCCTCACACTTTTTTTTAAGCATTACTCTTTGCAAGCATCTTCTTCAAGAGTCATGTTTCTGTCAGCAAGGTCTTTGGAGTGCACACACTTTGTGCTTCTCTAGTGCTTCTGTAGTCATTTTACGCTGTGAAATTGAATTGTCAACCATTTCAGAAGAGCTATATATCATATAACGTAATTTGTTTTTTATCAATGTATGCAAAAAAAATTCTGCTTTGGTAAAATCAGCACATTTTCCTACTTTACGGTTTTTGCTTTGAAATCTTATTGCTGCCGGGCTCCGTAATGCTTCTATATTTGAGTGTGTGTTTTTAAGGTAGCCTGACTCTGTTTCCCAACCAAATGGCTGTAACATTCCAAGTCGTCAAACAAATAATGCAATTTAAGGGCTATTGTGACACTTAGTAAAATATCTTAATTTTAATGGGAAATTTCATTCATGGGAAGGGTCTCTGCTTTCGATGGGGAAATTCCTTGAGACCAGCAAAAGCCATCTGCATAAAATGATGATTATTGGGAGAGCTATATGCGATGCACTTGAGGAGTGGTTTTATGGATTATTTCTGCATATTTGATTTGATCTCCAACAGAATTTTAAACCAATCTCTTTTGTTTCATATTTTTGTGTTGCTGCAGATAGGGAATCTAAAAGCACATTTGAAGATTCATATTGCAGACGGGCCTCTCAAATGCAGGGAATGTGGGAAACAGTTCACCACCTCAGGTATGCAAGTTTTAGAATATAACAATTTAAGGCTGAAGTGTGTGCTGTAAAACTAGAGTTCCTCATTGTTTGGCACAACATTGGAATATCAGGAGCGTGCCTTTAGGCTGTGTCTGAAGGTATGCTTACTCGCTCTTGCACTATCACCTTGATGTTGGTATGGCTTAATGTTTTATGTGGATAGAAAGGTCAGTCTCCTCACAGTTAAAGCGTAGACTGTCCTTCAGATTACCCCTAGGGTTGGAAGGACTTTGTCTTTGGTTCACTATGCTAGAATCTCTGTATACTTATTTAGCCGTAACTCCTTTGGAATTCCGTAAAGTGCTGGCTCACCTAAGCCTCATAGTGCCCAGAGAAGACTAGTAAGGCAGAAGAGAGTAGGTGTTTTTCACCGATGCAGAATACCACGGTAGTCGGGGACTTGCAGCATCTCTGAAGGGTAATATTTAATATCTTTCTCTTTGTGGTAAGCTCTGTTACATGAGGTCTTGTTTTGTAAAATCGTTTGCCCCTTAAGGTGTTGAATATGAGTCTAGGAAGAGATTGTCATGTTTTTGCTTGTTCAACATCATAGAATCGTTTTTGATGGTCACAAATAGTAGAATATTTTCGCAGCTCCATGAGGGAGGGGGGGGGAGGATTGTGTGTCTCTTCACTGTCTTTTTAAAGTTTGTTTTTGTTTTACATAACATCTCACAACATTCTACCTTCAACAGTACACATGCAAGGCATAGGTTATACGTTGATTAACTTAACAGTTTGAGAAGTGCTGCTTCTGTGGCAAGTTGAAATCTTCTAATGACCCATGTGCATAATGTGAGGTCCCTCTTCTTTCCTCACATTGTTAAGGAATGTGAATTTGGGGAATTTTGGTGATCGTCTAAAATTATGCTAAAGGTCTGTGAGGGTATTCCCCTAACAGGAGCAAGAAAGCTAAAAAATAACACAATAGAGTGGCCATGGAATGGGTTCCTTTCAGTACAACAAAGATTTCAACCCAGAAGGACTCACTGGGAAAGAGATCCAGGAAGAGGATAAAGTACATCTAGTACCTGGATTCTCAAAACTTGTACCACTCCTGAACAATGTCAAACGTCTCTGGTATGACCACTGGTATTGTGGTATCATTTTCACCTTCAATAATCAATAGGGCTCTATGTAAGATGTGGAAAAGAAGACCACATTAGATATCAAGAGGTAGGTGTCGATGTCAGTACTTTTGATGTCACACCGTTCAGTCCTGCCATGACAATGTCACATCACTCAACATCAACAAATAGAGCCTTGAAATTGATGCCAAAAGATTCAACATCAAAACGAACCCTGTTGTTTTTCTCCATCCATTGTCAGTTCTCCTGAACGACCATCCCTGCCTATAACTAATTGCACCAGATAACCCAGTACAACTGTGGTTGCAGCAACTAGGAGGCCCACACTGCCATGTGTAGTCCTTGTTTGTTGATTAAATCATTTCTTTTTGGAAATGGCTGTTACAAACTTAACACGACTCTCCATGGAGAGCAAACTATCTTGTCTCCGAGGCTTTTCCCTTTAACCTTTTACAGCGCCTCATCACTGCTATGACCATGTCCGTGGTGAAGATGTCCCTCTGACACAAAGTGTGACCGTTGTCCTTAATCTGTTGATGTTTATGATAAGGGGGACTTATCCCTCCCTCTTATATCCCCCTTCTATCTCCCTAGTTCTGTCTTTCCTGTTTATTACATTCTCTTGTTCATTTAGCTCATTCCCATTTCTTCTCTTCATGTCCCTCTTTCCTTTTACTTCTGTTTCTTGTTTCCCTTTCTCCTGTTCTTTTTTTCACTTTTAGCCTCATTCTTTCCTGTCGCTCTGTGATTTCCTTCCTGGTTCCTCTCTGTGCTTTCCTCCCAGCCGCCACTCTGTGCTTTCCTCCTTAGCGCTTTTCTGCCTTCTGCTGCTTTAGTCTCCCCTCTTGCATACTCTTCTGTCCTACCCTCTTGACTACACTTCTGTGTATACTCGTCCGGACTCTCTCCTCCATGCATACTGTTCTGTCCCCCACCAATGTGCATCTGGAAACCCCCTCTGTGCATACTCTTTTGGCCATCCCCCGGTGCATACGCTTCTGCTCCCACCCCATTGCATATCCTACTGGTGCAACCGCCCAACTCCTACTCTTCTGGTCTCCTTTATGCTTTGAAGCAGAGTTAGGAAAGCAGAAGCACCTGTAGGGAGAGAGAATTTACTCTGTCTGCGTGAATGTGGATCAACATGCAGAGTCGGACAGTCTGAAAGGATCACTCTTATCTGCAGTGGAGTCGATGGGGGGTTTAGTGGGTTTACTTTTTCTTTAGATGCAAGTTTTTGTGCTCTGAAGCCTTTGTGTTGCAACTTTGCCACTTACACGTTTTTATAGTCAACTTTTATGCCTCCTTTGTTTCCATAACAAATACTTCTTTTTGTTTGTAGAAGGGGCATTAGAAGTGGGTTATAGAATTGCATCTCCTGGCTCGACTGACTCTGTGTCGTGTACTTTCAAGGCAACCTGAAGAGGCACCTCCGTATCCACAGCGGGGAGAAGCCCTACGTGTGTGTTCACTGTCAGAGGCAGTTTGCAGACCCAGGCGCGCTCCAGCGACATGTTCGAATCCACACAGGTATGAAACCAAGTGTGAATGGTCAGCCATGAATAGCATATCTGCGGTTTAAAAACAAATGTCTGAGGCTCTGCAGAGGAAAACCCTGAATAATATGACACAGCTTAACTGACTGCATTTAGTCTAATCTATTTTTAGTTAAGCCCAAATAGGGTAATAGTTGGTACTGTTTTCACATAATGGCACAGAAACTTCTCTCTGTAGACCAAACTAAGAAAACCTAGCTAGCTTTTTTATTTATGACCCTCTAAAAGTGTTCTATGCACTCCCATGTTGGACTAGTAACATTGTAAGTTTAAAGTTAACGGCCCGCACTCCTTTCTTAAAGTACCTTGTGCAGTTTCTCTCAAATTTTATTCATTTCGGGGTGCTATCCTGGTGTGTGCACCATCCCTGTGCACCAAGATAAATATCCAAAGAAGCTGATATAAAGCTGTAACAGTCCCAGGAGCACTCTCCAAATCCAATGAAAACCATATTAAACCAAAGTTCATCATTTAAACAAGTTTCTCTTTATTAATCTTCTTTGCTTGTATAGTGTGTGGACAGAAAATCCCACATTCAAGTGCTTGATGATGCGACCGCCTTTATACAGCATGTTAAGATAATCCATCCCTTAAATCACAGGAGTCTTGAACTCATGCATTGGCATTCAGCCTCTTCAGGTAACTCAGCATTCAAGTCAGTCAACCAAAGGTTTTTAGTTGACTGACTTGAATGCTGAAGTTACCCCTGAAGAAGGGCTGAATGCCCGAAATGCATTGGGTTTCAAGACTTCCTGTGATTTAAGGGATGGATTATCTTAACATGCTGTATAAAGGCCGGTCGGCATTATACAAGCACTTGAATATTGGGATTTTCTGTCCACACACTATACAAACGCAAAGAGGATTAATAAAGAGAAACTTGTTTAAAATGATGAACTTTGGTTTAATATGGTTTTTCATTGGATTTGGAGAGTGCTTCCTGGAACTGTTACAGCATTGTATCAGCTTCTTTGGACTAGTAACATTACCACTAACAACAATTTGAAGGTTCATTTCCGGAGGATTCTGTGAATTCCACCCATTATTTTATGTACTTGAAAAGGTCCCAAAAGATCTTTTTTCATACACGTGCTCCCATTAGTGACATCCATTACTTTATCACCTGCTTTTCACCACTGCCTCTAGAGCAAAGGCATGGAACCAACTCTTCCAACAGCCAACTGGCTTTACATCGCTGCTTTAAAGCCACCTTTGAGAGGAATAAGCATAATAAAAGCAATCGCAAATAAAAAAAAATGAAACAAAAAAACAACTCCCCAACTTGGCATTCTTGGCTAGGTGGTGTCTATTCGCACTCTGTAAGTACTTTACCCTTCAGAGTCCATTCACCGATACCTTTCGCTTATTGAATTGTGTAATTTGGAAAAGTGTTAACGTTCCTGAGGTTGAGATGAGCAGCCTCCATACCCTTAATTGCCAATAGCCTAGCTTAACAATGTGTTAACGGTTCTGCTTTTCGCATTAAATTTGCAGCTAGGACTCAGTAATTGTTTTCACAGTAAGGAAACGTCATTCAGTGGCTGATATAAGAATGCGTCATTCAGTGGCTAACATTGGCAGACGTTTGCTGCAAACATTACCTGTATCTGATAGAGACTTCTAGCTGGAGATTCCTTTCCGTAGAATATTCCCCAGGTGTCAGACTGGATCCAGAATTTTTTTTCGCAGTCCCCTTGCGCACCAGTAGGCTGCGTCATAAGGCTCCGTGTGGTGTCGTTGGCGTTGTCTGTCCTTGAAATGAGTTGTACTGTGCCTATATAGGCGCCACCCCAGGGCACGCTGACCTCAGTTCCTCCTTTTCCCTGCCATCAGTGTGGATCCGGCGAGCTCCCCTTGGTCTTTTATTGAGTAACTTTTTCTTGACCGTTTTGTCCAATTTTAACTAGTGCACCCTTTTCTGACTCCTTTTTTAGAGTGTGTCTTTGAAGAAATCTACTGGTTTCAAACCTTTGTTGGTTAACAGACTCCGCTTGGTGTGTCTTTCGTGCCTGGAAAGGGACAATACCTCCAAGGTCTAAGTGGATTGCAGAACCATGAATCTGAAGGCCATCCGCGAGCAGCTATAATGCTTCTGCCGCTTGTCATGCAACTCCGCACTTCTGTAGATCCCATTCTGAGGGAGGCCCCGGGACCACTCTAGAAGTTGGTTACACCGATCATTGTCACAAGCCCAGACTTATTCAGGTAAGTTTCACAAGAAAAGTCCAAGAAGTCGACAGGCTCTTTGGCTCCGGTCCCATTCAATGGAGGAGGTGCAGAAACGACACCAAAAGTCCGGACCCCGCTCTGAGGTTCGTCCCTATGAAGCCTGTGCCTGTCACTGGGTCCACTCAGTGCTTTCCTAAGTTTCTCAAACCCCGAATGATCCCCGCCTGTTTGAAACTGGGTTTGTTTGCAGAGGCCCCCCCCACTGTTTGCCCCCATTAGAACTGCTATATTCTGTTTTTTGACTCTGATAGTGCACTGGGAACTTGCTAACCAGACCCCAGAGCTAGTGCTCTTTCCCCTAAAAGTAATAGGAAGTGGTACATCCAATTGGCAAGGTACTTTGCCCCCTTATAAGTCCCTAGTATGTGGTACCAGTGGTACCCAGGGCAAGGGTGGTAAAGGGGTCACCAGGGCTGCAGCACTGTTGTGCCACCCTGCTTGACCCAAGTAAAAGTATGTCTAGAGGTCTGCCATTACAGCCCTGCACGAACAGCCTGTCTGCTTGAGAGTGACTGCACACACCATGTGCTACAGAGCCACACCACTTCCTTAATTTAAGTAAGTCACTCTTAAGGTTGTCCTCCTAAGCCCAGGAGGTAGAGTGCATTATATTTAAGGTTGAATATATATGTTTACACACATATATCTGTACAGTAACCCTGTAATGCAAGGTTTTACTGTAAGTGACCGGCAGTCCATAGTATAACATGGGCTGGCTACTGAGAACACTTGAGATAGCCAGCTCTACGGAACGACCAAATTGTGTTGTGTTTGGTGTCAAACACCATGCCTTTTCACCCCCAACACGATTCGCGTGTAAAGGGTGATCTGGCATGCAAGTAGGTTCTACCCTGAATAGATGCCCATCTAAGATTTAGTGCTCCAGTGCCTTGGCGGGCTTCCCCGAGCTGTTTGCTGCCAAGACAAGAGTCTGCCCTCCTGGTGGGATATGCTAGCACTTCCCCAGGACGAAGACAAAGGCTTGGGCAGGAAAGAGGTCACATCTCCTCCCTCCCAGGATGGCTAGTGAGATAGCAATCAAGGCGGTGAGCCTCAAAGGCTTCACTGCCCTTGATGTGCAATTGTACTTGTCCCCCCACTCAAGGACAAAGCCCTTCCCGCCCCTGAAGCAGATCTGCTTGTAGGAAGGCGGGAGAATTAAGTATGCAGGAGGCATAAACCTCCGAAAGGCTACCCACACCTTTAGGTTGGGCCAGGATGTCTGTACAGCCAAGGAAGGGTTCTGCCATTTTGGCAGACCCTAAAATAGAGTATTCTGGGTAGCACCGTGATGTACACCATCAGGATGTTGTCACTGCAAGGGCGGATTAGCTGCAGGGACCAGTGGCCCATTGGCCTCTGTCGCTCACACCCTTAATGCCCGTGAAACTAGGATTTAAGGGGCTTCCCTGACACCAGAACCTCAGTTTTGACTTTAAATCCGAGAAGAGGCACAAAGAAGACTCCGTCACTGACAACGGGAGTTTGGACTCTGCCGCAGTGCGAAAATAGGACACTGAAGTGCCCTGAAGAGACCATATCCTGGAACCATGTGTTCAATTTGTGTCTGTGGCAAAAGCTCATTGCTCCCCGCAAGAGTGACTCCAGTGTACGCCAGAAACCAAAGCAGACTCCCCTATATTGGTGGGACCAATCCCCTGCAAGCTGCAGGAAAATAGACATTCTGTGCGACAAGAATTGCGACCTGCTGGGCCTGTCAAGAGTGAGCCCGAACAGAAGTGGTGTCCTGCAAGCCCAGAGTGGTAGCTGAGCTTTCATCAACTTTCAAGCCGCAACTCCACTCTTGTCGACCTCCAGCCGCCGAACAAACCATGGAATACATTTGCCACAGCCAAGGATTGGTGATCACCATTCGAGTGATCGACCCCTTGAACTCCAGCCCGAGAGCACCACACAGCGACAGCGAACGACATCGGCAACAACCCCGCTGGTGTGTTCCTACATCCTAAAGGTGGTGTAGTTGAGTGTGTGGTAAAGCATCTTTTGCGCGACCTGCCCTGGTGATTGACATCTGCCAACTACCTCTGCAACCAGAGCAGTTGAGCAAGATAGTAGAAATCCAGCTGTCGAACCAGGGTCCCAGGACCCCAAAGGCTTCTACTGTACAAGAGTAGAGTGTAACTACATCCCCAAGTGTTGATTTGTCAAGTGCTGCAAGTTTGACAGCTCCAGAGGATCCTGTTCAGCACCAAGGACAGCCAGAGCACATCTGCACCCGGAATCCCTGGGCCAGGTAACAGAGTACTGACTGTTTGGACTTGGCCTTGGGACTTGCAAGACCTTATCAACAAGAGGGTTCGTTTGAACTTGCCCCACTAGTGACCGAGTGTCACCTGTGTTTTCCCCAATTGATTTCAATGGGACCAGTTTGACAACTTTAAGTGGCTCTATTTTTGAACGCTCTAAAAATCCACAACTCCGATTGTATGTATGACAAAAAGTTCATTTTGGTGTCAATATTTATTTAAAATACAATCTATTTTTATACATTGGTGTCAAGATTTCTTTTGAGTCTTGCCACTTCTTGTCAATGTTGGTACTGTGAAATGCTTAACACATGTTCCTCTGAGTAAGTCTGACTGCTCTGTGCCACACTACCAGGATCAAGCTAAGGCTGCTAAGGGTGAATCTGAGGTCCACTTTTGTGTATTGTTACTATTACTTGATAAGGCCCTCCAGCCATATCACATAATACTTCCACCTTGCAGCACCACCCAACTTCGTGAGTTTTATGAGGCCATGGGCCTCATTTTTGGGTGGTCAGACCTCTCCTGAGTGCCTTTGGATCCCATGGGTTCAGAAGGGGCTCTGACTCGGACTCCGCTGGCGGGTCTGCGCCAGTCTCGGGCCCTCTGGATCCGTTAGTGGATTCATATCGGCCCCGATTGCGACCCCTTCTAGGGACCATTCCAGTGGTGTCGTTTACGGGGTGCCAAACACATTGTGATTCCCCATTCCTATACAGAACCAGATCTGCGTCGCGTGTGACGTCTGTTCCGGCACCGACCAGGCACACATGCCCTGAATTGGAGAAAGAGTTCTATTTCTATGAAGGGCCCAATGAGTAACACAAATGGAGGGGATCTGAGGATCTGTATGGCTATTTAGAACCCCCAGCAGTGCCCATGGCCTACGACACCTGGTATGAGGACCTGGGGAATGCCAGTAATCTGGGCACCTCCCAGACACTGGCTGCCTTCTCCTCCAACAGTGGCTATGGAGGAAAGCGCTTCCTTTGCGATGGTAGTCCAGAGTGCGGCTTAGGTCCTGGACCTTCAGCTGCCCACTGTTGAGGTCAAGACCAATGTCTTGACAGAGGTGCTTCAACCTGCAGTGCCCCCCTAAGAACCCATACTCCCCTTTAATGAAACCCTCACTGATGTCCTGTTCGGGGCCTGGCCAAGGCCCTGCACAGGCGCTCCTGTGTACAGGACTATCTCCTGCCGCCAACACCCTGCGCCCGGGAACCCAGCCTTTCTCACCCATCATCCCACCCGTGAGAATCTGGTGCTCTAGACTTCTACCTCGAGAATCAACCATGAGCGCGTTCCCAGATAGGGAATCCAAAAGGCTGGTTACCTTTGGAAAGAGGATTTTCTCTTCCACCAGGCTTGCCTTGCGGTCAGTGAACACCACATTCTTCTTGGGCCAATATTCCATACTGTATGGGATATGTTTGCGCAAGTGCTGCCTATGGTCTTGGAGTAGGCCACAGCCATACTCCCTCAAGCTATTGCTGACAGGAGAGACGCAGTAATGTTCATCATCAGATGTGGAATGGATACAACAGACTCGCTGGGCAGAGCCATTTCTTCCATGGTGGTGCTTAGACGTCACACCTGGCGGACTGAAGACGACTGGCTTTTCAGGGGCTGTACTGGCATCCCTTATGGACATGCCCTTTGACGGCACTCTCCTTTTTGGCAACAAAGCGGATTCGGCACTTAAACGATTTAAGGGCAGTAGGTCCACTGTAAGCTCATTGAGGCTCACGATGGCCCCGCAACAGATGCATTCCGCCTTCAGCATCTATGGTAGGGGCTATCAGCTGTGCCCCTTTCCCCCTAGCCATGAAGGGCACCAAATATCTCAGTCCTTTTGTGGCTGCGCTCCTACAAGCCTTGTGGGACCGAAGTCCCCCACCCCTCCGGCAAGCGCAGCCTCAAAGCCCCTTTAACTTGACCTCATGCCATCATGGGAATTGGTGGCAGGATTCGGCACCACCTGTCCCAATGGTGGGAAATCACTTTGGACAAATGGGTGCCTCAGATTGTCCAAAAGAGCTACGTCTTACCTTTCAAACACACACCAACACCCTTGCCGCCATCCCCCAATCGACAGACCACCTTTCGGTCTGGCGACAGGAAGTCCAGTATCTTTTGGCCAAAGGAGCCATTGAGAGAGTATCGACAGCAGAAGCTGCATGGTTGCTATTCCCACTACTTTCTGGTTCTGAAGAAGGATGGAGGTCTTCGTCCTATCCTAGACCTACACCTTCTCAACTGCTTCCTGAAAAAGGAAAAATTCAAGACGCTCACCTTGGCTTAGGTGCTACCTGCCCTGGAGACAGGATGGTAGCACCGGACTTGCAGGACGTCCACCTGCTTGGCCACTGGAGGTATCTGCAGTTCACAATAGGCTAAGAGCATTGTCAGTTCGCTGTGATTCCCTTTGGCCCCTTGGGTGTTCAACAAGGTGGTGACTGCAGCCCATCTGAGGAGGGCAGGGATTCCAGCCTTCCCCCTACCTCATCGACTGGCTGTTGAAGGCGGGCTCGCCCCAGGCATCCCGCCTTCAACAGCCCACCTCTAGACTATGGCAGACCTACTGCATTCGCTGGGGTTCGCTAGCTACGTTCGAAAATCACACCCAACACCCTCTCACATGCTCCTTTTCATTGGTGCATTTCTGGATACAGTGCAGTTTCGGGCTTATCCTCCTAAACAGTGAGTCCTGGATATTCGGGCCATGATTCAGATGTTTCAGCCTCTATCCTGTATTTCGATGAGACTAACTCTGAAGCTGCTGATTCTCATGGCTTCCTGCATCCTGCTGGTAAAATATGTCCGGTGGCATATGCGTGGTCTGCAGTAGGATTTATAGTCCCAGTGGGCACAGTCTCAGGGGAATCTCTCTCATCTGGTCCACATATCGGAGGGTACTGCAAAAGATCTGCAGTGGTGGCTCATGGGCCACGATTAGTTTAGCTGCAGACCCAATCTCCCTTCCACACCTAGATCTCACTGTAGTGACAAATGTGTCACTCCTGGGTTGGGGTGGCCATCAGGGAGAGGTGGAGATCGGAGGACTCCGCAGGAGAGCAGAGTCTCAGCTCCACATCAACCTGTTTGAACTGAGTGTGATTCGCCTGACATTGAAAGTGTGGGGTTGTCGACCCTGTGTCAAGCGGCCCTGCGTCTCTGGACATGGCTGGAACTTCAGGGTATTTTCCTAGTGGTTCAAAATCTGGCAGGCTCTCTGACGCCAGAGTGGACGTACATTGCAGCAAGAGGGCAGGATCCTACACCCAAACCTGCATACTCTCCATCTACATGCATGGAGATTGAGCAGCGACAGTTCAGGGTATTTGAACTCCCCACCGAAGTCAGTGATGTCATTGTGGCACCCGGGCGACAAACAAAGAAAATTATTTATACCTGCAGATGGGACAAATTTGTTTTTTGTTGTACTGCTAAATCTGTTGATCCTCTATCTGCACCTTTATCTGAAGTTCTTTTGTTTGTCTTGTACCTTACCTGGCAAGACCTTGCTTTGGGCACAGTTAAAGGGTACCTTTCCATCATTTCAGCTTTTGCGGTTGGCAGAACAGCCCTTCCTGTTTAAGACGCATGTTGTGACTCGTTTCTTGAAAGGTTTGAGCATATGTTTCCCCCTACACCTTACATCATGCCCCAATGGAATTTGAATTTAGTTCCCACCTTCCTTATGTGTTCATCAATTGAGCCCATGCACAGCTGCCCTCTGAGACTGCTTACCATCAAAACCGGCTTCCTTGTGACTATAACATCTGGCAGGAGGGTTAGCGAACTCCAGGTGCATTCTGTTAACACCCTGTACACAACAGTTTTCCCAGATAAGCTGGTTCTTAGGACCTGTGCCGCCTCCTTGCCAAAGGTGGTCACACCTTTTCACGCCGGGCAGATCAATCTGCCTTCCTTTTAACCCCCCCCTTCCCTCATCCTACAAAAAAAGAGGAGCGACTCCACAGCCTGGATCCAAAAAGAGAATTGTTGTTCTACATCGATCGTACCAAAGACTTCCGGGTGGACTGTCAACTCTTTGCTGGATTTGCAGGTGCAAAGAAAGGCAAGGCATTTCATAAGCGAGCCATCTCCAGATGGATTTTCCTCTGCATCAAAATCTGCTGTGCAATGGCTAAGAAGCAACCCGCTGAGGGTTTTGGAGCTCATTCCATTAGAGCTAAAGCTGTGTCCACTGCGCCACAGAGAGAAGTCTTGCGTGATGGGCATTTTGCCTGTTCGGTCCTCCGACCCTCCTCTGTGGAGAGATTGCTTTGGTATCTGTGCTAAGGTGAGGAATCTGCAGCTAGAAGTCCTTGTCAGATGAACAAGCTACTTACCTTCGGTAATGCCTCATCTGGTAGAGACTCTATCTAGCTGCAGATTCCTTACCAGCCCTCCCATCTTTCCCGTTCGGCAAACTGTGTATCTCAATTTTAAGAGATCCTTCAGGACCTCACTTTGGCACACTGGTCATCCCACCTCAGTTTGGCTCTGTGCTTCTGGTGCGAAAAAATAGTCAAGAACTGAGATGAGCACGCTAGGGTGGCGCCTATATTGGCACTGCGAACGGCATTTCCAGCACTGATGATGCCACGTGGAGCCGAACAATGCCACCTTACAGTGTGCAAGGGGACCGGTTTCAGTCCGACTCCTGGGGATTATTCTAAGCTAAGCAATCTGCGGCTAGATAGTCCCTATCAAATAAGGTGTTACCGAAGGTAAGTAACTTGTTTGTTTGGGCTAATTTTTCCATATTTTGTGTGGTTCATGCAGTCTTCGATTGACAAACCTTGTGTGTTCCTGATGTTTTATTCCCCATGTCCTCCAACAGGTGAAAAACCATGCCAGTGCCTAATCTGTGGAAAGGCCTTCACTCAAGCCAGCTCACTGATAGCACATGTGCGGCAGCACACGGGAGAGAAGCCGTATGTGTGTGAACGATGTGGCAAGAGGTAAGATCCAGAGTATCCTGACTCCTTTTCTCTGTACTGTTCCATGAGGAGTAAATCCTTTAACTCCAGAACTAATACATATATTAACCCAGAAAGAATCATGGTGTACACTGCCCTCAAAGCAGTACCTCCCTCTGACCCTAATAGCAGGGAGCAGTTCCTCTTCTCGGTCACTTGCCACTTGCACCTTTTTCGGGGCTGCAATGGGGTATAGTTGTTATGTAGCCTGTAGTGAATTATTGAATACAGTTGGCTGGGTAACCTCGAGTAGCGATGATTCATTTGCAGTTTGTGTGCTGGAATTGCCCAGCCTGCACTGATCAGTCGTCAATAAGTGGATCTGGGATGTGACTTTCCAGTGCAACTTTTCCTGTTCAGTTTATTAGCCTCTGTTGCCACTCTACTTTGACTCTATCCAACTATAAGAGCGTCCTAATGTGACTGCCTAGGACTTTTATTCACTTTGTGTCACTGTGCTGCTTTGTTCATGACTGATCCGATTTTAGAGTTCCTGGGTCTTTGATCACTCTGGGCAGAATGTTTTGAAATTATTTGGATTGTTACTTGATGTTTGCATCAGGGGGTCCAGAGGTCCCAGATTTTTACCTTGGGAATAGCCAGGTTTTCACGTACTTCCTGAATTTTAGGAGATCTGGTGTGTTATGTAGTTTGGCGACAAGGAATTCCAAATATTTGTCACTTGGACTGAGAAATAGGATCCTCCAATGGACTTTTTCTGTAGTCTGGGACAGCCAGTCAAGTGTCCTGTTTTTGATCTAGAACTCTTATTGTTAGTCTTGTGGGTCTTTTCTTTGGACTGTTTTACGGACGATGCAAAGTCCCTGAAAAGTTGTAAATGCGCTTTTGGTTGCCAGCGTAGTGTTTGAAGAACTATAGTTATGCTCTTTTTGTGTGGCAGCTTGCTGTAGTGTTGTGGATCATTTGTAGTTTTCATAGTATGAAGCATAGGTCGCCAAGTCCTGATCAGCTGACAAAGTATTCAGAATATCAGCCTCTTCCTTTCTGTTTATTGAATGTCTTGGACTGCACCATTGTTAAACAATGAGGATTCTCCAAATGATCGCGTATAGTAGCAAACAGTCTGTTATTTAGGCCCATCTATGAGAGTAAAACCCCAGTCTTCCCTGTAAACCAATCCCTTCAGGGTAGGTGAATCCTAGGCCCTTTTTAGGTTGAACCTAGACAGCACTTGCACTGGCTCTTCGAGACATATTGTATATACTTTGTGTGCTTACAGGTCTACCATTGCTTTTCGTTGGTTTCGTTCAGTGTCCTTTAAAAATCCTTGCTTCCAAGTGGTTAATCTTTCCTATTTGTCCATCCTTTTCGCCGGTTGTTCATTCCCACGGAGCAGTGCCCCATTACTTGTAGCCTTCCACTTGTCTTATTTTAGTTACCTCCTCAAGACCTTTTTTTAAATTCAGAAAGAGCACTTCACAGAAGCGTTCGTGTTTTGAGTTGCTATGAGCTTTTCTTTTAACTTGACTGTTAATCTTGGTCTTATCTCGTCACATTTGCGGTTCATTTAAAGACCTAGATCAAATGTCAAAGGCTGTTTTCACGTGTGCACCTCTTTCCTTTTGACCATCTGCTCCGGTGTAATTACTGTGTGTGATGCCAGGGGTTTTCATTGCACCAAACATTTTAAATATTGCGTGAGTTGTTAATAAGGTTTTTCCATCATCTCTCATATTGTGTTGTACTGCACTGGCAATTTTTCCCTTGTTACTGTTCCTTTTTTTTTTTTTTATGTTAAAGAAGTTACATTTTTTTGAAAGTGTACCAACTGGTCACGTGTGCACTTGCCCAAATGCTCGCCTGTGCGTACTGGTAGCAGGTTGTATGCGTCGCTTCTGAAATTATTTTAACATCCGAGCCGTGTCTTACTGCTTTGCTTGTTTTTAATGTTAAAAATGTTACATGACTGCTAGAGCATGCTAGAATGCGCATTGATTTCATTTCCTTGTATTCTCAGGGAGGTGCCTGGCTCCTGACGACACGGGTGCCTGTCAGGTGACACCGCCTGTTTTTAATGATTTTATTAGTTTTGTTCTTACATTTGCATTCCTTACCTTTGTTTTGCCAGTAGCAACACCTGCAGGGGAGCCTGGAGGTGCTGTAGGGGTTGCTGGGCCCCAGTTAAAAGCCCCATTTTATTTGGCCACGACCTTTACTGTCCGGCACCAACGCTCTTTTGGGACACGCCCACCTCCTCTAAGAGGTATTTAAACATGGCTAGTTCGGGTCCAAAAAGTGGATGCAACGCTGGCGTGCGGCATACCCGTCTGCGCCCGTCCGCGCCTGTACTGGGCCCAGGGCCAGAACCCCTGTACCTTTTGCCATCGGTCACGAAGATCTAATTAAGTACTCAGGTAAGGCGCTACGTGTGCTTTGCCCGCCGTGCCACCCTCAATGCACGCACCTTGATTTGATGTCGCCGGCAGATTCAGCATCATCCACATGCCCAAACTGCAACAGCAACTTTTTAAACCTGGCCCTTCGGCCTTATGCCAATACTTGCGGTTCAACCCATATTAAAGATAAAGTGAATAATTTACATCTTGCACTAATTAATGCCTGTTCCCTTCCTAAACACAAATTCAAAATTACGGAATTAATAGATACAGAACATCTTGATGGGTTATTTATTACTGAAACCTGGGGTGATTAATCAGCCCTGATTTTGCTGTAGCAGTTCCTAAGGACTACTCCCTCTTTAGGTGGGATAGACCTCTAAGGAGAGGGGTTGGTTTAGCCGTAATATTTCCCATTGAAGTAACATCTACCTGCGAAGCTGTTACTAACAACAACTGCAAGGCATTTTTATTTAAATTAAGTAGGTTAAATCAGACATTATTCTCCGGAATACTTATATACCGCCCACCGAGGGCAAATAAAAACACATGTTCGAGGCATGTGAGCTGTAATTCACATGCTGTGCATAGATCGCCATCTAGTGCTGGGTCCGGATGTTTACACTTTGTTTTTCTTAGAAGAAGTCTTTCCAGTCACGAGATAGGTGACTCCTCCTTTTGGTGATAGTGCGCATGGGCATCGACTCCATGTTCAGATTGTTTTTTTCCGCCATCGGGTTCGGATGTTAGTCGCTATGCTCCAGTTCAACGCCGTTCCTTCGGTTTCCCTCGGTGCGCAAGACACTCACCCCCGACGGTATTGTTTCCGATCGCGTATACCATTCTTCGCGTGTCGTGTTTAATTATAAAAACCCTCTTTCGATCGGAGAGCTTGTGGTAGGCCGTCTGGCCTACCCGCATCGGTTTGACTCGCTGTCGATGGAACGAACTTCCTTCAAATTCTGCCCTCTGTGCCACGCGAAGTACCCGCGCACCGACTCACACAGAGTGTGTAACCTGTGCTTGTCTCCTGAGCACAGAGAACAGGACTGCGACGCATGCCAGGCTTTCCGCTCCAAAAAGACGCTTCGCGACCGTAAGGCTGGACGTCGCGATATGCAGAATCAACACACAATCTCTATTCCGGACCTATTCGGACCAGAATCGGATGAAAAAGCCGGCGACGCTATCGGGGCCGAGGAGGAACAGGAACCGATCTCCGTTTCAGAGTACGGCTCCGACCAGGATGAAGACATCCCGCATGGACAGCGTACTCTAAGTACAAAATCTCCCTCGCCCCTGCATCCATCTCAACCGAAAAAAAAGGCTCCGGACCAACCCGCGCCCTCGCACCCCGGTCGGCCCCGAGACCACGCTTCTGACACCCCGCCTTCGGGCTCGGCACCGAAGCCTGCAAAAAAGCCTTCCGGCTCTGAAAAGCCCCACTCTAAACGGGCACCGAGCCGAAGCCTTTGGGATCAAAGCCAAAGTCCGGCTCTGAATCACACTCTGCACCGAAACATACATCGGATCCGAAGACACCAACTCCGAAAATGTCGGCATTGAAACCTTCGACGCCGAAACAGACTGATGCGCCGAAGTCACCAAAAAAGCACTGTTTCGACGATCCGCTCGATAAACCGGACCCGAAAAAGAAGGTTGTGTTTATTAATCCTCAGACTGGACATATTACCACAACAGTGACTCTAAAAAGAAGGACTGATGCAGAAGAGGAATATCCCATTCCCTTGAAGAAGAGAACTGTTGGAACTAACCCTTCCCCACCTCCTCTTCCTCCTACTCTTCCATCACCCCCTTGTCCTCAGTTTCTACCTGTGCCAACTTCACCTGAACATTCACCACATACACCTGACAATCAGGATGATGGGGATGGCAATGCTGTTGATATTCAGCCTATACCTACAGACCCATGGGACGACTACAACACTAACTCGCCCCCAGGCAATGATCCTGACTTATACCCTACCAAGCCCTCTCCACCGGAAGACAGTGTAGGCTACATTGAATTGCTGGGTAGGGCAGCAAATTACCATGGGGTGCAGCTCCACAAAGAGTCTCTCGGAGAGGATTTTCTCTTTGAAACCCTTAGCAGTACACAAAAATCATCACACACGTTAACCATGCTCAAAGGGATGATTAGGCATGTTGACTATATCTTTAATGATCTGGTCAGGGCACGTATCCTTACCCCTTGGGTAGATAAAAAATATAAGTCGGCACCATCCGACCCAGTCTATACAAAGGGACAATTACCATTGGACTCATTGGTGGTGTCCAACGCACGCAAAAGGGCCAACTCCCGAACTACAGGAGATGCTCCACCCCCAGATAAAGAATCTAAGCTTCTTGATGCTTCGGGGAAAAGGGTGGCCTCTCAGGCAGCAAACTTCTGGCGCATATCTAACACACAAGCATTGTTAGCTAGATACGACCGTGCGCACTGGGATGAAATGGAACAATTACTCCAATTTCTACCCCAAGAACATAGAGCTAAAGCTCAAGACTTAGTAAGAGAGGGACAACTTATCTCAAATAATCAAATCAGGTGCTCCCTAGATGCTGCTGACACAGCTGCCAGAGCGGTAAACACCAGTGTCCTGTTACGAAGGCACACCTGGCTTCGCATATCTGGGTTCAAACCTGAGGTCCAAACTTCCATGCTAAACACACCCTTTGATAATGAACACCTTTTTGGCCCAGTGGTAGATTCTTCTCTGGAAAAGATGAAGAAAGACACTGAAGTGGCCAAATCCATGGGAGCCCTTCAGTCAACACAAGGCAGTGGTTCCTTTCGGCGCTCATTCTATTGGGCAGGGTCCAAAAATACTTCCTCAGAGACTACATCCACCTACAAAAGTAATAACCAACCCTCTGGCTCAAAAAGTTACTTCAGAGGGGGTTACAGAGGAAACAACGGCAAAGGCAGGGGTAGAGGGTCAAACACACGTACCTCCCCCTCCAATACAAAACAGTGACTTACCTATACTTCCTCCCGACCATTTAACACCTGTCGGGGGAGGAATGTCACATTTCTTACCAACTTGGCAGTCAATAACAACAGACAAGTGGGTTCTACAGATTATCCGTTCTGGTTACTGCCTGGAGTTCATCAACACTCCTCCAAACATTCCTCCAAAGGCACACAAACGTTCACACGACCACCTACACCCCCTACAACAAGAGGTACAGTCTCTACTTCTAAAAGGAGCTATAGAACCAGTACCGCTACAACACCAAGGGTCGGGCGTGTACTCCTTTTACTTCCTAATACCCAAAAAGGATGGTTCTCTCAGACCAATATTAGATCTCAGGGAACTAAATTTTTACATAAAGTCAGACCATTTCCACATGGTAACACTTCAACAAGTAGTACTTCTTTTGCAAAAAGGCGACTTTCTGCCTACTCTAGACTTAAAGGACGCCTACTTTCATATTCCAATCCACCCTGCTCATCGCAAATTTCTCAGATTTGTGTTAGCGGGTCAACATTACCAGTTCAATGTACTTCCATTCGGAGTCACCACTGCCCCCAGAGTCTTCACAAAGTGTCTGGCGGTAGTAGCTGCTCATCTAAGAAGACAAAGTATCCATGTCTTCCCATACTTGGACGACTGGCTCATCAAAGCCAACACGTACCAACAATGTCTCAAGCATACTTACATAACTATTCAGTTACTGCATCAACTAGGGTTCACAATCAATGTGCCAAAATCACATCTTCAGCCAACCAATACTCAGAACTATCTAGTAGCCACTTGAGATACTCAGAGGGCTCTCGCGTTTCCCAACGCAGCCAAAATTTGCAACATTCAGGCTTTAGGTCTCCAGTTTCAACCCAATCAATCACTTCCAGCTCGGGTTTATATGCAACTGCTGGGGATGATGGCATCTTGCATCATGATCGTTCCCCATGCCAGGCTGCACATGCGTCCGCTCCAAGAATGCTTAGCCAGTCAGTGGAACCAGTCATACGGTCTATTAACCGATCTAGTGTTGGTAAGCGGCTGTACTCCTCGCTCTCTGCAGTGGTGGAACACACAAAATTTATCAAAAGGACGGCCCTTTATAGACCCGGTTCCACAGATAGTACTAACAGCGGATGCATCCCTAACTGGCTGTGGAGCTCATCTTCAGCAACACACTGTACAAGGCCTGTGGAGCCAACAGCAAAAGTTGCTCCACATCAACCATTTAGAGCTGATGGCAATATTTCTCGCTCTCAAGGCTTTTCAGACCCATCTAGCAGGCAAAACTGTCTTGGTTCGTACCGACAACGTAACAGCTATGTATTACATACAAAAACAGGGGGGGGACACACTCTCTCCAACTGTCCCACTTAGCCCAAGACATCTGGAGATGGGCTATTCACCACAAAATCTATCTCCTAGCGGAACACCTCCCAGGAGTGAACAATCAGATTGCGGACCTCCTCAGCAGGCAGAGTCACCAAATACACGAATGGGAACTTCACCCTCAAGTTCTCCTCCCATACTTCCAAGCTTGGGGAGTCCCTCAGATAGATCTGTTTGCCACAAACCAAAACGCAAAATGCCAAAGCTTCGCCTCCAGGTACCCACACCCGTTATCCAAGGGCAATGCACTACGGATGAACTGGTCAGAGATATTTGCCTACGCTTTTCCGCCTCTCCCAATCATTCCGTCAGTGGTTCAGAAGCTCAGACAAACATCTCTCACACTAATCCTAGTAGCTCCTACGCGGGCACGTCAACCTTGGTTCCCAACCCTGTTGGAGCTCTCTCTGGTTCCACATCAAAAATTGCATTTAACATCTGAAAGAGACAGGTTAGTGACAGATTCCCTACCTTAGAATATCCCCAGGCGTCAGGCTGGATCCGGAAAGTTTTTGCGTAGCAGTACCCTTGCATGTCGGTAGGCGGCGTCGTGCGGCTCCGCGTCCGTCGTCGGCGTCGTGATCGCCGGGATGACGTCACGGGCAGTACTTAGACGCCGCCCCTGCGCGCTGACGTCGGTTCTTCTTTTTCCGCGCCAGTAAGCGCAGATCCGGGAAGAGCAGTGCCCTAGTCAATTTTTGACTACATTTTTGGTGATTTTTTCACTGTTTCTTTTCGAGTCTTCTCGACTCCTAGGTGTCGGTAGGGATACCCGGCTTCAAGCCATGCGACGTCTGTGGTCGAATGATGTCGATCACAGACCCGCACTTAGTGTCTCTACTGTCTCGGCTGAGACCACGACACGAAGTGGTGCCCTGACTGCCGGGCCTTACACCCGAAGGCTTTGCGAGAGCGGTCTCGAAAGCTCCTCGAGGTCCGGCAGTCGGCTCCGCGCCGCACCAAGCCCCGGTCCCGTGAGAGGTCGAGGGGGCCGGTCGCGGAGCCCCCGCCGGTCGTCTGAGTCCAAGTCTTCGCACTCCTCGGGTAAGTCGAAGCACAAGAAGTCTAAGAAGCACCATCGCTCTAAAACTTCGCCTCGCCGGTCTCGCGACTCGGCTGAGGCCCCTGTTGGCACCGTCCCCGTAGCTCCGGATGTGCCTGTGGCGCCGCCCCCGCATTACCCGTCCTTCCCGGGTTCGGGGGCGACTCCGGCCGAGATACAGGAATTCCTGTCGGCCATGGCCCACCTCTTCGGGCCTCAAGGTCCCTCCGGTGCGCCCGCGGGCCCTGATGGGGTTGCTCCGGCGTCGCCGACGACTCCGGTTCCGGCATCGCCTGTCCCGCCAGCCTTGATCCCGGCCTCGGCTCCGGCCTCGATCCCGGCTCCGGTGGTACCGCAACCCTGATCGACGCCGGTTGACCTAACCACGCCTGCGCCGATGTCCCCTGTGCCGTTCCTGACTCCGCCCGGGGCTCCGGGCGGCGTCGTTCCCCGGTTCTCTCTGGTTCCGGACATGGAGCCGGACCGACGTCGCTCGACGCCGGCTCCGGCGCCGATGAGACCTTGGGTCCCAGATGTCCCTCCTCCTCCATATTTTGAACCAGAGGAGGACCAGGAGAGCTGGGAGGGGTCGGAAGACCCTCTCACACAGCAGTGTGAGTATGATCAGGACTGGGCAGAGGAACTTGGGGATGCCAGTGGTCTAGACACTTCCCCTGACACTTGCATGCTGTCTCCTCCCGTGGCTACGGAGGAGGGAGCAAATTTCGCAACGGTGTTGCGTAGAGCAGCTGGAGCCTTGCACCTCCAATTGCCTACTGTGGCTGTCAGGACTAATATCCTGACGGAAGTGCTTCAGCCGGCAGCTTCCTCCTCGGAGACTGTGCTGCCGTTTAATGATGCACTGTCTGACGTTCTTTTGGGCACCTGGTCCAAGCCCACCACAGGGGCTCCTGTGGATAGGAACGTGGCCCGACGCCATCGCCCTGCTCCGGGCGACCCCTTGTTTCTCTCTCAACATCCCACCCCCGAGAGCTTGGTTGTCCAAGCCTCTGCCTCCCAAACCGCCTTCCCTACCGCCCCTCCGGATAGGGAATCCAAATGCCTGGACCAGTTTGGGAAGAAGGCTTTTTCTTCCTCCAGTGCTGGCTTGTGGTCCGTCAACACCGCTTGCCTTTTGGGCCGATATACCCACTCCCTGTGGGATTCGGTGGCGGCTGTTTTGCCCCAGTGTTCTGAGGAGGTTGAGACACTGCTTACCCGCACCATTGCGGAAGGTAGGGATGCGGCAAAGTTCACCATACGTTGTGGCCTTGATACCGCCGACTCGCTGGGCAGATCGCTTGCAACGACGGTGGCGCTGCGTCGCCACGCCTGGCTGAGAACAACTGGTTTCTCGGGTGATGTCCAGAATACACTCATGGACATGCCCTTTGATGGAGTTGGTCTTTTTGGTTCCAAAGCAGACCATGCGCTGGAGCGTTTTAAGGACTCACGGGCTACTGCCAAGTCCCTGGGCCTTTCTGTTGTGCGCCCTCCGCTAACCTCTGCTTTTCGCCCCTTTCGTGGCCACGGAAGGGGCGCCCAGTCACGTCCGCTGCCCAGCCACCGGACCGCGCATCAAGCGTCTTCGCGTGGCCGAGGACGTGGCTACCGCCGTGGCGGTTCGGGCAACCAGCGTGCGGGTCAGGCCACCAACTCCGCCCCGTCCGCGGCCTCCAAGCCCTCCTAGTCCTTCCTTTCAGGTGCACAGCACGCCAGTAGGGGGCAGGGTCCGCCATCACCTTCACCACTGGCGTGCCATCACCTCGGACAGGTGGGTCTTGGACATTGTCCGAAGGGGCTACTCCCTCCCCTTCGAGACCACCCCCCCAGCCATGCCACCTCAATTCCACCGCGTGTCAGGGGATCACTTGGTGCTTCTGCAGAAGGAAGTCACGGCCCTCTTGGCCAAGAGGGCCATCGAGCATGTTCCGACCCCAGAAGTAGGACGTGGTTGCTACTCCCACTACTTTCTGGTGCCCAAAAAGGACAAGGAGGACATGCGTCCTATCTTGGACCTCCGGAACGTCAATCGCTTCCTCCGTAAGGAGAAGTTCAAGATGCTCACCCTAGCTCAGGTCTTGACTGCCCTCGACCCTGGAGACTGGTTGGTAGCGTTGGACTTGCAGGACGCTTATTTTCACATCCCCGTCCTGCCGGCCCACCGGCGTTACCTGCGGTTCACGGTAGGCCTCGAGCATTTTCAGTTCACCGGGCTCCCCTTTGGCCTTACAAGTGCCCCTCGGGTGTTCACGAAAGTGATGGCGGTGGTCGCAGCTCATCTACGCCGGGCAGGGGTTCCAGTCTTCCCCTACCTCGACGACTGGCTGCTGAAGGCGGGCTCGTCCCAGGCAGTCGTCTCCCACCTCCAGACTACGGCCGAACTCCTGCACTCGCTGGGGTTCTCCATCAATGTGCCGAAGTCTCATCTGATTCCTTCTCCACAGCTCCTTTTCATCGGAGCAGTTCTGGAACGACGCAGTTTCGGGCCTATCCTCCCGAACGGCGAGTCCGGGATATTCAGGCTATGATTCCGATCTTTCAGCCTTTATCCTGGGTTTCGGTACGGATGACCCTGAGGCTGCTGGGCCTCATGGCCTCCTGCATCCTGCTGGTCGATCATGCCAGATGGCATATGCGGGCTCTGCAGTGGGACCTGAAGTTCCAGTGGGCGCAGCACCAGGGCAACCTGTCCGATCACGTCCAGATCTCGGAGGGGTCTGCAAAACAGTTGCAGTGGTGGCTCTCGAACCGGCAATGGGTCATGGGCAGATCCCTCTCCCTTCCCCAGCCAGAGCACACAGTTGTGACGGACGCGTCCCTTCTGGGATGGGGCGGTCACATGGGAGAGGCGGAGATCAGAGTCGTCGGGTCTCCGGCGGAGTCCCGGCTCCATATCAACCTTCTGGAGCTCCGGGCGATCCGACTTGCACTCAAGGCATTCCTTCCCTCTGTCAAAGGGACGGTAGTGCAGGTGTTCACAGACAACACCACCGCCATGTGGTATTGCAACAAACAGGGTGGGGTGGGGTCGTGGACCCTATGTCAGGAGGCTCTGCGCCTTTGGACATGGCTGGAACATCAGGGCATATTCCTGATGTTTCAACACCTGGCAGGTTCCCTGAACGCCGGGGCGGACGAACTCAGCCGCAGATGCATGATGGATCACGAATGGCGTCTTCACTCGGAGGTGGCGCAAGGTCTCTTTCAGCAGTGGGGAGAGCCTTGGTTAGATCTGTTCGCCACCGAAGAGAACGCGCAATGTCAGCAGTTCTGCGCGTTGGAATTTCTAAGGCGGCACTCGCTCGGAGACGCTTTTCGTCGCGAGTGGAGTTGCGGTCTGTTGTACGCCTTTCCGCCTATACCACTTCTACCCAGAGTGTTGAAGAAGATTCGGCGCGACCGGGCCCAAGTCATCCTTGTGGCTCCGGACTGGGCTCGAAGAGTTTGGTATCCCGAGCTACTCAGTATGAGCGTCGATCTCCCAATCCGTCTGCCTCTTCGGGAGGATCTTCTGTCGCAGCAGCAGGGGACGGTCCTCCACCCGAACCTGTCCAGTCTCCACCTGCTTGCGTGGAGATTGAGCGGCGGCAGTTGATTCCTTTCGACTTGCCTCCCGAAGTTTGTGATGTGATTCTGGCAGCCAGGCGTCCCTCCACTAAGGTGGTATACGTCTGCAGGTGGAACAAGTTTGTGGCATGGTGCACAGCAAAGGCTGTGAATCCCCTCTCTGCCCCTCTTTCTGAGGTTCTTCTGTTCCTTCTTTCTCTGGCCCAACAGGGTTCTGCCCTGGGTACCATCAAGGGCTATCTTTGTGCTATCTCGGCCTTCCTCAGGCTTCCTGATCAGCCCTCCCTTTTCAAGTCCCCTGTTGTTAACAGGTTCCTAAAAGGCATTACACACCTCTTCCCTCCTGTTCCGTTTGTAATGCCTCAGTGGGACTTGAACTTGGTTCTTACTTTTCTCATGTGCGCTCCCTTTGAGCCTCTACATAACTGTCCTCTTCGTCTTCTGACTCTGAAGACAGCCTTTCTGGTCGCCATCACCTCCGCTCGGCGGGTGAGTGAGCTCCAGGCTCTATCATGCAAACCTCCCTTTCTGTCTGTCCATCCAGACAAGGTTGTTCTTCGGACGCGTCTGTCCTTCTTGCCAAAGGTGGCTACTGCCTTCCACATTGGGCAGACCATCACTTTGCCCACCTTCTTTCCGCATCCTTCCAGAGAGGAAGAGAGGCTCCACCATCTGGACCCAAAACGTGCGCTTTCCTTCTATATTAACCGCACACAACACTTCCGGTTGGATGACCAGCTCTTTGTTGGCTACGTGGGCGCCAAAAAAGGTCGGGCGGTGCACAAGAGAACCATTTCCCGCTGGGTAACCTTGTGTATCAAAGCCTGCTATTCTTTGGCTAAGAAGGAGCCTCCTGTTGGGCTGCGTGCCCATTCCACCAGGGCAACGGCTGCTACCACGGCCTTAGGCCGCGGTGTTCCGCTGCAGGATATCTGTCAGGCAGCTACGTGGGCCTCGCTGCACACGTTTACCAAGCATTACTGCCTTGACAGTCGGGTCCGGAGGGACGGCTTCTTTGGCCGTTCTGTCCTCCCGGAACTTCCTTGTCTGATCTTTGTTCGCAGACCCACCACCGGGGTTGGTATTGCTGGGGTATCTATTCTAAGGTAGGGAATCTGTCACTAACGTGTCTCTTTCAGATGCACAAGTTACTAACTTGTGTAATGATATATCTGTAAGAGACAGTAGTTAGTGACAGATTCCTTACCGCCCCGCCCATCCTCCCCGTTCTGCGAACTGATTTCTAGGGTTAAGGACATCCCTTTCAGGGCCCTAGTATTTTTCAGACACCTATGTCAGCTTCTTGCATGGCTCTGCGTTCCTGGCGCGGAAGGTCGTGTACAGAACTGACGTCAGCGCGCAGGGGCGTCGTCTAAGTACTGCCCGCGACGTCATCCCGGCGATCACGACGCCGACGACGGACGCAGAGCCGCACGACGCCGCCTACCGACGCGCAAGGGTACTGCTACGCAAAAACTTTCCGGATCCAGCCTGACGCCTGGGGATATTCTAAGGTAGGGAATCTGTCACTAACTACTGTCTCTTACAGATATATCGTTACACAAGTTAGTAACTTGTGCCTCCAGTCTCCTCACACAGAGCCATGCAGAAATCAAGCACCCAGATTCCAAACAACTGAACCTCGCGATCTGGCTCCTGAAGTCATAGAGTTTGGTTATCTGAATCTTCCACCATACTGTATGAACATCATTAGCGACGCTAGAAAACATGGAAGCGTTTTGTTATTTATTGCAATAACAATCATATCAACCCTCTTGATGCTTCCATACAAAACGTTATCTGTTACACTTGCAGCAGTCAGCATTGGCTTATACCTCCATCAGACTGCATCTTGCTGCAATAGCTGCGTATCTTCAGAATAGACAACATTTGTCGCTATTTAGAGTGCCTGTAATTAAAGCTTTTATGGAAGGACTAAAACGTGTCTTACCTCCAAGACTCCCACCTGCCCCAGTGTGGAATCTTAACTTAGTCCTCACAAGATTAATGGGCCCACCCTTTGAACCCATGCACAAATGTGAACCACAGTTCCTCTCTTGGAAAACAGCTTTCCTCATTGCGATCACTTCATTGAGGAGAGTGGGTGAACTACAGGCACTAACCATAGAAGAACCTTTTTTCCAACTACATGAAGATAAAGTGGTTCTTCGTACTAATCCCAAATTTTTACCTAAGGTAGTATCTGCATTTCACATAAAGCAGTCAGTAGAATTACCTGTATTCTTCCCTCAACCTGATTCTGTTGCAGAACGAGCTCTACACACCTTAGATGTCAGAAGAGCACTCTTGTATTACATTGAAAGCACAAAATCATTTCGTAGGACCAAACAACTCTTTGTTGCTTTTGCACCACCTCACAAGGGCAATCCTATCTCTAAATCAGGTATTGCAAGGTGGATTGTTAAATGTATTCAAATTTGCTGCGCAAAAGCAAAGAGGACTTTAACTGTACCCCCTAGAGCACATTCCACTCGCAAGCTAGGGGCCACTATGACTTTCTTAGGAAACATTCCCATAGCTGACATTTGCAAAGCTGCAACATGGTCTACACCGCACACATTCACAAAGCACTATTGTGTAGATGTGTTAGCAAGACAAGCTAATGTGGGCCAAGCAGTACTTAAAACACTGTTTCAGACAACTCCAACAGCTACAGGATAGCCACCGCTTTCGGGGGATACTGCTTTATAGTCTATGCACAGCATGTGATCCACAGCTCGCATGCCTCGAACAAAAAATGCTACTTACCCAGTATGCATCTGTTCTTGGTATGTAGAGCTGTAGAGTCACATGCGCCCACCCACCTCCCCGGGTACCTGTAGCTGCTGTAGTTCTCTCTTTTACTATACATAAATACGCAAGGACATTTCTATTCTTTACTACTACTCCATTCTCACCCTCTGCGGGAAAACAATCTGAAGATGGAGTCGATGCCCATGCGCACTATCACCAAAAGGAGGAGTCACCTATCTCGTGACTGGAAAGACTTCTTTGAAGAAAAACAAAGTGTAAACATCCGGACCCAACACTAGATGGCGATCTATGCACAGCATGGGACTCTACAGCTCTACATGCTAAGAACAGATGCATACTGGGTAAATAGCATTTTCCTTTTACAAACCTTCCAAGTATTAGCGGAAAACAGCTTGCTATCCGACAAGTTCTCCATTCTGGGAGATTTAAATTTTCATTTGGAAGCAGTAGAAAAAGACACAGCCGCTCTCCTCGATATTGTGAAGTCCTTATGACTCAATCAGATTATAATGGAAACTATGCTGTCAGCAGGTCATATTCTAGACGGTCTTTTTACTAATAACCCTTTCATAAAAATTCTAAATGTATCTCCTTTGGTATGGTCTGATCATTATGTAATTATTTTTAATATTGAAAGTCCAAGTAGACACTACCAATCAAATAAATACCCATCATAAATAGGGCCTGGAACAAACTCAATACCGAATTACTAGCTCAAGTTTTAAGGCACAACCACCCCGTAATTCCTTTCGATGCAGAATTAGCATCCAACTATTATTCAGACTGGCTGTCTGATATCTTTTGAGAGCTTGCCCCCGCCAAATGCTTCTATTCCAATAGAAAGGAACCGTCAGCCCCCTGGTTTACAGAAGCCCTGAGGCTAGAAAAGCAGTCCTGTAGAAAGCTTGAAAGGAGCTGGAGGAAACATTATAACACACAAGAAAAACTGGCCTATAGTCTCGCACTAACTAGATATAAAGACCATATTATTAAGGAAAAAAGCAATTACTATACCTCATTGATTGAGAAGGCTTCCAATTCGAACAAGGAATTATTCCACGTGGTCATTAAACTCGCATCGAGTCATCGACCCCCAATAGTAATGACTCTAATCATAGTCAACAGTTCTGTAACACCTTAGCCTGCACTTTTAAAGAGAAGGTTAACGAGATTTAAAAACAATTTGATAAGACTAACAATCACCTTAAGAGTGAGCAGACAACACAGCCATCACAAGACTATTCACCATTGCTTGAATTTACACCTACCACCCCAGAACAAGTAGCAACTCTTCTCATGCAAAGCAAATCAGGTTCTCCTTATGATCCCTGTCCTCCTAAGACACTTAAAATAACACCAGAAATTATCTTGACAAACCTGTCTGATATCTTTAACATCATGTGTTCTACAGGCGTATTTCCGTCCGTTTGTAAACAAACCTCCATCCTCCCTCTTATACCAAATACAAGCTGCATGGACCCCAGCAATTATCGTCCAATATCACGCCTTCCACTTCCTTCCAAAATCATTGAAAAAATCATGAATATGGAATTATCCAAATATATTCAGGATAATCAAATTCTTGACTCAACACAGTTTGGATTCAGACCAGGACATATTACTAAAACTGTCCTGGCCAAAGCAACGGAAGAGATAAGGATGACACTAGATAGAGGGGGGATCCGCAGCCCTTATCCTTTTGGATTTATCGGCTGCGTTCGATACGGTGGACAATAAAATCCTCACTCACTGTTTAGCAGAAATAAGGTTTAAGGACTAGGCCCTGGCTCTGCTCACCTCCTCTCTCACAGACAGGAAACAAAGTTTAGCGCTGGGTAAATTTGAATCAACACCATATACTCTACCTTGTGGGGTGCCACAGGGATCGTCGTTGAGCCCGACCCTTTTTAATGTTTATGTGGCTAAGTTGGCCCCACTTATCAAAAATTGTAACTTGAAGCTAACTTCCTATGCTGATGACACTCAATTGGTAGTCACTCCCTCTAATAAGGATTCTTCAGGTCCGCAAAGATGTCGAGACTGTATTGAAGCAGTCAGCTGTTGGATGAGCAGGCACTGTTTGAAGCGCAATTCGCGAAAAACAGAAGTTATTGTATTTGGGAATCCCTCCCCAGCCTGGTCCCCTAATTGGTGGCCCAGAACGAATGAGTCAACCTCCAATTCCTGTCCTTAAAGCTAAAAACTTGGGAGTCATCATTGATGACAAACTCAATATGGGTGCCGAAGTGTCCTCGGTGGTATCATCAGCCTACCATATTGTAGTGTAGTTCCTATTTCCCTAATAGGCTCTGCGCATTGGAATAATATAACCTATAGGCTTGACATAGGACTAAGGTCGGTATGTCCCTATCGAGTATATTAAACTTAATTACTTGTGCCAGCTAGCTCAGAGGCCACTAGAAACTCCTTGAGAACAAGAAGGGAGGTTTCTGGCAACCGAAAAACATGACAACTTTTGTTTCCCTTTAGAATCGGAACACGTCTCAGAATCGTGGAAACAATAGATAACCGTTTCACTCAGTCAATGGTGCATGCTTAGTTTCTACAGAGTTACACAGAAAGGAAAGACGGGCGTTTCAATAAAAAGGGTTTTATTGAACAGTCTTGTTTCTCGTGTAAGAGATATGTGCTGTTATGATCACAAGACAGTATGCAAGATAAATAATGTACAGCGTAAGCAGTAGAAATAAATAATACTGCGCTAGCATTATCTTTTAGCATATATTCACGTACATAAATAACATGAGCTAAGAATGCGAGTACTCATACGATGCGTCTCTAAGCTAGTTCTACCCCAATGTACCTAACCTAGTCTAGGTGTAGGGAAAGGTAGAAGTAGGTGGAGTATTCTCTAGTATGGTAGACTAAGAGTATGTTAAATCTAGTATGCGAAGTCTAGTATGCCAAGTCTAGTATGCCAAGAGTCCCTCTAGGATCTAGTCAACTCCATACCTTGAGAATGAGAGAGGTGGGAATCTCTTGCCGGATCTGGAACTCTAACACCCCGCGAAGGGAGTCAGAACACTGGAAGCTGGATTCGTCTGCGTGCAGGAATGACAGCGTCTTCTCAGTGCGTCAGGCCGGGATACGGGCTCCTCTGAAGTCGAGGTCTCCTCTAACTTGCTTGGGCAAGGGAAGGTATATTTATACCTGGTAGGTGTCTTGGAATGTTAGCATTGACGTGAAGTCGGACAGAGGAAGACGTCAGGAATGAACCCTTAAGGTATAATACATAATAGATGAGTTCTTGGAGAAATCAATAGTCCTGTGCTAGGGGAACTCCCGGAGCTTAAGGGTCTGGTTTCTAAGAACTCGTTGTGACGTTAGGGTGGACGGATGTCGGTGACCATGCCTGTATTTGGAGTGCACGGTTAATGCCTAAATAAGGACAGGGATTCTATGCCTATATAAGGGCAAGGCGAATTGTGCCTATAGAAGGACATGATTCAGGAAAGCCTATATACGGACCCCTAAAGCGGAATACAACACCCACTCCATCTTCGATTGAACGATAATACTAAATGCTAAACATTTTAAATGCTAAACATAAAATTGAGTACCACATATTGCTAAAAACATTTCTAAAAGCATTTTAAAAAGAAGCTCAAAACTGTTGAAATGCAATAAGTACTGTACATATAAAGAATTGTTTTCACTCTAAGCATATAACGGAAGAAAAAATGCAACTTGAATGAAACAGAAATATATACATATGACGAAATGGTCGATAAGTCCTTAAAATCAAAACCATTGCATATCATAGAATTAAATGAAATGTTAGACAAGTAAGGTGACAATGTGTCCCTGGAAGTATTCAAAGAAGTCTGTTGTATAAGACTAGTTCTACTGTAAGCAGATTGTTCATTTGCCATGTCATTTCAAAAATTTAAAAAGAAAAAAGTTCAATTCTGGGAAAAGTTCCAAGTTTGAAAAATATGAAGGCCAAATTTCATTGTTGCCCTGGTACACAGTGAGCCGAATCAAAGTCAGTGTATGGGTCTGGCGTAAACATTAGATTATCTATTTCCATAGCCAAAATATCGTCCATCGAAGTTGGTGACATTTGGAACACCTCGTTCAGAAGGTTAATTGCACAGAGATGAGAAACATCGCCTTCAGCAGAAGAAGCAATGTTCGCGTCCGTTGTTTCCTGTGTGCCCGTTGATCCATCTCGTACCTCAGCAGCAGCCGGAAGCGTCTGTGAGATCTTTAATGAATGCCGTCATCAGGATTGGAAGCCTCTGGGGACAACACACAGCATGGGCCGTTATCGGGTCCAGCAGAGTATCGATATCCGTTGGCATGACTGATGGGAGTGTTAGACAGGTGTCTAGCACGCATTCTTCACCGCAAAACAGGCAGCGTAGAACAGGTAAGATGCAATCTTGCCAGATTGGTCTGAATGACAGGAACCACGTTGTATTAAGTTCCCGTAGACGAGGCATGCCCAAAAGCTGTACTATTCGCTCACGGCATTTCTGTTCAAGGAGGGCTCTCTCCACATCGCTCGGAGTGATGTTGGCGAAGAGGCTTGCCATAGCGTAGTAGGAGGAACAGAAACAGAATTCCTGCAACAAGTGCTAGATTTAACGGCACACCACCAAACACCCAATGTGCGAAGTTTGGGATGATTCCGAGGACAGCCTGGAAAGGTGCTAATAGTCCGGAACAGCTGGTCTTAAATACATGTACAATTCCGCTTGTATCAGACATGTTAAAGATACGTCCTATCATTTCTACGAAATGTATAGGGCAGTTTGTACGAATTAAAGCTTGTATCTCAGCCGAAGTCCTTGCAACTTGTAGATCATAGGTTTCTTTGGCCGAGGTCAAAGGCACTGATTGTTGTATAAGCATGGCTTTCATTCTGCTTAAAGTATCAAATCGTATAAAAGAGACATTCAACGAAGGCCATAGAGGCGACTCCCTGACTGTGTCTATTGGGGCAAACAATACTTGCATACAGCAAGTGACCCTGGAGTTGACCGTTACTAGATATGGGATGCCTGGCAACATGCCACAGCAACTCTGATCATTCAACATGAGGTAACTCCCATTAGAAAGTTGTCCAAACGTTGGATTAATCTCAGCAGCTGGTGTACCTTGCTGGTGGCAGGACAAGTTTGCCACAGAACCATGACAAGCCCCGTGTAAAGATATGTCCTGACAAATCAGTGAACCGCTTAGTGTACTTTCACAGTGTGTACCGCTTAGAAACACTTCACGATCCCCACTCCAACATCTATAGGTGTAAGGTAAATTCCAGGATGTCTTAATGTATTCTTTACCCAACCTTTCATATTTGCCTGCTTGCATCTGTTTAAGGCAATACTGAAACTGGAAAGTAGTCACAGGTAGACTAATTTTGCCATGAATAAGCCATTCTGTAGCTGGTTTTTCTGCCACTGTGAATGGTAATTTTTCAAGTTTTTCAACGCTCAGTACTGTATACTTTGCTCCCCTTTGTGCCAGTTTGATCTGTTTATCAGTTAGATTGTATTCTGCAAACAGAGCCGTCGTGTTGATAAAACGCCAAGGCACATAGCCCGCACGCAAAGATTGCAGCGTCCAGCTTAATAACATAATAGAACGTAACTGAGACTGGCCTTGTTGTAACATGGCTAAATCTTGTTCCAGTATGTTATAGCAGAGGATACAATACTGTCCAATGAATAAATTCTGGAGGACAAAGTTGTTAACCCATTGTCGACCACAGAGAGAGTTTTCTCTAAATTAATATGATCAAGTTCACGTATTCGTTCTGCGGCCTCCATCTGTGACACCTTCCATTCTTCATTATAAGCAGCATAAATGCCGGCATATACGAAACGTTTTTGACGCGGTTTTCTTGGTCCAAGCAAGAATTTCCTAAGGTCTGCGTCTTCTTTAAGTAAAGATAAGTGTTGTTTCACATCCTTAAGTGTAGATTTTTGCAGCCATCGAGGCATCATTTTCCTACACTGTATGTTGTTACTACCCCCGGATGCTGTCTTTGGACGTATCGTGGGTCTGGCCTATGAATAGTAAACCCCTGTGTTTTATTCAGGAATCTCTCTTGACAGTTGTTTGTGTCTGTGGGCCAGATCAACCATTTTCTCCAATCAGGATTTGTTCTGTTGAGTTGTAGTATGTTGTCAACTGTAACTGCTGCCTGTGTATTGTTATCACTTGCAGGTGTTGGTACAGAAGGATTTTTCATGTCTTTGATCTTGGCTAACCCAAGGCAAGACGTTTGTTGGACCGTGTCATTCAAAAACATTTGTTGAGGGACGATACAGGCTCTAAATAAAGCTTCTATCCCCTGCACTTGCCAATCTTTAGTACCCCAGACAGATTTTGTGTCTATTGTGTCTTTCCATAAGTCGAAACCCTGTCTAGACAGTTGGGCAATAAATGCTGCAGAATAAATCTGTTTTGTATTAGTTAACATAATTTTCAGTCCTGTTTTGTTTACATTTTTATAGTAAAATGTTTCTGGATCAGATGTATTGTATCCTGAAAAATATGGAAACTTTTAGCAAATGTTTTTGAACTACCTTTTGGTGGTGTAGGACAATGCTCCTATTGGTTAAACATAAACACATTTCTAGGTGTTGCAGATTTATGCAAAAAATGATGACCATAGTGGTTATAGCAATACAGCTGTTCATAGTCTGATGAACCCTCTAAATATTCATTATTAGAAAATGCAGCAGATTTTTCTAGGTCAAACATCATATTATTTACAGTTTCAAAGTCCCAATCATCAGAGTAGGTACTGGATGAAACAAAATCACTTAGTGAAATCTTAAATAAATGTGGAATGTTCAAATGTTCCGTCGGGCCAAAAATATCGAAATCTGTTTTGTCCCACACTATACCATCCTGTATAGGAACGGCTGTGATGTTCATGCAGACAAGTCTCTTGTTTCACGATGGGATGATTTGTGAGGTTTCAAAAGTAAGTTCACTTCTTTTCTTTCAGTGTTCACATGGATATATCTGCCATTTATAAGCACGCTCATAGTCCTAACCAAAGCTAGCCAAAGCAGGAAGAAAAATATTCCAGAAATAACCCAAAGTTCAATCCGTGGTGAAACCAGATAAGTCTTTTTCAAAAAATGTAAAAAGTCTTGTACTTGCTGTTTAAAAGTTTTTGATGCTGGCGACGTCTCAGGCTCACTCAGATCTTCAGAAAACGTATCAAAGTTAATGAAATAGCCAGAAGCAGTTCTGTAAATTGTTGGAATTGCATCAGGATTTGTAGAAATCGCTGGAACCAGTTGATCACTTGTTACATTGGTGTATACAGGTGTATTTGGACGAACTGTTACTTGTGTTTCAAGAGGGATGAGTTCCATTGCATTGTTGCTCAGTCCTTCATCTGTTACTGCTGAATTCTCGATGGTTATCAGTCTTACAGTCTGAACCTCTTGGATAGTAGCGAGAGGAGTGTGTCTGCTACTAGGTCGGAGTCCACGAGGCCTACTATTTAGTATTGGCCACATACTGTGGTTTGATGAGGTCGATGGACACAAATCTTTTCTCTTTTCTTCCAGCAAGGGGCGGCAGAAGTACTGTTCTTGTTCCGTGTACGGCTAGGACAGGTACTGGTTGTCTGTAAGAAGGTCCAAATTCCTTCTTGTCCGCAATTTTCTCTCTGACTAGATCCCCAACTTTTGGAATCCAGACAGGCCTTGCTGGGACCGCCGGTTTTTCCCCAGTGGTGGTTGGCTGCAGGAACACGTTGCTTTGTTTCGATCTTAGTTCATTTAGATCCTGTAAAACAGCCAAACGATCTTTGATATCAAAGGGTTTATTTTCCACCACTGTGCCACTGCATTCCAGATCTGGCACCCACATTCTTGTCCCAAATAGGACCTCATATGGAGTGACCCCCCCTAGAGAACTTCTTGGCAAATTGTTTAATGAGCGTTGGACCCCATAAAGATGTTTGACCCACCCATCACCCGAACCTAATACCCTAGCTGTTATAGACTGCTTTATGTCCCGGTTTTTCCTTTCCACAACAGAATTTCCCTCAGGATGAAACGGAGATGAGTACTGCAATGCTGCGCCCAGACTGGCCATGGCTTCTTTGTAAGCCCGAGAGCTAAACGCAGGGCCCTGGTCAGAAGGTAACGTGCCTATTGCGTATGTGCCGATAAAGACTCGCAAATTTTTTATAACAGTTTGAGCGTCAGCCGAGCGCTGAGGCCATATCCATAGGAACCTAGTGCAAGAATCCACTGCGACCATGATATATTTATAGTTACCGTCCCTTTGCAAGGGACCGCAGTGGTCCAGGTAAACACAAGCTAATGGTTTGTCTGAAATTAACAGGGGTGTCTGCGCAGGACGTTTCACTGTGGAGACTCATCTGTTGGCATATGTCACATTCCAGAACATAGTTCTTGGTCTGTTTCCTAATGCCAGGCCACCAATATCTTTGTTTCAGTAAAGATACTGTTGCAGAAATGCCTGCATGGGCAGAGGCTATCCCTTCGTGTGCTGCTAGGATTAGTCCTACTCTACGTTCCTTGTTTGGAATTACCCTATCCCCCACTCCAGGGATTCGAGCGAAAGGAACGTTGTTCGCATCAATTACATAAGAGTACTTGAGTGGAAACTTTTTTGGTAACGCTGCACCACTGCCTTTGCTCGTAGCATTGACAGCCAACATTATCTCACTGTCTATTCTCGTTTTTGAACGAGTGATCGCAGCTACGGAAGCCGTCTGAACAGCCCCCTTTGCGGCTTCGTCAGCCAATGAATTCCCTGCAACGTGAACGCCATCACGTTGATGACTCAGTGTATGGATCACGTGAGCCTTTGGTAGTTCGCTTTTTAACTGAACTACTTGTTCCCAAAGCGTTTTATGCTTTATTGTGCCACCTTTTACATCTTTGAACCCGTTTTCAAGCCAAGTTTGTATATATTCATTATACGACTGAACACAGTAGAAAGAATCGCACACTATTAGTGTGGGGAATTCTCGATCTGTACTTTCAAGTGCCAGTTTGAATGCTTGTAGTTCAGCTCGCTGAGCCGTACAATCTCCTAGAGATTGGGTTTTTGTGACCATAGGTCTGAAGTTGCCATCGCGCATGCGACCTTTAACGATTGTGCACGCTGCACTGTAAGCTTGCTTACTCCCTGTTGCGGGTTGTGCGGATCCGTCAGTGTAAATTATGAATTCGTACTGATCGAGAGGCAGAATCTCAGTGGGCAGAGGACATTCATGTTCATATTGCAGGAACGCTTGTGTTTTTAAATCGGGATCAAAAACATATTCAACATCTGTTGCAGCAAGAGAATTAACCCATTGTATCCATCTAGGATGTAATGCTTTAGCATTTGGAATATTCGCTTTTGTTACCGCCTCTAAAGCCGGTACAGGGGTTACGACAATAATGCGTTTCCCTTGGGCTAGAGCTCTTTCTTTTGCTACAGCGGTTTGAACTGCTGTCAGAATTTTTTCTGTTGAAGTGAAGCGCATTTCTGCTTGTGTATACAAATGTGATTTGTATGCAATTGGTACTTTTTCACCCTCATTAAATGTTAAGTTGGTGAATCCGCATTGACCCGAAATTATTCGGATGACTAAATTGCGTTGACTTACGCGTGTTTGTAAGTGATTTGTTGCTAACATGTTAGCTTGGAGTGAACACAAGATTTCTGTGTGTTCTTGTGTCCAGTTTTTGATTGAAAAATCAGGTTTGATTAATGCGTAGAGAGGTTTAACCCTTTCTGCGTAATTTAGAATGTAAGTTCTTCCAAAATTTAGGAAACCCAGGATGGATTGTACATTTTTCAGCGTTTTAGGAGGTTGGAGCAGCGCACATCTTTCTAAAAAGTTGGCTGCCATGCTCTTGCCTTCACTTGAAAGCTCATATCCTAAAAAGAGGACATTGAGATGGGCAATTCTGGACTTTTTGAAGTTGAATTTGTAGCCCTCAGAGGCGAAGCCCAGTATAATGGTGCTCACCCTGTTCAAGTGCCTATCCAGGTCATCGTCTGTCAGATAGATGTCATCGACATATGACAATGCCTCATTGTCATAAATTTGTAGTAACTCATTTACCCTCGCTGAGAATAACCCCGGGCTGTTCTTGAACCCTTGTGGGAGTCGACAAAATTGATGCTGGGTCCCCATTATTGAGAAAGCTGTTAAGTACCTGCTTCCAGGTGCTATGTTTTGACAAAAGAAACCATTTGAGATATCCAATGTGGTTTTATATTTTTTACGCACAATGTTATTCATTAATGCTGTACTGTGTGCATTTTGCACCGCAAAAGTTTTAGAACAAGTGTTTAAGTGTCTGTAATCCAAAACTACACGATATGTATTGTCTGGTTTGGAGACTGGAAACAAAGGATTGTTCATTGAAGAGGTGCATGTTTCAATCACCCCTTGGTATTCAAGTTGATCTAAGATCTCCCTGACCTGTTTTTTAGCTTCTTGCTTTATTGGGTACTGCCTTTGTGCAGTAGGTTCATTTTTTAGATGTATTTTATGGTGAGGTGAGTCCTCATCCCATCCTACATGATTTTTGTATAATGCTGGGGCCTGGGCAACTGCCCATTTCCTGGCATAAGTATATTTTAGATGAATTGGAATATGGTTGGAGAAGGCAGGCATAATGATGTCTTCGCCATGTGGGCACTCCCTGACAAATTGTGGTGGCCAGTCTTTTTCTGCTAGAAGTATGTCATAACCCCTTGAAAGTTTTTCCCAAAAGAGTGCTTTCACCTGTCTAGGTATGTCTCCCTCCATCCGGAGTGTTATTTCATATAACGTTTGTGGAGTACTAACCCTGGTGTCTACAGTCTCAACTGTAATGTACTCATTCAAGTCCACTATCTCCAGAAGTTCCTTCAGGTTCTGGCGAGCTATTGTGACTTCTGCTGCACTGTCCAGCATTGTCTGAGCCCATTCTCCGTTCTTGAGTTGTGTTCTCAGTATCCTCGGCATGTCTGACCTTCAGACCTGCTACCTTCTTCTTTGAGAATTGAGGTTTAGATTTACTTTTCGGAGCGTGTTTGTCGTCTTTCGATTTCACGCGTTCTTCTCTATGTTCTGACCGTCCTCTTCTTTCCGATGTCTCTGACGAGATCTGAAAGGTACGAGAGGAACGTGTCTCAGTATCTTGATACCTGTCAGGCTTTTTCAAATTATCCCTATTCCTGAGGTTATACCTCCTTTCAGAGGGCTCTTTTTGAGGAGACCTACCTCAGGATTGAGAACGTTTCTCGTTTGAATTATGTTTATTAGTTTCCCACTTCTTTTTAGAAGATGTAGGAGTTTGTTTAATAGAGTCCTTCTCAGGACTTTCAGATAGTTTTGGTTTCACTGGTCTTCCACCCAAACTATCTCTGCCTAATTCTGCATAAGATTGTTCTATTATTCTGGGTAGTTCTGTTTGATGTTCTGTAACATCGAATTCCCTTAATCGTTGGCGGATCGCCACTGCTGCTGCCTCCCCTTTAATATTAGATAATATTATTGTTGAGACCTGGTCGAAATTTTTCAGTAATTTCATACCTAAATTCAGAGCAGGCTCTGCCCCTTATTCGTTTTGAATTTGTTTCAGACATCAGGTATTACTGCAATTGACGGAATACCATGTGTTTTAGTATAGATGGCAGCAAAGACTGAGCCCCAAGTGGTGCAGTCTTCCAGTTGCGGTGTGATCCCCATTGGTAAACAGATTGTTAGTATTCTGTGTTTCTCATAAGGGCTAGCATTAGGAAATACTGCTTCAATTTGAGTAATTGTTTGAGCTATGCAGAATGGAATTTGCTCACGTTTTGTGGGCATTTTTCCCATGACTGCGTATAAGTCTGTGGTGTAATTTTTAGTGTATTCCCCTGTTGAGGAGTTTGATTTGGAATGGTTAATGGTGGTTGGACTGTGAAAGTCCGCATGACATATTGGACTAATTGTCTGTAAATTTTTATCAACTCTGTAAGTTGAGTAAGTAGTTCCTCGTCTGACATTATTTCGATGTCAGGATGAAGAGTGTAGCCGGCTAGAATCGGCCATGTTGCTCCTGGTCTACCTAGTGGACCGAGCCTGGTAATGTTTTTGTGATGTTTTAGGGCGCCTTTAAACCAGAGCTGTTGCTCCTGGTATGTTAGTGGAATTTCAATATCCTCAAAAGGAATATATTCCTCTGGTGGTTCATCTTCTTTGTAGAAGTGAATCAGTCTTGTTACTGAATTTGATTCAGGAAATATTACCCATGAATAGAATACCTCTGTCTGAAAGGATTCGTGTGCCTCTATCACGAAAACTGCTCTACCGCCTCTTGGTGGTAGGCCGTGTTTTATAAGTTTTAGAGTGATGGCTCTTCTTAAGTTTGGATTGATGTCTATAACACCCTCCTCGGTTCCTTCTAAACCTGTGATGTTATAAGCTGTTAATGCTGGGTGACCCGAACTTCATCGTTGTCGAAGTCAGGCATTTTGTTTTTTGAAAAATGTAGAACAAGTTTCAAGGAAACAAAAAGATAAGGTGCACAATATTTTGGAACACTGTATCCTTCAACATTGAACAAACCAAACAACTAATATATATAGGGTGCTTCCCTATTTAGTTATGGCGGATATTTAACCCTACCCACTCCGGACGTCTTATGGAGTATGTGAGTAGGGGTCTCTGAGAAAAGCACGAATGAGTTACTCAGTATCTAGCGTTAAATTACTGCCTTACCAAACATTGGGCGCCATGTAGTGTAGTTCCTATTTCCCTAATAGGCTCTGCGCATTGGAATAATATAACCTATAGGCTTGACATAGGACTAAGGTCGGTATGTCCCTATCGAGTATATTAAACTTAATTACTTGTGCCAGCTAGCTCAGAGGCCACTAGAAACTCCTTGAGAACAAGAAGGGAGTAGTTTCTGGCAACCGAAAAACATGACAACTTTTGTTTCCCTTTAGAATCGGACCACGTCTCAGAATCGTGGAAACAATAGATAACAGTTTCACTCAGTCAATCGTGCATGCTTAGTTTCTACAGAGTTACACAGAAAGGAAAGACGGGCGTTTCAATAAAAAGGGTTTTATTGAACAGTCTTGTTTCTCGTGTAAGAGATATGTGCTGTTATGATCACAAGACAGTATGCAAGATAAATAATGTACAACGTAAGCAGTAGAAATAAATAATACTGCGCTAGCATTATCTTTTAGCATATATTCACGTACATAAATAACATGAGCTAAGAATGCGAGTACTCATACGATGCGTCTCTAAGCTAGTTCTACCCCAATGTACCTAACCTAGTCTAGGTGTAGGGAAAGGTAGAAGTAGGTGGAGTATTCTCTAGTATGGGAGACTAAGAGTATGTTAAATCTAGTATGCCAAGTCTAGTATGCCAAGAGTCCCTCTAGGATCTAGTCAGCTCCATACCTTGAGAATGAGAGAGGTGGGAATCTCCTGCCGGATCTGGAACTCTAACACCCTGCGAAGGGAGTCAGAACACTGGAAGCTGGATTCGTCTGCGTGCAGGAATGACAGCGTCTTCTCAGTGCGTCAGGCCGGGATACGGGCTCCTCTGAAGTCGAGGTCTCCTCTAACTTGCTTGGGCAAAGGAAGGTATATTTATACCTGGTAGGTGTCTTGGAATGTTAGCATTGACGTGAAGTCGGACAGAGGAAGACGTCGGCAATGAACCCTTAAGGTATAACGGTTCATACATAATAGATGAGTTCTTGGAGAAATCAATAGTCCTGTGCTAGGGGAACTCCCGAAGCTTAAGGGTCTGGTTTCTAAGAACTCGTTGTGACGTTAGGGTGGACGGATGTCGGTGACCATGCCTGTATTTGGAGTGCACGGTTAATGCCTAAATAAGGACAGGGATTCTATGCCTATATAAGGGCAAGGCGAATTGTGCCTATATAAGGACATGATTCAGGAAAGCCTATATACGGACCCTTAAAGCGGAATACAACAATATCCTTAGAATGATCAGAAAAATATTGCTCGAGGCTCAACCACAGCGCAACCTAATATGCTATACTTTGTACAACTGCTTTGCCATCATAATTGCTGTAACGTTACGAAGTATATACTAAATGCTAATAAAAATACGTTTGACAAAGAAAAATATTGCCATACATTCCTGATACCTTCAGAAAAAATGTGATCACTGCATTAATCCTTTCAAAACTGGACTACTGTATCAGTCTTTATTTGAATGTGCAAGAAAAGCATGTAAGTAGGCTGCAACTAGTGCAGAATGCTGCAGCCAAAATGATCCTGAATCTGCCTAAATTTCATCCTATTTCCCAGGGACTTCGAAAGCTACATTGGCTTCCGATTTGTAGCCAGGCTAAATTTAAAGCTCTATGCCTTGCACATAAAGGACTTTACAATCCAGGTCCAGAATTTCTTAGGAATGCGTTCAGATGGTACATCCCTAATACATCTTTACGATCCGCAAATTCTAAAACTTTAGTAATTACCAAAATCAAAAAGGCACACTGGGGAGGCAGGAGTATCATATTCTGCACATCAAAATTATGGAATAGCCTCCCAGCACGTATCAGAGCCATTCCTTCCTTGTTGGCATTTAGGAAGGAGTTTAAGACCTGGCTTTTTAACAATTAAAAGCATTAGCTTAGCATACTCGGCTTTCTGTCAGTGCCAAGACACCCAAGGGTAATCGCACGCTTTACAAATTTCCTTAACATAACATATTTTGAAAGTGTACCAACTGGTCACGTGTGCGTTTGCCTAAATGCATGCCTTTGCGTACTGTTTCCAGGTTTTAGATTGTATGCTTCGCTTCTGAAAATTATTTTAGCATCCTAGCACTGGAATGAAAATCTATTGTTTTGGGGCTGTTCCATTTTCATTAATTAATCTAATCTCCTGGTCACCCCCACCCGCCCTCCTGTTTTCCACCCCCTCCCGCTCTCCCGTTCGCTGACCTCCCTCCTGCCCCTCCCCCCACGGTCCTGGGCCCTGTTTTCCTGTGGCCTACGCAAATTAATGCGAAGCTGTTGCTGTCCTTTATGAATGTACGTGGACTAGTAAAGCTTGAACCCAGCTGCAAAGCAACGGAGCACTGTACAAAGGTGGAAAGCTACAGTACAGAGAGGAAGGGTAGGGTAACCAAATGTCTGAGATTTGCCTGGACAGACTGGGTTTTCCAAAGTACCGTCACAGTTTTGTAAATTTACCACTTGGTTCTGGTTTTCAAAGAGGCAAGACTTGAGCACAATGAGAGAGTAGTTGCATTTAAAAACCCTCGTTATTATCACACAAATAACCATTTTGGTACCTTAGTGAGCATTGTCATCCGTTTTCTGTGTCGATGAGTGCTGCCAAGTCACTGTGTGCTCCAAGACCACTGCAGTATTAAAGTAGTACTTTGTCTGAGATATGTCCCAGTTTTTGGTTTTCAAAACTGTTCACCCTAAGGAATGATAAGAGCGAGAGAAGCAGTTGGACAAATAAGAGGTAAGCAGATGGTGAGGGAGAGTTCCATACGTTTCTGGGGTTTTTCATTTTCCGGAGTCAATGTGATCTGGTGTCACAGCATTTCATCAATGAAGAATCTTATGTCCAAAGTATTGTTAAGTAATAGTTCAATGCTGAATAACCACTAGGGTGTAGCTTCTCCCAAGAGCGCTAACATAAAACAGACCTACCTCTGTGTTCTAAAACATGTTGAGATGGATCGGGATTTTTTAAAAGCCACAATAAGTTACTTGCATACTAACTTCTGTAGTTTTGTAGTGTATTGTATTGTAATTGCATTTATATAACGCTTACACCCCACACGGGTAGTAAGCTCTCTATAATTGTTGTAATACAACACCCCTGAAGATTGCTCTCCTGTGACTGATGGAAACTGCTGCCACCTTGTGGCAAGATTACAAATTGCTATTAAAAAGTGACAGTAAAAAGAGCCATATTATTGTATTGTAATTGTGTTGTAATTGCATTTAGGTTATACATTAGGTACTTTTTATGGTCTAGCTTGACAGCTCAAAGGTCACCAGACAATTTAGACCTTGAAAAATCATAAATGTTACCAGACTTGCAGGTCTAGTAACTTGAATATTCTACTCGACCTAACTGTAATGTACGTGACTAGTAAACCGGTCTCAAATTATGTGACATTAGGCAAATATTTTATGGGGCTGCCTTTTTCTTCATTATCACATATGAGAGCACCTTCAAATATGCGAGTTCAGCATTTCTGCTGTACAAAAAAACCTCTTTTTTTTTTTTTTTTTTTTTTTGATTTAATGAACTAAAAGTTTGCTCCATGTATGTCTTGCTCCGCCTTTCAGATAATACAGAATTCTACAAATTCCACTTCCACACTGTGGCTCAAACACAGCGGAGCAAGAGACATAAAACGCAACAACACCTAGAAAAGGGTTTCTCTTTTTACAAAATGCAAATACCCTCTTTTTAGAATAAGGCTTGGGGTTTTATTTATGCAATGCTCTCTAACAGAAGGGCTTTCCCAGATGCCAAATGAAGAGATATATTTATGTGCAAACAATAATAACACACTTGGTAAATGCAACAGTTAAATGCATGAATAATACTAATGAATAAACAAGCAGCAAATAATATGAAATAAGACTCAAGCTAATATACTGGACGTCCTACAAGAGATAAGAAAGATATATACACTGAATACTTCAAATGATTACTTTGGATGTGCACTCTGACTCATTTACACATCACAAAGAAAACACCTCAAATGATCAAACCCACTGGCCACACATCACAATGGGAATAATCAAAACTCAAACACCCCAAATGACCACAGCCACTGGAACCACACATCACAATGGCACTAGTCAGAAACAAATCACCTCACCCGATCGTTCACTCGACATCCTTGCCAACTCAAGCTGGGGGGGCCCGTTCACAGCTGGGCTTGGACTCTCAACCGGGACTCAAGGTTCCGTTCGTCTTACAGCAGTACGTCTACTCTGTAAGTGAGCTCCCAACCTTGGCTGTCAACAACCCTCAGCTTTATAGTCTCAAAACACACACTAGAAGGTTCGAGAGTCTTCCCCTCTGCGCCAAGGAAACTTACTGGAACTGGCCAGCTTCCAGGCAAGCATTCCACGGCAGGAAGGAGTTCCCACGTTCCCTCTACATTCTCACATGTTCCAGCCTTTATCTTAACGAAGCTTATGAAAGCCTTCCAGGGTACATTAAACAATCTCTCACAAAACAGTCCTTGAACGTGATTAACCCAAACAACTTGCAAGTCTGTGCGCGCAGAAAAGCTCAAGCAAGGCAGAGTCAGAATTCAGGATGACATGAGGCCATGTCAAAGCCAGTAGTAAGAACTTCATAATTCTTACCAATGTACAACATAATGCAAATTTGTGCACCACTGCTTATAGCATCACATACTTCATCTCTCAATGTACAACACAGTGCACATTTGTGCACCACTGCTCATAACACTGCACTTTGAGACCAAAAATTACATTCCACACCTCTCTCTCTCGCTCTCTCTCGCTCTCTCTCGCTCTCTCTCTCTCTCTCTCTCGCTCTCTCTCGCGCGCGCTCTCGCGCTCTCTCTCGCGCTCTCTCGCGCTCTCTCGCGCTCTCTCTCGCGCTCTCTCTCGCGCTCTCTCTCGCGCTCTCTCGCGCTCTCTCGCGCTCTCTCTCTCTCTCTCTCTCTCTCTCTCTCTCTCTCTCTCTCTCGCTCTCTCTCTCTCTCTCTCTCTCTCTCTCTCTCTCTCTCTCTCTCTCTCTCTCTCTCTCTCTCTCTCTCTCTCTCTCTCTCTCTCTCTCTCTCTCTCTCTCTCTCTCTCTCTCTCGCTTTCAAATGCACATCCCACACTTTCTGTTCTTGGCAAGGCTGTTCTACTCCGTGACGGCTCCCACTGTCAAGATTACAAGAAAGAAACCTTTAAGAGAAACAAGGCATATGCAGGACGTCGTACATTCAGGCTAGGATAAAATAATACACCAAAGTCAATTAAAATGATGATAGTCAAAGGTCATCACAGGGTGTCAGACCAAAAGAGTGCCTCTAGCACTACAATGTATAATACGAATCTGGCCCACATATAGGGTACACATGACCCCTGACTTGCCTCTTAGTTCACTAACAGCATTGTCATCAGTGCGTGACAGGAATATTTCTCAGTTCATGTTTAAAAAACTCACTATTAAATAAATTACTAGAGCATGATGTGGTTGTGCAGTCAGTTACAGACAACACATTTCCTGTTGAAATTGCCGCAAGCTTTCCCACTAACATGCTGTTTTACTGATAAAAATATATAGTGGATAAGCAATGTTTGGAAATAAGATTGCAGCAAAAATATTTATCATTTGCATATTACCAAGTAAAGTATTCTGATTTGCTTTCATCCTGTAAAAATCTTTTTTCACCACACAAAATTACAAGAATGCACTTTCATAACTACTGAAATACATTTTGAAATGTTTGTGCAGTTCACTTATTAGCTATTTAAATGTTGTGTTAGAAAAAAATGTTTGACATCTTACAGCCTCTCATTTCACAGGCTTAGCACGATTGTCCGACATCTCACTTTACAAAACCCTCTAACTTCGCAGTCAGAGAAAGAAAAGTAAATGTAAGAAGACAAACTAACTTTTGAACTCTGTCTCTGAATGCCGAGCAAATATGACAGGATAAAAACACGATTAAAAGGCATCTTTATTGCTCTTTCACTTTGTGAGTGACAGAACATGTGTTATTTGTCATTTCTCCAGAACGTGCTAGTAGGCCCAAAAAATAACTTGACATGATGACATCTGACTCACCATAGCGAGTGGGCGAGTAGATTTCTCGAGGCCTGCAATTATGTATCACCAGGAGAGGGGCATTTGGCTCCACCCACATGTTGGGAGACAGGAGTACATGTTTTGATTGGGCTGAGGCTAAACTTTCAGGAGCACACATACGACGACGTAATGCTGTAAAAGTGTCTTAGATGTCTAATTCATTTATTGTGTTTTGTCTTTCTCTGGCAGCAGCACAGATGGTAGAAGAGCAGTCATTAACCTATATGGATTTTTAAATCTGGCTTGACAGTGCAACTATTACCTGACCTTTTAACCTACACCAAAATTATTCTACTGTTCTTTGCTTCCGCACAAATCCATATTAATTACCATTATATTAACTTGTAATGCTTCACATTACCTACCATACAATGTTCCTTTTAAAGCCAGGCCTATTGGCATTGCCAATGCTTGGTAATTATTTTCCCTCAAACACCAAATTCCACTTTACTTTTCTGTGATGAAGGTACATGTATTGTATTGCATTTATATAGCGCTTACTACCCCTGACGAGGAGTCGAAGCATTTTTTCGGCGAGTAGCACGCTACTCTGGAACCCATAAAGGATTAGTGGTGAATTTGTATAGTGAAATATGAAAGTGATTTGAGTGGTGGATATGTTTGTCAGTTAGTTGGATTGAGAAGGATAGTGGAGGGATAGAAGGGGGAAAAGGTTTGCATTTATATAGCACTTGCTACCCCTGAGGGGTGTTGAAGTGCTTTTTTGGTCAGTAGTATCCTACTCCGGAACGCTTTAAGGATTAGTGGTGAATTAGTATAGTGAAATATGAAAGTAATTTGAGTGGAGGATATGTTAGTCAGTTATTTGAATTGAGAAGGATAGTGGAGGGATAGAAGGGGGAAAAGGTTTGCATTTATATAGCACTTGCTATCCCCTGATTAGGTGTTGAAGCGCTTTTTCGTCTAGTAGCATGCTACTCTGGAACTCATAAAGTATTAGTGGTGAATTAGTATAGTGAAATATGAAAGTAAGTTGAGTGGAAAAGGATAGTGTGGGGATAGAGGGACGGATTTAGATTTTTTTTTGTTTTGGAGCTCATAGCAGTAGGAGGAAGCTTGAGATGAGTAAAAGGGAGGTGGAGGAGGAAGAGTCGGGAGGAAGGGTTTAGAAAGGCTTGTTTTGGGGATCAGAATAGTAAAAGAGGTGAGGAGATAATGCAAGGAGTAGGGAAGAGTATAGAAGGGGTTATTTTGTGGATCATAGTAGTGGTATGGGGTTTGGGATGAATGATAGTGGAGGTAGAGGATGTATTGATAGAGGTATAGGGTGAGATAGGGTAGTGCATTGGAAAGAGTAGTAGAAAGACGTTTGAGATGAGTCAGAGTTGAGGTAGAGGATATATCGAGAGCGGTATAGTGTAAAAAAATAGGGTAGTGCATTGGATATGCTGAATTAGAAGAAAAGTAATAAATATATAGATCCATAAGTTCATGGAAGGTATATAGATGCATGAAGGAAGGTAGTATATGTAGATTAAAGATGTATTAAATAAACTCCGACTTTCAAGTGCTGTTGTACTTAAAATATATATATAAATTCCGTAATTCACCAAACTTCCCAAAAGAAGCGGGCACTGACTCCAACTGACGCAGTGCCAAAATGTGTGTTTATTGAAAGTTCAAGTGTTGTCCACGACGCGTTTCGGCCACACCCAGTGGCCTTGATCACATGATCGCACTACAATATTTCCTGTTCTTAAAAAAGCTAAAAACCACGCGATTGCCTACTTAACACCCAGTGATAGTAACTGACAACAGACTGCAGATACGATCATGTAGTTCACTGGTCACTTATTTCAATGCACATATATAAATACTTAGATTTAAAATTCTAATGTAGTAAAACCTGTTATGTGCCACAATACCAATTGCAGAAAAGCACTGTAAAACTTTTTTTGCTATAAAAACTTCTATGAACAAATTCTATGCATATTTCCATTCCCCTCAAATTCAAGACAATGTACACAGAACGATTTACAAAAAATTGTACCATCAAATACATGTAACATCCGATTTCCCCTCCGGGTGATAATACATAAATTCATATTTAAAATTCTAAATCGGGATGTATGATGATAGACATAATGAATAAGGTACATTGGAAAGAAGTGCACTGACGTTCAATATTCAGTGCTGAGATGCTATTATAGGTCAAAATTATGGCTGCAGGAATATACTCCAACTCGAAACCTGATTAAAGTGCATAGTGCATCGATCCAGCTGCCTCTTATACATACGATAATAACAGTTTGGGTGTATGTATATATATATATGTATATATATATATATATATATATATATATATTTTGGAAATCAATAGTGAAGCAATTGTAGATAAATAGTTGTGATAAAAAGATTCTTATTTATACAGTCACTTGTATACATGTTAAAAACATGGAATAATGTAACTATCAGTAATATGTACATTTGTTAAGCAGAACTAATGAATATTTTTTTTTTTAAACAATTCTACAAGTTTATACAAAGCAATACACCTATATAGGTACATATCTATAGTACAAATAAATGCTTATATACAGAGAGAGATGCTGTATATTTCTGTTTGCGTATGGTGGTTATGTGGGGAAGAGCCAATTCTTGAGTAGTTTTCTGAAGATAAGGTGGTTATCCGTGGATCTTATGTTGGGGGGTAAAGAGTTCCATAGTTTGGCTGCTTTAACAGCGAATGATGTACCACCCATGGTTTTTTCTTGTATCTTGGGATTTTGAGGTGAGGTGCCACTCTAGAGCGGAGGTTCCTTTGTTGAACGTGTTTAATGATTTTATTCCTGATGAGCGGTCCTGTTCCATGTGTCGCTTTATGGGTGATCCAAAGCAGCTTGAACGTGGATCTTCTGGCAACCGGTAAACAATGCAGGGCTTTCAAGGCAGGGGAGATGTGGTCTTGCGGTTTTATATGTAAGAGAAGTCTGGCAGCCAAGTTCTGAATCCGTTGTAGTCTTTTCATGGTCATTAAAGGTGATCCATGGTAGAGGCTATTGGCGTAATCGAGTTTGGACAGAACAAGGGAGATGGTAGCCTGGACCTTGTGTGGAAATTCCAAATGGAGGTAGATTAGTCGCCGAGTTTTTATAGTAACAAAGCTTGATCTTGCTAGTTTGGCCACTTAGGCACTCATCGATAGCTTGGAGTCCATGGTCATTCCGTGGTTTCTTACTTCCTTCGATACTTTAGACGGTGTTCTCAGATCATCAGGTCACGCGGCGTGCGGGTCATAATGTTTCCAATCTCCACACGTGAGTATTTCCGTTTTGGAAGCATTCAATTTGAGATGGCTCCACGTCATCCATTGATTCACGGCTCTGAGACAATTGAAAATTGGTGAGTTTCAAATGTCTTTGGGCCTTCGAGTTGAAGGAGTATTTGTGTGTCTTCTGCTTAGTTATAGCATGTGAGGTGAACTTGATTGATCAGTGCCAGTAATGACTTCATGTAGATGTTGAAAAGCATGGGCGAGATGATAGAGCCTTGAGGGACCCCTGCATTTGTGAAGTATGGTTTGGACAAGAAAGGGGGGGTATGGATGACATTTGGTTCTGTTGCGTAGGTAGGATGGGATTCAGTCTAGAGCAGTCCCCTCTATGCCGGCTTTGTAGAGTCTTTGTATCAGTGTGTCATGGTCAACTGTGTCAAAGGCAGCCGAGAGGTCCAAGAGAAGTAGCGCAGCAACCCCGTTGCGTTCAACTGTGTTCTTCAGGTCATCCCAGATGGCAAGGAGGGTAGATTCTGTGCCTCTTCCTGGACGGAATCCTGTTTGGAAGTCTGAAAGTATGGCATTCTCTTCAATGAATTGTGACGTCTGGGCGAACGCTGCTTTTTCCAACAGTTTGCCCAGGAAAGGCCCATTTGTAATCGGTCTGTAGTCGTCAGGGTTTAGCGGGTCCAAGTTTGTTTTCTTCAATAATGACTGTGTGTATGACTTTTTGAGTTCTTCTGGAAATATTCCGGTAGTTAAGGAGTTGTCAATTATTCTTGTTACTGGAGTGGCAGCAGAGGTTGTTAGAAGAATTGTCTTCAAGGTTTGCAGTGGACATGGGTTAGAAGGGCTGCCGGCAGGCCTGCTTGCTTTGACCAGGTTCATAAATTCATTGTGTGAAATGTGTTGGAAGGAACGGAGAGGCTGGGTTAGAGTATTCTTGCATTGTTGTTTTGTAAAGGGGTAGCGCTGATGCTTTGTCTTTGTTTTAAGTATGAGTCCAATGTGTCTGCTTTGTCTGTGCAATGATTTGCCAGTTTGTCTGTCAAATCTTGAGTAAGAGGATGAGCTCCTTCTATGCATTTTGCGTTATAAAATTCATTGAGAATTTTACAGAATTCTATATTTGCACATTTAGCATTTTGAATTCTGTCTGAATAGTATGATTTCTTTGCTTTTTTGATAGCTGACTTACATAATCTGTTAATTTTCTGTAGGTGAAGTTTGTCTTGATTGACGTTTGTTTTGAGCCAGGCACGTTGCAGCTTTCTAATTTGTTGTTTTATCTCTGTATCCGAGGTGCTTGTTTTCTTTTGTTCTGTTGTGTTTTTTTTGTGATATCAGGATATCAAAAGCTTCCTGTAGCCACTCATATAGTTTTTTAACATAATTTATTGTTTCTAGATCTGTACTGGATGTTAGTTGTGTTTCTAAGTGTTCCAAATTGAGTTTGTTCCACTGTCGATAGGTGGATGCATGTAAGGTGGTTTTAGGTGCGTCGCTTAGTGTTGTTTTATGTTGGAAGGCAAGCAAATGGTGTTCTGACCATGTGACTGGAGTCATTGTTTGAAAGGTAACTAGTTCTGTATTAGCAAAAATGACATCTAGGATGTGTCCAGCGATGTGTGTGGGTTTGTGGACGATCAGATGCAGGTTCAGTGAGTCTAGGCCAGCAGTGATTGTTTTGGATGTGTGTTTACTACTTCTGCATTCCTTTGAGATTAGTTAGTACAACAGCCCTGCTGCGAAAGTATGGCAGCTCACTGGGGATCTTTGAAGCAATTTATGTAACATCTAACCGAAAAAAAGGCAGGATTTTATGGTGGCGGTTAATAAAGGTCCACCCAGGGAATTAGTGCAGTGGCTGACAATGTGTAGGAGATGGATAGTACCATTTGTTGTCTATGCCCCTCTTTATGGTTTCACTTCACATGCAAAAAAAAACCAAAACAAGATTTGCCATTATCAAGCTGTTCCCTTCTTTGGATTCATAACTGCAATAATATGTTTAGGTCTCAAAAGACATTTAGAAATCGATTCAGTTTTGCAGTCAAAAATGTGGCGATTCCCTTGCAGGAGCGAGCTTTCAAACCATCTGTTTGTAATTAACAGATGGTTCCTGCTCGCTCCCGCAAGGGAAACAGGCGCAGGCCCCCTCCTCTCTCCTCTCCCCTGCTGCCTCTCGTCAAACTTGTTTTTTAGGTCTCGCCTAGCAGCGCGCATGCGCTGCGAGACTTATTGTAAGGGGGCTTCAAAAAGCTGACCACACGCTCGTGCATGTGTGGCCTATTGCTTGCGGTTAACCGCACAGGCACCATCTGTTTTGAATTATCGTGCCCAGACGCGTGCGCGATAATTCAAAACAGATGTTGTCGCGCGCGCGCACCACTCGCGTGCTTGTTGTCCCAATGTTGACGCCCACGGCCTAAGGCTTGCGTTTACGCGCACGGGCCACATCTGTTTTCAATTATCATGCCCAGACGCGGGAGCGATAATTGAAAACAGATGGGCTGCTCGCTCTCCCAAGCGCGCGCGCGCACCACTCGCGGGCTTTCCTCATCCGTTGCCGCCGTTGCCACCCCCGACCCCATTGCTTGTTGAACGTGGTCTTTAGTGAAACCAATGCTGACTTTTGGCGGGCCTAGCGCTCAGGACACAATAATGCTGCTACATTCCTGAAGCATAAGTAAGCACATGCACACAGGTTGTGAAGGCTTTCTGGTTTCGTACATCCGAGGGAACTGCTAAACCTTTCTTAATTGATAAATAAACTGTACCACCGTCCCACAGTCTATTAGAGAAAACTCCCTCAAATTAGTTCATGCAAGGTCGCCATCTTTAAATACACCTCGGTTAGTGAAATTGTTTGAAAGAATACAATAACGTATATAAAGTGCACGTTTTAACTTGCGATTTAATTTTTTATGCCCGCTAGCGGTTTTAGTGGGGAAGAAGATGTGGCGTAAAGGCCGCAGCTGTCGACTTTGAAAGTGAGGAACACGGTGCGAATTTCGGCGTCGGCTCACCATCCTGCGATTCTGCGCAAATAACTTACTTTACCCGTGCATACATTAAAAAATGAATGTGTCCTTGTTTGTTGTAACTGGTGTTCAATAAAGCGCTCCAATCCCTTCGCCGTTCAGGTCAAGTTAGCACTATATAAACTGCAAAAAGAATGTTTAACAAAATGTTGAATGACAAAAACACAGGGGAACGCTGTGTTGCACTATTAGGTCATCTTTTCAGAACAGTAGCACATTTTGACGTTTGGAAACTTATTTTATTTTTAAATTGAGAGATTAATAAACGCGCTCCAATGACGATTTCATACATTTGTGTGGAATGCCTTGCCTCCTACATCTATCACTCTGTCGCCGCAAGGTGAACTGTCAAACTCAAAGTCCATCACGAGTGTGACAGGCCGGCTTCAGTAGAGCGCAGAGCACACTACAATTCCCATGGTACAGCTTTGCACCCCAACTTCCTTGACACGCAGCGTACTAGCTTATTTCTGTTTCTCCCGCTTACTGCAGTTTACTTCCTGTCGGGTTTCAAGCAAAAATGGCGGCTGTGCTGCAGCAGGTTCTGAAGCGCGCTGAGCTCGCCAAGTTACCCAAAGGGGTGCAGGGCAAGCTCGAGAGGTTCCTCTCAGACCAGCAGACCGAGATCGAAGCATTGCGCGCGCGCCATGAGAAGAGTCGCGTGGACAGCGGTGAGCATGCGAGCGGAGGCGACCCTGTTGTGTCAATTCCATGTGATGTACTCTAGTTACATGTATGCTTCTATATATGTATGACTGAGGAAAAGTTCATCCGGCAAAATTTCTCTGCTAACTTTTGCCGAAGCGTGTTTTCTCAGATTTTATGTTATGGGCTGCTTTTTATGTGTGTCCTCCTGTCAGGGGCAAACAGTTTCTTGATTTTATGTATTGCCATTACTAGACGATGCTTGTGGGTAGCACACCACGTTTGCATCCCAGTGCTTTTCATTTACAGATTGTCAAGTGTGTTATTCGCATTGGCGTATTTGTTTCACTTTAACTGCCAGGAAACCACCTCTTGTCCGTTTGACATGTAATGACCTATCAAGTAGCAAAGATACTGTTGAACTCTTTTGCTTTTGGGCAATGTAGCGCACATGTCACGAAGTGATAATGCAAAGTCTTCAGGACTAGATGACATAACTGTTGGGCTTGTATTTTCAGATTTCTGCCTATAGCTAGCTAGTGCTATTTGTGCAACATGTGTACATCTGTTATCAAAGAGGCACGTTTTGAGAAACCTAGAGGCAAATGAATAACAAAACTCTACTCCGGTTTTGGGCTATAAGGTTCCTAATGGAAGCTACTTTTTATGGTGACGCTGAAGAAAGACGACCCTCCATCTAGTCTTCCTTTCCAAACATACAGGGGATGGTTTTAGTTGAAGATTTCTCAAATTGTTGTTGACTAGACTAGGTAAAATATCACACTCTACCGTTGGCTTACTGTAGTTTTAAGAACACACTTGCCTTTGTTTTATGTGCACACTAAAATAGATATTATGCCTGGCCCTGATTTTACTTTTTAACAGGCGTACAAGATCAGTATGACTTAAATGGGGTTTGAGCCCCAGTCTCTGATGACTGACGAATCTTTGTAGTGGGCTCAAATGTTTTAAAAGCAGCAACTCTTTGCAATGTTCTGCATTCTGTTAATGGAAGGAGGAAGGAAGGAAAAGAGTAGGGAATGGAGGGATGACTGGTGAAAAGGAAGAAAAAAACGCAGGAGCATAGATAAACAAGCATTGGCATAACCAATAGGTCTCGCCTTTGGGACCTTATAAGTGTTTAGCCATGCAACAGTTGATGTTGTTGCACCAAGGATATTGTGCTGCATAACTAAATACTTATAAGGTCCCAAAAGCGAGACCTATTGGCTATGCCAATGCTTGTTTTATTTAGTGGCTCATGCCCCCTTCTACCATTTGCAAGTGCTTTACATAACAGCTGTAACTAAGACTGAGATTAACCGTACTCAAATCAATGACCTCAGAAGGATGGATGTTTGAGTCAGTTTTGTTAGGACCTGCAGACCTCCAGGTAGCTACGTGGCAAGCGCTTAATTCATAGAGCCATTCTGTCAGACCAACATTTGAAGGCCCAGGGGGCACCTTGAAAGGAATGAGTATTGCAGTTGTCCATCCTGCATTCATGAAAAAGTAAATGAATCAGTAGCTTCAAACCCCACCTTGGCATAAGCGACAGCAAAGCCAAAGGGACTAATTGAGAGTTTGAGAACGGAATTATCCTACTACAGCAGCCATTGAATCTGTGGCAAGTAAAATGTATTGGGTGGGCCCTTCTATCTCTCTCATTATTCAAGAAACTGTAGGAGGAGAAAACCTAGCAAGATATAGTAAAGTGCTATTGGGTTTTCAACATTTTTGTGACTTTTTGTTTTTAAATATACCAACAGCAGAAACCTTAAAATAAAAAACCTCACAGGTAGCAGATGCACAGTACATCACATTGATTTGACCTTTTATCAGTTCCTGACTGATGCGGCACACTTAATTTGCACAAGTAGAGATGCAAGTAGTTTAACTGAACCATAGTACAAACATTGTGGGGGGTGGTGGGATCACCATAATCATAAACTAAAGTAAAATTGCTGTTACAACAGGACTAGGTTGTGGTGCATAAGCGGCCGGTGGTATGGACCACCCATTGCACAGCAAGAGTTATCAGAACAGAGCACACATTTAATGTGCACCTAGCATAATGCACAGTGACACCAATTTGTGGGACAGAATTTGTAAAATACTCTAGACCACGGGTACTCATAGTACGGCCCGCGGGCCGCCAGCGGCCCGGCAAGCCTTCCTTGGCGGCCCGCGGACCTTGCAGTGTTTTGTGTTTTTTTTAAAGTGTCCGCAAACACTGCCGGTTGCAGCAGTGCGGACTCTGAGAGACTATGGGGGCCGGGCGAATTCTTTAAAAGACCATTCACTTGTTAATGAGTCTTTGTTGTTGAGGTGAAATACAACAAAGACTCATTAACAAGTGAATGGTCTTTTAAAGACCTGTGAAGTACTCGCGGCTGTGTGTGTGCCCGGGAAGCTGTCTCAGCCCGGGCTGACACACGCGGGGTGAGGTGACAGAGGGTAACAGAGAGAGGGAGAGAGACAGAGGGAGGAAGACAGAGGGGGGGAGACAGAGGGTAACAGAGAGAGGGAGACAGACGGAGGGAGACAGAAAGGGGGAGACAGACAGAGGGAGGGAGACAGAGAGAGAGAGGGAGACAGAGGGAGGGAGAGACAGAGAGAGACAGAGACGGAGGGAGACAGAGACGGAGGGAGACAGAGACGGAGGGAGACAGAGGGAGGGAGACAGAGAGAGAGAGGGAGACAGAGAGAGAGAGGGAGACAGAGAGAGGGAGACCGAGGGAGACCGAGGGAGACCGAGGGAGACAGAGGGAGACAGAGGGAGACAGGGAGGCAGAGGGAGAGGGAGAGAGAGAGGGAGACAGAGGGAGGGAGACAGAGAGAGAGAGAGAGACCGAGGGAGACAGAGAGAGAGGGAGACAGGGAGGGAGACAGGGAGACAGAGAGGGAGAGGGAGACAGACAGAGGGAGACCGAGGGAGACAGGGAGGCAGAGGGAGAGAGAGAGGGAGAGGGAGGGAGACAGAGAGAGAGAGAGAGACCGAGGGAGACAGAGAGAGAGGGAGACAGGGAGGGAGACAGGGAGACAGAGAGGGAGAGGGAGACAGACAGAGGGAGACAGAGACAGAGAGAGGGAGAGGGAGACAGAGAGGGAGACAGAGAGGGAGACAGAGAGGGAGACAGAGAGGGAGACAGAGAGGGAGACAGAGAGGGAGACAGAGAGGGAGACAGGGAGACGGAGAGGGAGACGGAGAGGGAGACAGAGAGGGAGACAGAGAGGGAGACAGAGAGGGAGACAGAGAGGGAGACAGAGAGGGAGACAGAGAGGGAGACAGAGAGGGAGACAGAGAGGGAGACAGAGGGAGGGAGACAGAGGGAGGGAGACAGAGGGAGGGAGACAGAGGGGGAGACAGAGGGAGGGAGACAGAGAGGGAGACAGAGAGCGGGAGACAGACCGAGGGAGACAGACAGAGGGAGACAGAGAGGGGGAGACAGAGAGAGGGGAGACAGAGAGAGGGAGACAGAGAGAGAGGGAGACAGAGAGAGAGGGGGAGACAGAGAGAGAGAGGGAGACAGAGAGAGAGGAGACGGAGAGAGAGGGAGACGGGAGAGAGGGAGACGGAGAGAGAGGGAGACGGAGAGAGAGGGAGACAGAGAGAGGGAGAGAGAGACAGAGAGAGGGAGAGAGAGACAGAGAGGGAGAGAGACAGAGGGAGAGAGACAGAGGGAGAGAGACAGAGGGAGAGAGACAGAGGGAGAGAGACAGAGGGAGAGAGACAGAGAGAGGGAGAGACAGAGACAGAGACAGAGAGAGGGAGACAGAGGGAGAGAGACAGAGAGAGGGAGAGACAGAGACAGAGAGAGGGAGACAGAGAGAGGGAGACAGAGGGAGACGGAGAGAGAGGGAGATGGAGAGAGGGAGAGAGACAGAGAGAGGGAGAGAGACAGAGAGAGGGAGAGAGACAGAGAGAGGGAGAGAGACAGAGAGAGGGAGAGAGACAGAGAGAGGGAGAGAGACGGAGAGGGGGAGAGAGACGGAGAGGGGGAGAGAGAGGGAGAGGGGGACAGAGAGGGAGAGAGACAGGGAGAGGGGGACAGAGAGGGAGACAGAGAGAGGCAGAGGGAGACAGAGGGAGGGAGTCAGGGGGAGACAGAGGGAGGGAGTCCGGGGGAGGGAGACAGGGAGGGAGACGGGGGGAGGGAGACAGAGGGAGGGAGACAGGGAGGGAGACAGAGGGAGGGAGACAGGCAGGGAGACAGGGAGGGAGACGGGGGGAGGGAGACAGAGGGAGGGAGACAGAGGGCGACGGACAGAGAGGAGGGCGACAGACAGAGGGAGGAGGGCGACAGACAGAGGGAGTGAGACAGATAGTGGGAGGGAGACAGACAGGGAGACAGAGGGAGGGAGACAGAGGGAGAGAGAGGGAGGGAGAGAGAGAGGGAGACAAACAGAGTGAGAGAGAGGGAGGGAGAGATAGAGAGAGAGATAGAGAGAGAGATGTGTGTATGCAGGGTCTGGTGGCTCAGTGGACGAAGGCGTCCGCTGCAGGGGCCTGTGTTCAACCTCATGGTCATAGTTTTTTTTTTTGCTCTAGCCCTGACCCCGCCCCCACCGGTGCGGCCCTCGGCCACAAACCACACTGTAAATTTGGCCCCCGAGAGAAAGTTTGTGAGTACCCATGCTCTAGACTGATTTGGGTAATAGTGTATGTTTACTGCTCAAAAGTGGCGACACAGGGATGCTGCATCCAGTTGGTATTCAACCACGAGAGTCGCATAAAGAGTAACCCAGCTGACATCTGGATAGCCAATTAGGTTAGTCCTCTACTTTGGGGTGTCTGGTGACCTATTTAAAGGGGGCCCGCATCTGTCGTGGATATAAAGGTAACTTTTTGACAGTAACTATATATCTTTGGAGCAGCAGAAAAGGGGCAGTGTTTCTACATAAGCTTCAAGCTGTTCATTACAATATATTAGGTCTGTGAGCCAGTGGGTGTGCAGCCCTGGCCTAATGCATAGCAATGGTAAGTAATAAAGCTATTGCAGCAAATCTCCTCATACTTGTTGGAAAGCCTTTCATTAATCCTAATAAACACACTCGGGGGGCCTTATTCATTTGGGCACCCAATCATATTCAATAGTACCTTGATGACCTTACGCCAGTGAGCATGGATGCGGCAGCAGGCTCATGCAAGATGTAGCAAATCTGCATCTGGGGTTCCACATCTAGCGAATGTAGCATCTTCCCTCAATCTCCTTTTCTGTAAGGCAAAGGGATATGGTATATCTGTAGGAAGCTGGCTCTTTATATGGTATTCCAAAAAGCACTATACCTTGCAAAGAGTCCAGGTATTCCCTTATGAGTGGACAGGGGCTTGCTCTAGCAATCCCAAGGTGCTCTTCTAGGGGGTAGTGTGGTCGAGCAGCCTTAGGCTTATCAGGGTGGAGTGTTGGACATCTGCAAAATACACACACAATCAATAAATGATGCACACAACTCAATAAGGAGATCCACACCAATTTTATAAAAATAACACATCTTTATGTATATTTAGGCACGAGAATCCATACGATCAGATGAGTATATTTCGAGATAAAAATACTTTGTTTTCAAAAGTCGACAGTGCATTTTTCAAAGGCTGCAATGTAATCCTATGGGAGGAAAAAAAGTATGGCATAGAAGTAGCGTACATCGACGTACGAGGCAAATCTCCTGGACTTAAAATGAGTATGGGACAAGGTCCAAGGCAGCACCAGCAGGTCACCTCCAGCAGCACTAGGGTTGGCTGGGTGCATTGGTGCAATACAGTGTCAGGTGTCCAATGTTTGTCTATGGGGATCGGCCTTTGCAAAAAGAGGCTGCAGGTTGTGACTGGGAGTCAAGTCGGGCTGAGCCAACAGGGGGGCTCCGGCCTCACGATGCTTGAGGTTTTGGGGACAACTTCTGTCCTCTTCTCCACGAGCCGTGGCGACAGGTGCAGAGGTATCTCTAGGCATCTGGTTTTTGTCACTGGGATCGGTCGCGGTAGAGGGGGCCTGCCAGCAGAGGTTTCAGGCAGCGTTGAGAAGTCTGCGGCAGAGAAACTCAAGGAGGGCTTAGAGTCTGGTGGGTCTGGGGACCACGTTGGCACCGTTGGCCTATTTCAGCTCGGGTGCAGTGGTGCTTGCGGGTGTCAGGTTTTCGCGGCTTTGGAGCCTCACAGTTCTTTCTTTGGTACCTGTAAAGTGCAGGGGAGCAGCTCCACTGTTCCACAGGAGTTCCTGGGCGAAGTGCTGGCAGTTCTCCCAGGCTTTGGAGACACAGCAGCTGCAGGACAAGTAGTCCTTTGGCGTAATTGTCAAATCCAGCAGACAGGCCGACAGGTTTGGCTCCAAGTCAGTTGCTGGTTCTTCTGTTCTTGCTTCTTGCGACTCTTCACATCCATCTTCTTCTTTCAGGCCAGCAGGACTATATTTAGGGTTGTTAGGGGAGTTTAGGGTAGTAGGCAATGGGCTACTTACCCCTTGGGTCACTATGCCCCCTATATGACCACTGCCTGTGGGAAGTGGGCATAACCCTGTCCCAGAGTTTCTAAGTTTGCCATCATAAGGATGGCAGACTTCAAAAAGCTGTATCCCCTCCAGGCAGCCCACCTTAGGGTTGCTAAGAGCCTGAGGGTGGGCACACCTATCTGACTACTAATTTTCCTGCCTTGCCCAGGGGCCAAATGGGCCCTGGTCAGGGGGGGAGGGGGTCAGCATCCTCTCTTGTGAGGGAAGCCAGATTTACATGTCAAAGGCGGTGGGCTCTTTGAAGCCTCCTGCCTTGGAATGCTAAATCGCAGGTTCTCCTGTGGGAGGGGATGTAAACATCCTCTGACTGAGTAGGCTTTTTTTCCTGACCACCGGAGAGCAAAGGCCCTCACACCTGGGAGTGGGACAATGTGGTGACAGGTAGGCTAAGAGCAGTCAGCTAGCACACCAGTAGTTGTTTTCAGGGGCCACCTCTAAGGTGCCCTCTGATTGCATGTATTAATAAATTCAACACTTGAATCAGTGTGCGTTTATTAATACGAGCTGTTTGATAACAAACATTTCTAGTTTCAGTGAAGCCATCATGTAGCTGGTGAACTCGTTTTTGACCAGTGTCCAGCTTATGTTTTTAAAATGGCTTCCCTGTTCACTTGTACTGGCAGTAATTGAACTGGCCAGCACAGGGCATATCTGCTCATGTAGATATGTCCACACATGTAATATAATGCACCCTGCCTTAGGCCTGTAAGGCTTGCCGTAGGAGTGACTTACAAATATTACATGCAGCATTAGGGGGCATGGCACACAAGTGTGTGTGTCATGTTTTCACTTTTTAGAACACCTGTGGTGTCAGTCTGTATTAGTTTGGTGCTGGGTCTCTTAGAGTGGCACAGAAATGCTGCAGCTCTTAGGGACCCTCCTTATTCCCCCCCTCCCAGCCAATAGGTCAGGAGTCTCGTACTAGGAGGATTCTCCCAGATCGTGGCTTTCAGGCAAGGAAGAGTAAGCAGCCAGTGCAACCCCCATCTCACCAAAGAAGGTTAACCTCACCATGACCAACAGTGTCATGTCAGGGGGCCTAGCTTACTATTTGACATGGGGTCAGACCACCATGCCAATGACAGTGCAGCCATAAAGGCTAACACCCAGCAGAGGCCACTGACAGCTGTCAGTGCCCAGAACCACACCTTTAGCTCTTCCCTGAAAGGTGAAGGGGCTAACTTATAGGCTTCTTTGGGTTCAGGGGGCCTGTCTGCTGTTTTAGAGTGGGGGGTTACTACATCCTGTAGCAAGCACCCTCCTTCCACTCTCTCTTCTGTTAGCTGAGGAGCCACCATTTCATGCTTAGCAGCTGCCTGACTAGTTAAGACTTCTTGTGAGTCAGATAGGACTTCATCAGGACCACATGGGGAGTCCTCCCCAGTTGGGGCAGGATCTCCTTGACTTACTGGAACGTAGGCTAACAGATTCCCACCTTTCCTACACTTTCTCCTGTTTCTTTTCTTCTGGGGCCTACTTGCACAGACTGCAGGTTCAGCACCTCCAGACTCCTTGGGAGAGGACTGGCACTGAACGAGTACCTCTTTTAGGCTCCGACCATCCTCTGGGAGGTTATTTCCAAGGAGACAATAAAGGGGGAGTTCTGTACTGACTACCACCCTTCTCCAACTAAGGGACCCAGCTATTTCTAGGGGTACTAAAGCCACAGGCCTAACCGTAACCTCCCCTGGGATAGCCCTTACTCTTCTAGTCTCACCTGGGATATACTGGTTTGAGAGTACCAACCTGTCATGCACAATAGTGTGACTGGCACAGGTATCTCTCAGGGCAGTGGCGGGATTCTTTTTCTCTTGGTGGGGGGGGGGGCTAGCAACCCCTTTTTTTTGGTCACACCCTCCATGACTTCTTTTGGACACACTAGTTTTGTACAATGGTCAGCCTTCTTCCCCAACTCCTGGGGAGAGACTGGACTCAGGTCCACCAGGTATTGATGCAACATTAGTACAGTTACTTAAGATGTTCTTTCATAGGCACATTATAAAGCCCATCATAATCCTGCACCTGACTTCCCTTCAACCAACCACCTAGTGTTTTAACCCAAAAAGGCTACAAAATCAACCCAGGACTGACTCAAAGTTTTCTGAGTCTCCCTGAACTTAATTCAATATTGTTCAGTAGTGAGTCCAAAGCCCTCATTCAGGGTATCCTTCATGAGGTCATAGAACTCCGCATCTGTCTCTTCCAGTGTCAGGAGCCTATCCTTACACATTCCTGAGAACAGCTCCCAGAGAAGAGGGCCCCAATACTTTTGGTCGTGTTATCTCATTCTACAAGCCCTCTCAAAGGCTGTAAACCATGTGGTGATATCATCACCCTCTACATATTTGGGGGCAATTCCTGTGGGAATCTTAGGGTCAAAAGCTTTATCTTTCTCCCTATTTATTATGTTGCTGCCACCAGAGATGGGTCCTAGGATCATCAAAGCGCTTTCCTTTTCTACAGCCAAAAGTTTAACCTCCAATTCCATCCTTTTTGCTAGTTTCTGAAGATCTGGATCTTCACTGTCTTCTTCTGGGGTGCTGTCAGTACTCCCAGCACTGCTATCAGTGGGATTGCTGCTGAAATCATCATCTACTTCTTCATCCACTTCAAAATCCACTTCCCCTTCTGCAAGAGGGGCTTCTTCCTCTGACAAGTTCTTGCATTTTCTGCAAGCAACTTTTGCAGATGTGGCTTAGTGGGTCTAGATCCCAGGGTGAAGTTCCATGCTTGCTAGAGGGACTAAAGTTTGTTCAATTTAAGTTTCCTGTAGGGCCCCAGGTTGAGATCCTGGGAAGAACCTCTTACCTCATCATGGTTTTAAAGTAGTTGGAACCTTTTTAAGATTTTAACAAAAATTCCTAATCAAGCTTTTCTAAAGGGCCTAACTAACTAAAATACTCAGAAGTTTCACAGTGAGACTTAACACAAGATCCTAACAGCTAGTTTAAAACAATTTAGAAAAAAATAGAAATATATAAATAATATTCTTAACTAATGACAATTTTGGATTCTTTAGTGGAATCACTTATTAACCATGTGGTACAGCAGATGTCAAGTCTTGTATCCCACCACTGCCACCACCAATGTAGGAAGCAAAGATGCGTGTTATTTTTATAATATCCTAAGAAGGAATTTGAAGTGTTTGCAGAGCCAATTGTTGGCAACAGAGCCCTTTTGCATACAGCAGTATCTCCAGGCAGCCTCCAGATCACAATTCAATTTCCATTCCATGGAGTTGTATATAGATGCTTATACACTTTTGCTAGGGTATATGTTAAGGACTGCCTTACAGGTTGCTCGTAGACTAAAGTAAAGAAAAGCAGTTGGGCGCTCAATATTGTGAAGAGCAGATTTAAGATTTAGGAGCATACCATAAACTACTCACCAGCAAGATCAAGAAGTCTTTCCTATCTGTACCTCCATGTTCAGAAAAAGCAATATGTTGTAGAAGCGTATGAAGTGAAACCAAAATCACAATAAGGCAAGAGGGGTCCGTTTCTGTTATTTTCTAGTAAATAAGAAAAGGCATAGATGAAGAATGTGTGACCCAAGTCAAGTCAAAGATACTTTATTCGACAGCTAAGAGTCATAAAAGCACAGTTCATTGCAAGACATTGGTACATAAAACCTTAAAAAAGCATTAAAAAATTATATTCTAAAAATGCTATATGCAGAGCAGATAAAAAGGTATCCCAATTTACAAATTCATCAAACATCTATAGGTCTACAAACAGAGCAACAATATAAGGTACAAACAAGCAATAAATAAATGACCAAAGTATATTGGATCTGTCTCGTAAAGTACACATTAAATAACCGAGCACACTGACTCTAGAGCCGGCAAGCTTTTCCTGTATCTGATGGCCGCTATTAAAAAGCTTGCAACCCCCAAACAAACTGTGGGAGAAGATAGCATTTGAAGATAGGTCAAAGCCGGCCTCACTTGAGCAAACTGTCGGTCTTTAAACAGTGGTAAAATGTAAGACCTGCGCCGAGGGTCGTAAAAAGTGCAGAAAAACATAAAATGTAATGTATCCTGGTCTGAAAAATTGTCGCAGGGACAAGGTTTGAGCGAGTCAGGCTTCGAGTAGCCTAGGGGAAATGCCAAGAGCCAAGGGACCAGATTCAGGCGAAATCTAGTCAATACAAAGCGGTGATATGCTTTGTTAACATAAGTTAAATAAGGCTGCATCTGTGGGCCCATACTCAATATAACAAAACTCCTCACAGACGGTTTTACTACTTCCACCTCCTCCCTAAGCATCTGCCGCTTGTCCAAAAACTGCTTTTTAAAAGCTCTGATAGCAGTTTTGCTCAGTGCCCCAGGGTTCAGGAACAGCTCCGGGGGGCCAAGCCATCCGGTCTGTTCTTTTATGTAGTTCAGCCAGGGGATGCGCAAGGCCCCATCCAGACTAGAGCAGTCGCCAATTATGAGCTGGCCCAGATTTGGTGCTGGGGACGCCCAAGTTCTGAGCCAGCGCAGCAACGGTGCAACCGCAATCTCGTCTGAGATATATCCGGCTCCCAGTTCTTCATGCACATTAAAAACAGGTGTTGCGATGGGGACCGCAAGGAGTTTCCGCATATAATTATTCTCAGCTACCTGGATCCCCTTCACATCCTTATACCCCCAAATGTCACTCCCATACGTAGCCATCGGGATGCATTTTGCATTGTAGATCTTTGAATTTTGCAAAAAGATTGGGGTCTAAACCACTCCCTGCTCTATTAAAGTAGCCCCCGCGGCTCTGGCCAGGGTGTTCCTTTTAAGTAAGATTTGCGGACCCCAAGATCCTTTTTCATCAAAAACTACCCCTAGATAAGGAAACGTAGGCACCTTAGTCAGTTCTGCCCCTTTGCAATAAAATTTGACCTTTGCCGCCTTTCCTGAACCTATAGTCATACTGTGCGATTTCTTATAGTTCGTAGTTAGATCTAATGACTCCATAAAACTTATGAAACAGTTTAAAAGACGTTGTAGGCCCAATGCAGTTCTGGCCAGCAGAACTGCATCATCTGCATACAGAAGTGCAGGTATCATTTTGGAGCCCGCTCTGGGGATGTCTTCACAACAAGCTGTTAGGGTTTCACCCAGTCTATTAATGTAAAGTGTGAACAGCAGAGGTGCCAGAATGCACCCCTGCCTGACCCCCTTTTACTTCCCAGGAATTAGTCAAACTACCATCTGTGTTGTACCTTACTGCTGCTGTGGTGTTTTCATGGGCAGTATGCAGAAAGGACACTAACTCCGCATCTATCCCTAGATCACGTAACACTAACCACAGCTTAGACCTGTTGACATAGTCAAAAGCTGAGGTTAGGTCCATGAAGGCCAGATGTAAGGTACCTCTCTTGGCAATGGTGTACTTTCCAATAACTAGATTGAGGTTTAGGCACTGGTCCAAGGTCCCTTTCCCCTGCCTAAAACCATACTGCAGGTCAGAGATGATATTGGCTTGATTGAGGTATCCTGTAAGCCGATCCAGAATTACTTTCCCCAATATTTTAGCCACGGAGTCTAAAAGAGAAATTGGTCTATAGCAGGCGGGATCGTCCCGAGCTCCTTTTTTAAATATAGGGACGATAACCGCCTTGGCCCATGATGAGGGAAAACCCTTAGTGCAGGCTGCGTTAAAAACATGGGTTAAAATCTTGGCCCAAACATTTGGATCAGCTTTATAAAGGTCAGCGGGAACCCCATCTGGCCCAGGCGCCTTGCCTGCTGAGGTTGAAATGTGTGACCCATTGGCGACCTTAAACCAGCATAGAAGGAAAAGATTGCTGGCGTGGCTCCAAATAGTTCCACACAAAGCAAAGAGACTAGATGTGTATAATGGACCTACATACTGCATATTTTGCTGTTCCAAGACAGAATAGAAAACTCCTCCAATTTTAATGTGGACTATCAATGCAAAATTATTTCATGTTGACTGAGAATCATCCTAGTGCTTTCTCCAAAATCATGGACATGACTGATACCCTTCCAAGGAGATGAAAATATGAGTTTACCTTAGTTGTATGTTTGGCTTCACCATGAGTGTAATTGGTCTACGTGTTGTGTGCAGCCCTTTGGTCACCTCATTGGTGCACTCACATGGCACATTGGTGCACTCACATGGCAGGGCACATGGCAGAGGATGTGGCTTGACGCCTAAAGCGGCCGACTTTGAAGCTGGGTGACCAGGTTTGAGTCTGGCGGGAGGCTCAAGCATCCTGTGATTCTGGGCAAATCGCTTAATCTCCGCGTGCCTAAAAATGAATGTGTCCGTCTGTAATGCAACTGGTGCTCATGTAAAGTGCTCTGATACCTTCGAGTCGAGTTTGCGCTATATAAAACTGGAAAAAAAAATAATCATAATTTTACCTTTGGGAGTTATCATATTTGGGTGACTCCTTATCTACTCCACTCTGCTCTGGCAGTGACAAGCAGAGTTGCATATAGGTGCCACCAATGTACGCTAATGTGAGGTTTTTATCTGCGCCTTCAGATGTGGATCCAGAGCTCCTCTCCTCGACTTCTTCACTCCGAAGAGATTTTTTTCCCTAACATTCTTTCAGTATGCAAGAGAAAATATCACCCTCTAAGACAACAAGGTTTAAACCTTGTAGGGGCGGTCTCAAACGGATGTCTGTGACTGACCCCCATGAGTTGTGTCTCTGGCGTTTGCGTTTGACGCACAACTCCAAGGCCTCCGATGACTGTGCCCAGATGAATCCAAAAGCCATCTGAGAACGCAAAGTGAAGCTCTATGTGGTGAAACACCACAAGACTCAATGCAGGTCTCGCTCCAGGTCAAAACAGAGTGTGCGGACCCGCTCCCGAAGTCATTCCCATGGCTTTTCTTTACAGTCCAAATCTAAAAATAAGTCCATGACAAAACATAAGAAGTCCAAGCGGGATTTAGCCCCTTCCGGTCAATGTCGACCTTCAGTGAAGGCACAAAGGTGTCACTGTGCCTCCAGGTCTCCCCAACAATCTGGAGCAGATTCCAACTTTGATTCTGATGCACCCTGAGTCCCCGGGTCCGTCAGCGACATCGCTGCAGGTTAAAGCCTTTTGAGAGGCCATGCCACCCATCTTTGACATGCTTCCGGCTCCCTCTGGCATGCCTTTGGGGCCCAAATAACTGCAGGGGCCTTCAGTTGGCTTACTGCTAGTGGACTTGTCTTTGGCACAGTCTTTGCACCTTAAACCAATTTCAGGCTCCACACCAGCTTTGTGTCCGGTGCCAAAATCTGCACCAGTCTTCTGGACTCTGGTACTGACATCTCTGGCACTGGAGGAGGAGCCAAAACCTATTGTGGTATCCAATTCCAAGCCAAGTTAGTCTCGACTGAGGCCGTGCCCAGATTCTGATGTGACGCTGCCACAACGAAATCCTTCAGATTCACACACTTTTACATTACTGCGCAGTCGCGCACACGGTACACCAACGTTTTGGCTCAGACTCTGACCGGAGCCAGCCATATGGCGACAGTAATGGAGAGGATAGGGAGGGGTTTGCTCCACCTTATTATGATAAAAATTAGAATATGCACCTACAAGATGCCAGTGGGTTGGATAACTCATCTGATACTGGGTTGGTGGGCTGCCTCCCGCACCCCGAATCTAACCTCGCCTACATTTCAACAAGGCCCTCACTGATACTCTGTTGGGCTGAACCATGTTCTGGCCGTCAGTCGGCATGTCGCACGCCACCATAGACCAGTGCCAGGTGACCTGGACTTTTTAATCAAACATCCAACTTCTGAGAGGTTGGTGGTCCATGCACCCAGCAGCAGCGTGAAGCCTAACGCCTTTCCAACTACTCCACCAGACAGAGTCCAAACACATGGAAATCTTTGGTAAAAGAATGTTTTTGTTGGCCAACTGTCTCTTGGGACCTTTCACCAAGGCACCTAGGGAAATCGTTGGTGAGATCTTACCAGCATTCCCAGTAGACTTGCGGGCTTCCTTGGACCAAACTATTCAGGATGGCCAAGATGCAGCCAAGTTAGTCATCCGCTCAGGCCTAGACAACACTGATTGTCCGCGAAGTGCTATTCGTGCAATCATGTTGCTCTGGCGCCATACATGGATGAGATCTACAGGCTTCTCCTGGGGTGCCCAGGCATCATTTATCTACCTGCCCCTTGTCAGTGCCTGTCTGTTCAGCAAAAAGGCAGACTCAGCCCTCACTCATTTAATGAGGGTGATCCACAACAAACTCAGTGTCCTTCAGCACCAGTACAGCATCCCCCTAGAAGTTTCACTCTTTTAGGGGATATAACAGAGGCTTATCGTGTCATCAGCCTCCGTTTCCACCGATCGCACAAGGGGCCTCACAGCCTTTTCAAGGTTGAGGCTATGGCCCAACAGACCATGACAAATCCATTAGGATCAATGCAAATCACAATTCCCCAGCCCTTCGGCAACAACCTCAAAACCTCTTTAGTGCGCCCTTAGTTACACAGCCATTCGGTAGGAGGCAGGGTCAGCCACTTCCTTCAGGTGTGGCAGAACATTACATTTGAAGCCTGGGTTCTTTAAATTGTCCAACTGGGCTATGCCCTGCCATTTCTTGCCGACCTGCCACCTACATCAGAGGATCTTTCGGAGGACCATCTATCTGTTTTACACTAGGAGGTGCAGGCTCTTTTGGTCAAAGGAGCCATAGAGAGGGTACAGTCCTTGGAAGTGGGGACTGTTTTTTTTTCCTACTACTTTTTTGTGCAGACGAAGGACAGAGGCCTACATCCTATTTTTGGATCTTCGCCTTCTCAACACCTTCCTGCGAAAGCACAAATTCAAGATCCTCATGCTGGCCCAGGTTCTATCTGACGTGGATACAGGAGACTAGATGGTTTCTCTCCCGTCCTGCAGAGCTATAGAAGCTACTTAAGGTTCAAGGTGGACCATGAGCATTTTCAGTTTGCTGTGTTCCCTCTCTGCCTCACCAGTGCCCCTCTGATGTTCGCAAACATGATGGCGGTGGTTGCAGCATACCTTGGGAGGTCAGCTGTGCCAGTCTTTACCTACATCAACGACTGGCTGGTGAAGGCGGGTTCGCCACAGTTCGTCAAGAACCACCTCCAGACAACGGCGAACCTCCTGACATTGTTGCAGTTCACTATCAGCATGCCAGTGTCACATCCAGCTCCTTCACAGAGGCTCCCTTTCATCAGAGCCATCCTGGATACCATGAATTCTGTGATGCTCCCCCTGGATCAGAGAGTCCATGACATTCTGGGTATGATCTCGATATTTCACCCTCGGTACTGGGTCTCAGTGAGGGTGGCTCTGGTGCTTCTTAGACTATTGTCCTCCTGCATCCTGCTTGTCGACGATGCCATGTGGCTTATGCAGACTCTGCAGTGAGATCTGAAGTCTTAGTGGGCCCAGCTTCTAAGGAACCTGTCCGATTTCATCCAGGTTTCGGAGGAGACTGTAAAAGATCTGCAGCGGTGGCTGTTTGACTTCAATTGGACTAACGGCCAACCCTCTCCCAATCCCACCCAGAGCTGACGATGATGACTGGCACATCACTGCTACGTTTGGGGGGAATAGTTTCGGCGAGGTGGAGGTCAGAGAACTCTGGTCTCCAGCAAAGACCTGCCTTCACGTCACCTTGTTAAATTTGCGGGCCATTCGCTTGGCGATGAAAACCTTCCTGCCATCCATGAAGGGGAGGCTGGTTCAGGTCCTCGCAGACAACACCACCACAACGTGGTATTGCACCAAGCAAGGCTAGGTGGGGTCCTGGGCCCTGTGCCTCTTGAACTAGGTGAATTGTCAGGTCATTTCTATTATTGTACGCCACCTAGAAGGAGCTTCAAACGCCAGGGCAGACTAACTCAGTCGGTGATGCTTAGCGGATCATGATTGGCAGTTACACCCGGAGGTGGTGTAGGGCGTCTTTCTCCAACAAGGAGAACCCTGGCTTGATCTCTTCGCCACCGCTGAGACCACGCAGTGTTGACACTTTTGAGCGTTGGCGTTCCCAAGAAGGTGCTCTCTCGGAGACTCATTCTCCTAGAGTGGAGCACGGGTCACCTGTATGCCTTCCTGCCACTATCTCATCTGCCCCAAGTTCTGAAGAACAGGAACAACCGTACCTAAGTCATCGTAGTGGTTCTGGATTGGACTAGGTATGCTATCCTAAATTTCTGTGCATGAACATCTGTCCTCTGATCAGGCTGCGGCTTTGGTTACACCTTTCTGTTGCAGCAGCAGTACAGGATCTTGCACCCCAGACATGCGCAGTCTACTCCTCCATGTGTGGAGATTGAGTGAGGTGAGTTGACTCCATTCACTCGTCCTAATGAAGTTGTCAATGTCATCGTTGCTGCCAGGCTTTCTTCAACAAAATCTGTTTATGCTGGACATTAGAACAAGTTTGTGGCTTCCTGTGGCACCTATAATAAGGACCAGTTGCAGACCAGATAGTAAGACGTTTTGGTATTTGTTTTATCTTCGGCCCAGCAAGGACTTGCAGTGGTCATGGTTAAAGGTTATCAGTTGGCCCTTTCGTCCTTTTTTCATTTACCAGACCACCTGTCCTTGTTCAAATCACCTATTGTGATGTGATTTCTCAAAGGTTTACTCCACATATTTCCTCCTAAACCCTTTGGTACTTACTTTACTTATGTACATTCCTTTTCAGCCGTTAGACAGATGTCCACCAACGGGTGGATGATCAGCTCTATGATTGGGTTCTCTGGGCCTAATAAAGGCAAGGCGGTGCAGAAGGGGACTTTATCCAGGTGGATAGTCCTTTACATTAGGATATGTGACGCACTGGCCAAGAAGCGGCCTCCAGAAGGATTGAGGGCCCATTGCTTCAGGGCCAAGACTGCTACCTCTGCACTAGCACACAGAGTGCAGGTTCTTAATATTTGTCAGGGTGCAATATTGGCAAAAGAGCACATGTTTAGAAAGCAAGGAAGAACATTCTGACTGTTGGGTCGTGCAGGGCTTTTTGGTTGGAGTCATTTCTCAGACCCTCCACCGAAAGAGGCTGTGCTTTGGTATCTTTTCTAAAGCTGGAGTCCTCGGTTAAAAGTATTCAGCAGAAGTATAAGTTTCTTACCATCGGTAACACTCTTTGTGGTGGATCCTCTCTCTAAACAAATATCTTCACCACCCTACTACCTCCCTGTTCTGTGAACTGGACTCTCTTCCACCTAAAAAGGTCCCAAATGTAAGATCTGCACAGTGGTTTTTCAGCTCCGCGTTTGAGGGCGTGGATGATGTCAAGAAAGAAAATGACGTCTGCGTGCTTTGGTGGAGCTTATATGGCTCCAGCTGTCTCTTCTGGGTCAGAGCAGTGTTGGCGCAGGGTCAGAGCAGTGTTGGCGCTGAGCTGCATGGCAGTGCCTACCGGTATGCAGGAACTATGCCACAAAATGTTTCCGGATAGTCTGACACCTGGGGCTATTCTAAAGGTAAGGAGTCTGCAGTTAGAGTATGTACCACAAAGAGCATTACCAAAGAAAAGTAATTTATTCCTTTCTGTCTTGATGCTCATTTTCCTGGCATCAGCAATTAACTCAGCAGTGATGTTCTTCTAGGTGTGAAGATGTTTTTGATATTTTGCTTTACCAGGAGCATATCTGAAGTGTTGGGTGAGGAAATCTTCGGTGATGTTTATGGATGGAAAAACTACCAGTATGCCAGTAAAAATAAGTTCCCGAAACAGCTACACTAAAACAGACCTGTCCTCTTCTGACACTATTTCTCAAAGCACACATCAGTAAATGTGAAGTTATGAGTTGGTACGTTTCAGAAGTGGATATGAGTACCTAACATGGGCCTTCATCCCTACTACTTCATAACTAAGCTATTGGCACGTAAATAAAATAAACATTCTAAAAAGAATTACTCTTCCCTCTTGGCTATATAACAAGTAAGAATAAATAATGTCTGGCACAACAGAATCCCACCATCTGAATCGTGCAAAGAAAGACACGGCTGTCTCTGCTAACTTTTTAGGTCTCGGCTGGCGTTAGCAGTGCGCATGCGCTGCATCGCCATGCGAGGCTTTTTGGAATCGATACGGTTTGCGAAGTTCACTTTCGGTTCCGTCCGTAATTTTCATTGGTGTGCGTCATTTGACGTCACCAATTATGCTAAACTGGGTGTACTGATTGTTCAGGAGGCCTTTTAGTCCCTCCTGGTTACCACCCTGTCCGCGTTTGGCCCCGCCCACTCGGATTGGATCTTTTACGGGCGGATTTACACTCTTTCCTTTAACGGACAGTAAGCACTTTTTTTTTTCATTTGCAGCGCCGTCCACTCGCTTGTTCTCTCTGTCTCTTGCTTTCTCTTTTTATTTCTTCTAGTCCATCTTGCCTCCATTCTCTCTCCCTTTCCGCAGTGTGTAATTTAATTTTGCTGTCTCCATTCCCATTCTTATTTACTGCATAGAGGATAGTCACATAAAACATGTCGACGGGTGACACATGCGTTGTGTGCACCTATTGGAGCGATCTGCATATTGTGAACACATCATTAAAGAAAACGAATGTTTGCGTCCCTCGGTGTGGGCCCCTCACAATGTCTCCTCTCTGAAGAAACACGCAGAGAGCTCAGTGTGGTGACTTTCCCGAGAAAGTTGCAAAGGGTGCACCCCAAGAGAGATGTGCTTATTGTGTATACAGTGCAATAAGCTTTATACGATACACCCCAGGCGAGCCACGCCTTTTGTTTAACTCAGAATCTGTAGAGTGTGTGTGTGTGTGGGGGGGGGGGGGGGCCTCAAAAATACGTCTCTTGTAAATTTTGCACTTCCACACACACAGTTTACCCGCCAGGAGAGGCGTGTATATGATGCGGCCAAGGAGTGCTGTACTTCCATCACACACACGCGCGTCATGTACCCTCGCGGCACACATGTATATATTACATGTGAAATGTTCGCCTCTGGTAGAGAGCAGCAGGTTGTGTGCCCCCGGGCGATTTCTGTTTTTGTGCATAATCTACGGATGTGTATTTGCGTGCCACAGGGGAGGCAGGTATGTATTTCTCGCCCCACCTCCCCCGGAGCGAGATGCACCCCTGCTGAAGCTGCCAGTTTGCAAGGCTGGGCCGGGGTACAGCTTGCCCTGACACAAGATGGCTTCTGGAGTGGGACTGGCATGTGGGACTCATTCACAATAAGAGGCTGCCAATGCCCGCTGATCTCAGAGAGCAGGAATGAGACGGAGCATCAGGGAAGGGGTGGCCTCCGAGGGCTGCGTTAGGGACGCCACTGCACAGCGCTACACTGGAGTCCAGGCGGTGCAGCGCTACACTGGAGTCTAGGCGGCTCAGCGCTACCTGGGGCCCAGAGCGCCTACGTGTGTCTTGGACTAGAGGGGGCTGGATTTAATTCGGGGCACCGGGCTGCCGGGGCTCGGAACACTGGCTTTGAGCACATGGAATTGCACTGCATTTTGGGGAAAGTTGGCGGGTTTGGGTTGTATTCTGGGGGGGGGGGCGTAGAACAACTGGGATTGTGGGGTTCTTTACTCCAGCCTGTGGTGTAATAGCTGCAGAGATCCCGGAGCACCGTATAATGCTTGCACAAAAAAAGTGCACTGCACTTTAGTGAGTACACAGCACCCCCAGTGCAGTCGTAGATTTAGAGCTTTCCATGCACTGCATTGGGGTAAATGGTGGGGTGGAGGCTATTAAGGCTCATGGGAAGCTGAGCGTGATCCCTAATGCTGGGTGTGTCTCTCACTAGTATGGACCTGACACTGGACGTGGCCTCACTATGAGATGGATTTGATCCTCTATAATTATATTTATATAGCGCTTACTTTCCTGACGAGTCGTTGATGCGCTTTAATGTGGCACGGGATGTTATCTTTACAGTAGACCGCTGAGGATGTGACCCTTGACCTGGGTCTCGCTCGGACTAAGAGAGACGGCGTGACCTGACGCCTGACACTGGTCTCACTAACATCCTGTGAGATGCACTTTGTTTCCAAGAGACTGTTCGTGTATCTCTCTGGACGAGCCTTGCTTTGAGACAGCCAGCGAGTCTGTGTGGCCGCTCTCACCGGGGGGAGGTCAGGTGGGGGCACTTAGCTATGTCTCGAAGTCGAAGCTGCAGTCAGCGTCCTGCTCTGCACGCACGGCTGGCCTGGACCCCTTGGGAAAGCTGTGTTTGGCCTGCTGTGCCGCCCCCGTGCAGAGGTGTGCGGGGCTATGAGGGGGGCATCATCGAGCAGCTGTTCTTTCAGCGCCGGGGCATCCGCGGTGGGTTACGGGGCAGGGGTTCTTTCAGTGCGGTGTGAGCAGAACCCACTTGTACCTACGGCCTTTAGGATGCTCAGTTGCTGCACGGCTGCTTGTGACGCCTTCCACACGAGGACCGGCCTTACTCAGCTGCGTGAGCCTTTCACACTGCGGTGGCGAACTTCTGGGGCTGAAAAAACAAAAAAAGTTGTTAATGTGTTGTTTTAATACTACTTATTTTTTAAACGCCGCAAGGGGGATTGCAAAGTGGTTTGGGGTCGTCTGTCTTCATAGGGGGAACAAGATCCCTGGGCGTGTTTTGGCTTTCTTGGACCTCACCAATGAAGACAGCTTGAGTTCTCATAGCACAGCGAGCTACAGTGCCCACTTCCTGGCACATGGCCCAGGCTGGCTCACTGAGAGGGAGAGAATGCTCGAATTATATTGAATCACTGGTAGCTTCAGCGTAGCATTTCACTCCATCATTCTTTTGTTCATCTGTGCCATTGTAGAACAGGAGCAGCCAGTCTTAAAGCAGCCATTCCCCCTGTAGGGTGACCAACTGGTATGGGTGCAGATTCAGGACGGTGAGTGTAAAATTCAGGACAAAGAATCAAAATTCAGGACAAAAAATCAGGACAAGAGGTCAAAATTCAGGACAAAAGGTTGGCATTAAAAATGCAATAGGTATCTCCTTTCATTAAGTTAAAGCTATTTCCTTTGCTATACAATACCATTAGCAAAGCAAATGGCTTTAACTTAATCAAAGGCGAGACCTATTGCATTTTCAATGCTTGTTCCTCTTTGTGAATGGGCCTCTGGTCTGTATTTTGGGAAAGTGAATATCAGCTGTGCTGTGGAAGCTCCTCTTCTTCATTTCCTGTGTACTCCCCTGTATTTCCCATTATTATCTAGAATGATTCCATTTATAAAGTTGAAATTTTGTTACTGGTATATTTAGATTCTCTGTAGAACTCCCATTTTATTTTATTTAGTGGGATCCATGTCCTGCATGGAGCCACTATCATCTTCACATTCTAGAGAAATAAATCTGTTTGACAGCCCACTTATCTACATTTTTCTTTCCGTCCTTTCAAGAACTGTCCTTTTCTTAGTTGAATTATTCTTGACTATCTGACTTGCAAATGGTGAGGTGGTAATCCAGTAAAAAAGCTTTACATGTGTTATTTTTACTAACCATATTGTTGGATTATGATGAAGACTCTGATGTGCTTCAATATTCCAGTTTGCTTTCCGACAATGGTGCTATTAGCATGAATACTTTAAGCGTAATGGTCACTTGTTCTAGAATGAATGACAGAGTTGGGGGGAATGGGTGGTGAGGGAGAGATGTGTAAATCAGGCAAGTGTCTCTAATTGTATGCTGCCGAGTTAGGATGAGTGGTTTAAAACTTTGTGGTTACCTTCTAAACTTGGTGTTGTCTTTGTCTGTAGGTTTGTGCAGTCAAGCCAGCTGGCCAATCACATCCGGCATCATGATAACATTCGGCCGCATAAGTGCAGCGTTTGCAGTAAAGCATTTGTGAATGTGGGTGACCTTTCCAAGCATATTATCATTCATACTGGTGAGTCACTATTTAGCCTATTCTTCAGTAATGTCACTGATGCTAGACAAATGGGAATGGGATAGGTAAATGGGGTATTCCCAGAGTACTCTGAAGAAACCACAGTGGTCTCTGCCAAACAGTCGGCATCATGCTGAGTGAACAAATGGGGTTGTTAATGAAACTGGAGTGATTTTGTAAAACCAAAGTGGTCTGAGAAAGCCATTCTATATTTGAGTGGGACAGGCCTGACCATGGTATTGGACCAAGAGACGAGAGACATGGGGGTCTCTTCACTGGCTGAGAATGCCTTCTATCTCTAGCTGGGGCAAACATAGGATTGTTGTCTGGGCATAGTGCCAGCAATATTGAAGTCTCCTCAGCGATCCCTAAAGAGATCACAGCGGTCTAAGACAACCATGTGCATATGGTAAGTGGGCAAGTAGTGAAGGGTAGTGGGGCATAGGAAATTAGTGAGACCACAGTAGACTGAGCTGGCATGTGCCTTCATTTCCACAATTGTTGGTGTCTTTAATGGCTTTGCCTTCATTTGTTACCATCAAGGTACTTCACAGCTTGAGGCCTAAATGAGACCATAGGACCTGATGTAGAGTTTGACAGAGTGGGTACTCCATCGCAACTGCAGTGAAATAGCCTCTCTCTCAAACCCCTGCCTGCCCGCCGGGTTTACAGGCAGGTGGGCCTTAACTATGTCCGCAACGAAGCCTACTTTTGCTTCCTTGCTGACATACTTCTCCAACAGACTGACAGAGTATGGGACGTTGTATTTATGGCCAAATGACGAATGACCAGTTTCCACTCTGCCTTACCGCTGTGAAAAAACTGGCTGTAATGGACAGTGAAAACGTTTAAATGATTCCTACACCATGGACCACAACTCCCATGGTGTGGGAGTCATTTGGTTTACTTTTTTCATAAAAAAAGCAAACAGTATCACGCTTTGGGATTTTGTTTTTGAAAAAACAAAACCAAATCTAAAGTTGGATGGGTGGCAGTCATGTTTGACAGTGCCATCGGTCAAACTTTTAACACATTAACAGGAGCCGCTTTAATGGCAGTTCCTGCCAGTGTTAAGTGATGTCTGCTGGGCTGGCTAACCTCTCTGAATGTGGAGGAAGGGTACTCCATCAAGGCGATGACAGAGTAAAGCCTTTCCTCCGCAATCTAGATCAGGACACGTGGATTCTTCACGCGTATAATCTAGCTTACATTTAGTCTCCATTTTATCTTTTTTTACTTAGCATAGTTTTCCAGTGGTGATTTGCACATGTTTTTCCTATTGCAAGAATGTGCCTTGCATGCAGGTATTTCTGATGGACATTATCGCCTTGTAGTCTGCACACTTAGTTCCAGGGTCTCGCAACTAAGAGCACAATGCTTGTTTTTTTTGTTTTTTTTTGCTTGTATGAGATAATTTCTCCACAGACTAATTACATAAGTTGTTCTGTACCAGTGTGATATTCTTGCCAATTATAAAAATCACACCCATGCTGAATTTGGTGAGAGGTTCACTTCCTGCTGGAGTCGTCATGGAACGCTGCTATGAGTTGTGACTGAGATGCAGTTCCGCTGTCCCCAACTTCCATCCTAAGAAGGAAGATAACCATGCAAGTGAAGTGTGCAGGCTTGCACACTAAGACGGATGCATTTTTTAATGCACAGAGGCCGTCTTCCTGACATACATTATTGAGGTATGGAGTTAGGTCATTCCAATAGGCCTAGCAGGTGGGTGCTCCCAACATGCTCTCTTTAGCATAGGGAAATTAGTGATAGATAGGAGTAACCTTAGTAAAATTATAAGTAATGAACGTTGTTGAATTGTTTGTGTTTTTCACCATTCTAGTAATGGTTATAATACTCATGTCTCATCTTTCTGATAATTGCAGTTCATGTTTTATTTACAAAGATTATAGCTTTTTAATAAATGTTCCAAAATGCAATATCTTATCTTTTCTTTGTGACACTTTGGGCATCCAAAAGTGATAAAACGAAAGGGTTAGATTTGTTTCAATGATTTCCTTGGGAATCCAAGAGTCGTGTTCTAGATTACTGACATCTCGCACTCTGTAGGTACAGAATTTTAGATGCAGGACTGTGAGTTAGCCAAAAAGACCAACAATTACTGATTTATATAAGAAGATTCAGGTTCTCTTACGAAGTTTTGTTGTTCTATATACACAGTCCTACTAGAATCGCAGGAACCATATAACATGCAGCCCAATGTTGTCTGTCCTGTGAAGGTTATGTGAGCACAATTTTTGGGTCACTCCATGTCTTCCATATTTGAAAAGGTAACGAGTCTATCCTTTATTATTTCAAGCAGGGGAGAAACCTTTCCTGTGTGACAAGTGCGGCCGTGGATTCAACCGAGTGGACAACCTGCGCTCCCACGTAAAAACTGTACACCAGGGCAAGGCTGGAATGAAAATTCTGGACGAGGGAGAAGAGGGGGATGAAGACGAGGATGAGGAAGAGGAAGAAGAGGTCAACATTGTCACTGTCTCGTCTGATGAAATGGTTACTTTGGCCACTGAAGCTTTAGCTGCCACAGCAGTCACACAGCTGACAGGTAATTGCCGGGATCCGTTACTGTGGCAGTCTTCATAAATATTTCTCTAGAAAACAATGTTATCCCTCCCACTTGTGTAACTGCCTATGTGTGTCTGCATGCAGTTGTGACTGTTGGTACTTGTACTATGACGAGCTATCTATTGTTAGTTTGTTGAGGGCACACGTTTGGCAAAATAGATTTTATGGCTGGCAAGAGGCTGGGAACCCAAAAGTAGAAAACCATATAAATAGATCAAAGTAATCAAGCACATTTGATAAAACCAATGGCATTTTAAAGACATTTTTAATGCTAAGATGATGTCAGATTCAAGTCCAAATCTGTGCGCCAAGATGTCTAAAGACATGCCCACCAGAACCGGGGGGTGGGGGGGTGGATGGAGGTGTTATATAAAGCGGTGGGAGAAGAAGGTGCTGACTTGCATAGTCAAGACCTTTTCTAAGATTATTCCAAACAAAGTTATTGGTCAGGCAGTTTGGGCCAGCCTGTTAAGAGCCCTGTGCACTAAAAGGCATTTCAAAGTCACACTATTTAGCTGCCAGCCGTTGAAGGCTGCCACAGGCACTCGGGTCATGGTTGGATTTCTGCATGTGGAAGATTATTCTTTTTGCTTAGGCTTTTTGCTTAGGCCTGAGGCTGGTCAAAGGTTTTAGCAAATACACAAAAGGTGATGGAGGAATACTTGCAATTTTCTAACTACTGGAAATCACTGGAGGAAGCATTACATCCTATCTTTCTGCTGCCCACCAATTTAGCTCAGTTTATACCCAGTCATATGCAAATCAGTCTTGACCCTGCTCCAGTAGGAACAGTCGAACCCGCACTGCCAGGTCGGGTCCTCCCTGAACTGGAGCACAAGCAACCCAAGACCAGTTTTGCCCTGATTGTGTGAATAATGTCATGTCCTATGTGGCTAAGGGTATGCCCAGACGTGGGTACTGTGCTCACTGTGCTACTGGAACCAAGCTGCACACGACTTTAGAGCTCCAATCAGGGCGAAACCTGTCTTGGGTAGCTTGTATGGTTCAAGGAGGACCTGGCCTGGCAGTTTGGGAAAGATGATCCAGCTTAAATTTAGGGTCAAATACTTCCAGACTCCTCATTGGGAGCATTCTGCCTGTAAATGAGCGTCTGCAGAGGACAGAGGGAATTGCTGGTCCCATCTGACAAGGAGTCTAAGAAGATTGACACTGCCAGGAAACGGGTATCTCTTGGGCCAGCTGTGCATTGGCACATTGCCAACTCGGTGGGCCTCTTCTCCAGGTACCTTCGCTACCACTGGGAGTAGTTGCAGGAGCTAGTAGGACTCCTGGCAGAGGCCCACCGAAAGAGGGGGTAGGGTAAGGTCACTGAGGACAAAGCTATGTACAATTCTAATATTAAGTATACCTTCAACACCGTAGACACAGTGTCTAGGAGCATCCACACTAGCGTCCTTCTCCGCAGGCATGCCTGACTTATGGTGTCCGGGTTCAGGCTAGAGGTGCAGTAGCATCTCTTAAACATACCTTTTGATGGTGAGCATCTATCTGGTCCTCAGGTCAGCCAGATGCTTGGGGGGGGGTGGAGGGGAAATGATATTGACATAAGTCTATATGCACCCTACAGACCCCTAGTCCCAACTCTGCTTTTCATAAGCAGGAAATCAGGGGACTTGGCAAACTAGGTGGCTCGGGCCAGAGACCTCCTTCTCAGCAATCCATTAAGGACCCTCAACATCCTAAGTTCTTCCATAGAGGAGCCTACACAGGGAATGTTGGTGGGAAAGGCAGTGGTGGGTCCCCAAGGGACTTTCTCGCTACAAAGTGTGCTTTCCACTTTTGCTTGGGAAAACGGTACTAATAAATCCAGATAACATCACAGACATGTCTTGCGTTCAGAATCGGGGTCGCTCCAACCAGCTCATCTGCACTAGATCAAGAGATTTGGTATTGGGCACGCTGCAGCAGCATTCACCTCTTAGTGGAGCATTTTCCCTGAGTGGAGAACGATTTTGTGGATCTTCTCAGCAGGATGCCTTAACAAGTGGAGAAACTACCTGCAAGACATACACTGGTACTTCCACCGGTATGGGAGGCCAGCAATGGCCTGTTCGTCCCTCGCAAAAATGCCAAATGCAAAACTACCCCTCCAGATACACCCCCGGTTAATGGGCAGTGCACTATGGATGAATTGGTCAGGGATATTTGCGTACGCTTTTCCGCCTTTCCCTCTCATCCTCTACATGACGAGGAAAATGAGGCAAGTGTCCATGACTGTCATCCTAGTAGCTTCAACCTGGGCGGATAGCTTGGGTATTTAATGTTCCTGGAGATGCCAGCCATCCCTCAGAAGAAGTTCCCACACACCAAACCTTCTTATTCAGCATCAGGGTAGGCTTAGATATCCAGATCCCAAACAATTGAACCTTGAAATTTGGTACCTCAGAACCTAGATTTGGGCAACCTCAGTCTTTCATAGGAATGTGGTTATCCTGATGAAAGCAAGAAAGCCCACTACTCGCACCTAATGTGCTGCTAAGTGGAAGACGTTTATGCACTACTGCATCTCCAAGCATTTAGAGCAGGTGTCTCCAACCGGTCGAATGTGAGCTACCAGTGACTCGAAGAAACCTTCAGAGTAGCTCCCAGCCTTGAGTTAATTTTTAACTAAGAAGTGTGATAAATAAGTGTTGCATTTTCCTTTTAAAGTTAAGGAAAGGCTATGTTTATTTTACATTATCAGGCTGCCCATAGCAGAGCCTGATAATGAGCAGTGCTCCACTCAGATTTATGATCCATGTGGGTCACAGAGGTTCAGGACTGAAGCAGTGAGGTTTTTAACTCTTAAATAAAAGTCGTTCTCAACTCAATATTGGTGCATGAGAACAAAATGATATTTCTGAATGCTTTTAAAAGAGAGAAAATTAAAATGAAGAGTTAACGTAATGATAAAGCTAACTTCATTTTAATTTTCTCCCTTTTCAAAGTGTCACATTTACAAACTGCAGGCATCTTGCTCCCAGTGGCTGGTAGACACAGTGTCATATTTATAACTGAAAATTGCAGCCATTTTCTTTTAAATGGGAGAAATTTAAAGTGAAGAAAAATGTTTCTATAAAACACTTTGACATGGGAGAAAATTAAAATGTGTTTTATGTAATGCATATAAACATAAAGTTAACTCTTCAGTTGAATTTTCTCTCATTTCAGAGTGTTGCATTTACATACAGCAGGCATCTTGCTCCCAGTGGCTCGTAGACATGGTGCCATATTTTTAACTGGAAAATATAGCCATGTTTTTTAAATGGGAGAAATTTAAATTGCAGAAAAATGTTCAATCAAGTACAGAAAAATGTTCCTTGTTACGAACATTTTTGCAGAACATTTTTCTGCACTTTAAATAACTCCCATTAAAAAAAATAAGATGGTTGTATGTGTTGTACATGTAATGGTGCCATATATGGCGAAAGGTATGTCTTGTGCCACAAGTACAAACGACACAGGCTCTCAGTCAACCATACACATATATCGCATTCATTCACACACATGTTCATACATCCCCACAGACCATGCACTCACTGACACACATGGTAGCCGTATCATAGTAACCCTAATCACAGTATTTTGTTCAAAGCATAGTATCGTGCGCAAAGAACATTTGTTTTAAAGACAATGAAGCTGGGCGAGGGGGTGTCTGGTAACAACGCACAAGTTACTTGGCCTTCAGAAGCTCACAATGATTTTCACTGATCAGAAGTAGCTCTCATTGCAGAAAAGGTTTGAGACCCCTGAGAGCCTTTTAAGGTTTCTGTGCAGGGCATTGTTTCTTCTACCATACACCTATACAACGCAAGATTTGCTTACACTTCCATATGCCTACACTGCAGTTTCAGCGTACCTTCAAAACAGACAACACTCTCTCTTGTTAAAATAGCAGTTGTTAAAGCCTTCATGGAGGGCCTAAAGATTGTCATACTTTCAGAGACCCTTCAGCACCCTTCTGGAACTTCAGTGTGTCCTCACAAGTCTCTTGGGTCCTCCTTTTGAATCTCTACTCTTAAGTCATCTACAATTTTTTGTCTTGGAAGCTGGCTTTCTTAGTTATAGTCCCCTCCCTCAGACGCGTTTGTGAGCTCTAACAGTCCAAGAACCATTTGGATGATTACAAGTTGTTTTTGTTCCAAGATGTTTTCTTCGAGTCATGTGGCTGTGTGACTCCTCTTCTTGGTAATACTGCGAATGGTCATCAATTCCATTGCCAGATTGTTTATTTACATCGACGGATTCGGATGTAATCTCTCGCGCTCCGGTTCGAGACTCTTTGGGCTACCTTCAGTTTGCTAGTAGACCTTTACTCGACTGTATTGTCTTGATCGCGTAGTTATATTTGTGTTCCAAGCGATTACCCCTCTGCGTCGCGGGTCTTCGACTCGCCTCCTCAGCCTATGGTCCTCGCCCGGCCGGGCCTCTTTCACTCTGACGACGTTATCGGAGAATGACCTGTTAATGGAACACACTTAGTTCCGTTTCTTTCCGAAGTGTCGATCTAAATATTCCCATACCAACCAACACTCTGTCTGTCGTTTGTCTCTCGCCTGATCATCGAGAGGAAAGCTGTGAAGCTTGCAAGTAATTTCGATCGCAGAAAACTCTTAAAGATTGACGTGCTGGACGCTGAGAGATGCAAAAAGAACAATTGATGGATGGAATGCTGAACAATGTCAGACCTTCTCCCCCAGTACAGAGATCTGGGCCTAAATCCATTGTTTTTTTTGCACACCATGCCTTTCCAGTTTAAACACAGCCATATGCAAATCAGTCTTGACCCTGGTCCCCATTGGAGCAGTCCAGTCCGAACTGCCAGGCCAGGTCCTCCCTGGACCGGAAACAAGCATCCTGGGACCGGTTTCGAGCATCACCCCTGATCAGCCAGGCCTGCTTGACTCCAGTGGCATAGTGAGCACGGGACCCATGTCTGGGCATACCTTTCCCACTTAGGGCGACAAATGCAAATTGATGGACGGAGAGATGCAGCGTAAACAAGTGGATGATGTACCGAATATTTTCGTCAACAGTAGGAAGAAGAGGAGTAAGCATTGGCAGCACAAGGAGAATCACTATCTATACATGATTCTGATTCCGAGTCAGACTTCGAACAAGACTTGGCCACCCTGCAGCCGGCACAAAAGCATCTGACAGTGAGTACACTTAACCCTGATCCAAAGCCCAAAACATCGGTTCCATCTGAAAAGACTGCTTACGGTCCGCCACTGCAAAAAAGCCATGGCACGCACAGAAAAACGGACTCGAAAGCCCTGCCCTCAGGCTCGCCTCCGAAAGTTCGGCCAACAGCAGCGGCCTCCACCTCCTCCAAGTCTGGGACCAAAAGAAAAGCATTGTACTTCGTAACCGAGCACACTGGCACCAAAACCAAAACATCCTTCAGCTCCGAAATGTTTCACTTTCGGTTCGAAATATCCAACGAAACCGATCCTCGATGTAATGCAACAGCGGCTCAATCCGAGGCAAAAAACTCTCCAAATTCAGCCTGGAACAAAGAAGATAATTCTTTAACCAGCAAAGCCTCTCTCTTCTACAAAAAAAAAAAAAATGGTCAAGAGGCTTTAGACGTGCTTCTACCGCCTCAAAAGAAGTATGTTGCCACTAGCCCTGTACACATTCCTATTCCACTTCTATCTAACCCACCAACACCACCCCCAGCATCCATTCCACCACCTCACTCACATCAACTATCTGAGGCAGGTAACATATCCCCTCACTCACCCATCACAGAAGATGATGATGATGACATGCCACAAGACATACATTCTAGGAATTCTTGGGATGATTATGATATTGAGCCACAGGGGGATATAGACCCCGATCTCTATCCCACACGGCCATAACCACCTGACAATGGTTCTGCATATCAAGATTTAATAGCAAGGGCAGCAGATTTTCATCAAGTACCTTTATGTAAGGACACAATTTAGGAAGATTTCCTTTTTGAAACCTTATCTAATGCTCAAAGGGGGGCACAATATCTACCACTCCTTAAGGGTATGGTACGTCATGCAAAGGATATTTTTAAGGACCCAGTCAAAGCTAGGATATTAACACCTAGCATTGACAAAAAATATAAAGCTGCACCCTCTGATCCCATATACATTAGAGGGAATTTAACTCCTGACTCCCTAGTTGTATTTAATGCAAGGAAGAGGGCAAATTCCCAAACAGGGGATGCACCGCCCCCAGAAAAGGAGTCAAAATCGATTGATGCCTCTGGGAAATGTGTAGCTGCACAATGGAGGTGGAGGGGCTCCGCCAAAATCTCCCAGAAGAACACAGAAAAAGAGGGCAGGAAATTGTTATAGAGGGAAAGATCATTACAAGTAATTCAATAAAATGTGCACTAGATGCAGCAGACACTGCGGCTAGTGGTATAAATACCAATCTGCTCTTACGTAAACATGGATGGCTTTGTGTCTCAGGGTTTAAACCTGAAGTGCAACAGGCCATTCTTAATCTCCCATTTGATAAAGAACATCTTTTCGACCCTCAAGGGGACACAGCCCTTCAGAAAATGAAAAAAGACAGAGGTTGCAAAAGCCATGGGGGCTCTGCAGACAAGTACTTATCGTGGTTCATTTAGTAGATCCAACTATTACCAATGTGCAAGATCTGCCTCAGACAACACAGGGTCAGCATATAAAAATCAAGGACAAGCCTCTACTGCTAAAATCTTTTACAGGGGCGCATACAGAGGAAACAATTTTAAAGGAATAGGTTGCTGTAATAATGCCCGTAACTCAAACACAAATACCAAACAATGACTTCCTTACCATCCCCTGACCATTTAACACCTGTTGGGAGTGGTCTTCAAAACTTTCTCTCATCATGGAAATTAATCACAACAGATCAATGGGTGTTGAATATTGTCCAACATGGTTATTGTCTGGAGCTAATTACAACTCCTCCAAATATTCCACCTCACAAACACAAATTGTCAATACAACATCTCAATCTCCTACAACTGGAAATATCAGCTCTATTACTAAAAGGAGCAATAGAACCAGTCCAAAAAACAGTATCAAGGAACAGGGGTATATTCATATACTTCCTCACTCCCAAAAAAGATGGAACACTACGACCCATTCTCGACCTCAGGCCACTCAATCATTACATCCTATCGGAACACTTGTATATGGTCACCCTTCAATAACTCATTCCATTATTACAAAAGGGCGACTTCATGGCTGCCTTAGACTTAAAGAACTCCTACTTCCATATATCCATCTATCCCGCACACAGAAGATATCTAAGGTATCTGAAAGAAACACGTTAGTTATAGATTCCTTACCTTAGAACTACCCCCAGGCGTCAGACTGGATCCAGAAAGTTTTTTCGTCAGCAGTACCTCTGCACGTCAGGAGGTGGCGTCGGTCGGCTCCGCGTCCATCGTTGGCGTTGTGGTCGCCGGGATGACGTCGCGGTAGCTACTTAGACGCCGCCCTCGCGCGCTGACGTCAGTTCTTTCTTTTTCCGCGCCAGCCAGCGCAGATCCGGAGAGAGCGGTACCTCCAGTCATTTTTTGACTGACTTTTTGTCGACTTTTGTCGACGTCTTTTTTGAGTCTGACTCCTGGTGCACGAGGGATGCCCGGATTCAAGGCATGCGGTTCCTGTACCCGACTGATGTCGGTTACGGATCCGCACCGCGTGTGTCTCTTTTGCTTGGAGCGCGACCACGACCCCAAGTTGTGCTCCGACTGCCGGTCCATGGCTCCGAAGGCTTTGCGGGAGTGGTCCCGAAAGCTGCTTGAGCGCTGGAAGTCGGCTCGGCGCCGTTCCAGGTCCCGGTCGCGAGGGAGGTCGAGGGACCGGTCGTGGAGCCATCACCACTTGTTCAAGTCATCGAAGACTTCGCACTCGGGGTCGGGTAAGTCGAAGCACAAAAAGAAGTCGAAGAAGCATCGTCACTTTTCGACTTCTCCCCGTCGGTTGGCTGACGTGATGAGGGATGCGGGCGGTGCCCCTCCCGCGGCTCCGCGCGCGGAGCCCGAAGAGTCGACTCCGGGCTTCCTTCCCGGGACCCGGAGCGACTCCTGCACAACTTCGTTAATTTTACGAGGTGATGCACGCCATCTTTGGGCAGCCCGAACCCGCCGGCGCGCCTTCGGGCTCCGCGGACTCGGTTGGGGGGCCTAGGCCTTCTCCGCCGTCGGCTCCGGCCCCTGCGCCGCAGGCCCCTCGTGGGTCCAGGGCTGGATCCGGAACGGTTGACCTTATTACACCTCCACTGGTTGCCGCTTCCTCCGGCGCCGCAACCGACGCCGGTCGTGTCCCCGGCTGGCGTCGACCCCGGCCTCCATCCCGATGTGGACCCGGAGCCGGACCGGCGTCGCCCGACGCCGGACCCGGCGCCGCCCGACGCCGAGGGGGATTTTGTGCCCCTGTTCACTCCTGGGGTCCCTTTTCAGCCAGATTGGCAACCTGAGGATGAGGAGGAGGAGGACTGGGAGGGGTCAGGTTACCCTTTAACTGATCAGCTAGGATCTGAACAGGACTGGAGAGAGGAACTGGGGGATGCCAGTGGTCTTGACACCTCCCCTGACCTTGGCATGTTGTCTCCTCCTACCGTGGCTACGGAGGAGGGAGCGTCGTACGCAGTGGTGTTGCGTAGGGCGGCCGAGGCTCTCAACCTCGAGCTTCCTACGGTGGCGGTCAGGACTAACCTCCTGACAGAGGTGCTTCAGCCGGCTGTGAGCTCTTCGGAGCCCCTGCTGCCGTTTAATGAGGCCCTTGCCGACGTCCTTTTGGGCACATGGTCCAGGCCCAACATGGGGGCTCCCGTGGACAGGATGATTGCCCGACGCCACCGCCCGGCTCCGGGCGATCCCACTTTCCTCTCCCAACACCCCACCCCGGAAAGGGAATCCAAGAAGCTGGATCATCTTGGGAAGAAGATTTTCTCTTCTGCCAGCTTGGGACTGCGGTCGGTAAACACCACATGTCTATTGGGCAGTTATTCCCACTCTCTGTGGGATATGGTTGCGCAGGTTCTGCCTCAGTGTCCGGAGGAGGCCCGGACAGGGCTCTCCCAGGCTATCGCCGCTGGGTGAGATGCGGCGAAGTTTACCATCCGTTGTGGGCTTGATACCGCCGACTCTCTATGCAGTTTAATTTCCACATCTGTAGCCCTTCGTCGCTACGCCTGGATGAGATCGACTGGCTTTTCGGGGGATGTCCAGAACCCCATCATGGACATGCCCTTTGATGGCCGTCGCCTTTTTTGGCGACAAAGCGGACGACGCTTTAGAGCGTTTCAAGGACTCACGGGCTACGGCCAAGTCCTTGGGCCTCTCCAGCCGCCCAGCGCAGTCTGCTTTTCGCCCCTTTCGTGGCTACAGAAGGGGTGCCCTACTACTTCCCGCCCAGAGCCACAGGCCGCAGCAAGTTCCCCAACCTTCGCACGGCCGGGGACGTGGGAACCACCGTCGGGGTTCAGGGGGCCAGTCCACCACCCCCCCTCTGCAGCAGCCTCCAAACCCTCCTAGTCCGACCTTTCAGGCCCATCAAACGCCAGTGGGCGGCAGGATTCGCCATCACCTTCCCCACTGGCGCACCATCACGTCGGACAGGTGGGTTTTGCAAATAGTCCGAAGGGGCTACTCCCTCCCCTTCGAGGCTACCCCTCCAGCCATGCCACCTCAATACCACCGCATGTCAGAGGATCACCTGACACTTCTCCAACAGGAAGTTTTGGCTCTCTTGGCCAAGGGAGCCATCGAGCGCCTTCCGGCCCCTGAAGTAGGTCGTGGTTGTTATTCCCACTACTTTCTGGTACCCAAGAAGGACAAGGGCCTGCGTCCTATCTTGGATCTCAGGAACGTCAACCTCTTCCTCCGGAAGGAGAAGTTCAAGATGTTGACGCTCGCTCAGGTCTTGTCTGCCCTCGACCCTGGAGACTGGATGGTAGCGTTGGACTTGCAGGACGCTTATTTTCACATCCCCGTCCTGCCGGCCTACCGGCGTTACCTGCGGTTCACGGTAGGCCACAAGCATTTTCAGTTTACCGTGCTCCCCTTTGGCCTTACCAGCGCCCCTCGGGTGTTCACGAAAGTGATGGCGGTGGTCGTAGCTCATCTGCGCAGATCAGGGGATCCAGTCTTTCCCTATCTCGACGACTGGCTGTTGAAGGCGGGCTCGCCCCAGGCAGTCGTCTCCTGTAGGAAAGTGACTCTATATATACTGCACCAAAGTAAGGTACAGGGTGTATAGGGTCCACAGTTCCCCAATGGTAAGGCAGAGGCTAAAGTTAGATATAACCTTACTCTCTAAAGTGGTAGCTTGGTCGAGCAGTAAGGCAGTATCAGAGGACAGTGTAAAGCATTTGTTGTACACACTCAGTCAGCAAATGAAGCCACACACTCGAGAACTGAACTTTAGGCCAATGGTTTGTATATAAAAATATAGGCTTGTTTTATTTTAGAACCAACAATAGGAATCAAAATATACTTTCTCAGAATGAAATGCTTTGTTTAAACACTTTTCAAATAGGCAATAGTCTTTTTGATGACAGTAGTCACAGTTGTTGCAAGAGGCAACACAATTTCAAACAATGCAACATTGAGCTCAATGGAAAGTTTTGGTTAAATGCAATTAATTACTTTGTGGATTACTTTTCTAACCACAGGACTGGATCTTGGATTCAGTCCCGGGACATCTCCTGTAAACAGTTAAGTAAAATCGTTTTGGTTATAGTAGTGATTTTTGAGGAATATTATGGTATTTCAAAAGTTGACACTTAGAAACTTTTCTGGGTAAAATTACCAATGTTATCCTATGGAAGGAAATACAGTTTGCAAGCAAAGTATGTTTACGTTACTTTTGTAATCCAGTGCTGGAGTCTCGGGTTCAGCACTGGGATATCTATCTAAAACAGGCAAGTAATTACATTTGTATTGTTGGCACGAATTTTAAAGAACATTTGTAAGATTTAGAAATCGACACTTAGAAACTTTTTCAACAAAAAGCAGGCAATGATATCCTATGGAAGGAATTTCAAGTTACTGTTCAGTACGGTAAAAATTACTTTGCAGGGTCAGTACTGGGCTGAAAGATGCAGCACTGAAGTCTCTCCTGATGACAGGTGAGTAAATCGGAATTCGTTACTGTTGTGATTTTTAGGCAATATTTTAGTATTTCAAAAGTAGACACTTCGAAGAATTTTCACAGAAAACCAGTCAATGGGTCCCTATAGAAGAAAATTGAGTTAGCGATAAGTAACGTTGTGATTACTTTTCAGGGTCAGTGCTGGGCACCAAGATCCAGCACTGGGATCTCTCCTAATAGCAGGTGAGTATTTTCGTTTTAGTTACTCGGTTGATTTTAGGTGAATATTTTATAGTTGAGAAACTCCACACTTAGAAGAATTTTCCGGTGATGCCAGCCAATGTTACCCTATGGAAGGTAAGTGAGTTATCGGTTTTTGGGTAAGTACTTGACTGGCAAAGTTAAGGTTCTGGGCATAGACTCAGGGGTCTCCCAGGGTCAGGTAAGTACAGTTGTTTCACCCCCAGCGGCACAGGGGCGGCCGGGTGCAGAGTGAGTTAGGCCCAATGTTATCCTATGGCAGGCAGGGGGCCCTTGGTTGGTGGCTGTTGGCTAGCAGGCCACGCGGCTGTGGGGGCTGGGCTCCTGGTCACTTGCTCAGGGCAAATGGGGAAGTGGATTAGGACAGAGGTTGCACTGCCAGGGCCACTCGGGCAGCTGGGTGCAGGGTGCTTTTGAGCCGTCGGGCGCTCAATGTTAACCAATGGAGATCTTGGAAGGTGAACAAAGGCTGCAGGCTCGGGGACGGTGACTCTTCAGGAGCGACCAACACTTCGAGAGGTAAGTTGGGGTCTTGGAGGATAGGTAGACACCCAGGAGTTGTGCACAGGGGGCCGTGGGGCGCCGGGGGCAGGGGTGTCTTTTGAGGTCGGGAAATCTTACCCCCTGCTGGTCGCGGTTGGAGGGGTCCCTTGTCCTGAGGCTGCAGGCGTCGTCTGGGTCGTCGAGGAGGGTCCTTGGGCACTGGATTCCAGGTCGGAATCGCCGGGGGGACGTCCTCAAAGTCTTTGTTCACTCAGGCACAGGCTGGGCTCGGCGGGTGCAGAGTGTGCAGGTTTCGCGGTTCCGGGCCAGGGCCGGGTCTTTTGTAGTTTTTCTTTTGAACAGTAACACTGCTCGTGGGAGTCCCTGGGTTGAAGGCTGTGGCACAGAAGTCAGGTCCTCCGGGGTTTTTGAGGTTGCTGAGGCCGGGGTTCCGCAGGAGCAGGTTCGGAGGTCTACAGGCCGGTAGGGCTGGGGCCAAGTCAGTTGTCGTCGCCTCCTTGTTAGCAGCTGCACGGCTGGTCTTCTTGCTTTGTCTTCTCCTTGTTTCGGATTCGGGAACTGAGGAAGGAAGGTTCAGGGAGCCCCTAAATACTGAATTTAGGGGTGGTTACAGGTAGGTAAGGGCAGGGACCAATGGGTCCCGTCCCTGGGGTGGGTACACCCCCTATTCTGCCACTCTCCAGTGGGAGGGGGGGCAGGAGCCTGTCTCTGGTTGGCTGGGTCCCCCATCCTCAAGATGGCGGGGACTCGAGTTTGTGCTTCACCTCGCCTCCCCCACCTTAGGGGTGGAGTTGGCATAGGTGGGCACAACCCATTTCCTGCATCTGGTTTTCCCGCCGGTTCTCCCGCCAGAAGTGGGGGTAGAACCAGTGGGGACCAGTTTGCTGGGAGCAGCAAATGGTCTGGGGAAGCTCAAAAGGCGGCAGGCCTTTGAAGCTTCCCCTGCCCATCCTGGGGGAGGAGGCTTTGGCACCTCGCCCCAGGATGCGCATTGTTTCAGGCCCCTGAGAGCAGAGGCTCTCGACCCAGGGGTCCAGAAACATGTCTGGTGGTGGCAGCCTGGGCAGCCACTCAGTCCGGACACTGGAGGTCGGGTTGGTTTCAGGGGGCATCTCTAAGATGCCCTCTGGAGTGTGTTTTACATTAAATCCCACACTGGCATCAGTGTGGGTTTAATGTGCTGAGAAGTTTGATACCAAACTTCTTAGTTTTCAGTGGGGCCATTATGGTGCTGTGGAGTTCGTAATGACAGACTCCCAGCACCATATACTCTTAATGACAGCACTGCACTTACAATGCCCAAGAATGGACTTGGGCACTGTAGGGGCACAGGGCTCATGCCTCTGTGCCCTCACCACTGGCATAGTGCACCCAGCTAGAGGGGTGGCTGACCTAGGCCAGGGCAGTTGCTTGTAGGCATGGCACACAGGGATGTGTGCCATGTCGACTCTTCACTTTTGTTCTGCACCAAGACACGCAGCCTGCAAAGGCAGTGTGTGTGTGTGTGTGTAAAGGTACAGGGTCCCTAAGGGTGGCACAACAAGTGCTGCAGCCCTTAGGGGCCTTCCCTGGTCACAGTGCCCTGGGTACCCATGGTACCATTTACCAGGGGCTGACCTGTGGCCAGGGATGCCAATTGGGTGTAGGCATCAATGAAGTTTTAGGGAAGGAACACAGGCCCTGGGTACCTGGTTGGCAGGAGCCCAGGGCACACTCAGTCAAAGCACATCAGCAATTCAGCAAAAAGTGGGGGCATACCATGCAAGAAAGATGGCACTTTCTCACATCTCCCACCTCCAGACTACGGCCGACCTCCAGCATTCGCTGGGGTTCTCCATCAATGTGCCGAAGTCGCACCTGATTCCCTCTCCGAAGCTCCTCTTCATCGGAGCGGTTCTGGACACGACGCAGTTTCGGGTTTATCCTCCCGGACAGCGAGTCCGGGATATTCGGGCTATAATTCCGATCTTTCAGCCTCTATCCCGGGTTTTGGTCAGAATGACCCTGAGGTTGCTGGGCCTCATGGCCTCCTGCATCCTGCTGGTCGATCATGCCAGGTGGCATATGCGGGCTCTGCAGTGGGACCTGAAGTTCCAGTTGGCGCAGCATCAGGGGAATCTGTTCGATTGCGTCCAGATCTCGGAGGGCACTGCTCGACAATTGCAGTGGTGGTTCACGAACCAGGATTGGGTCAACGGCAGATCCCTCTCCCTTCCCCAACCAGAGCACACAGTGGTGACGGAAGCATCCCTTCTGGGATGGGGCGGCCACATGGGAGAGGTGGAGATCAGAGGCCTCTGGTCTCCGGCGGAGTCCGGGCTCCACATCAACCTTCTGGAGCTTTGGGCGATTCGTCTTGCGCTCAAAGCATTCCTTCCCTCTGTCCGGGGAAGAGTAGTGCAGGTATTCACGGACAACACCACCGCCATGTGGTACTGCAACAAAGAGGGCGGGGTGGGGTCGTGGACCCTATGTCAGGAGGCCCTCCGCCTCTGGACATGGCTGGAACATCAGGGCATATCCCTGGTGGTTCAACACCTGGCAGGTTCCCTGAACGCCAGAGCGGACGAACTCAGCCGCAGGTGCATGATGGATCACAAATGGCGTCTTCACTCGGAGTTGGTGCAAGGTCTCTTTCGACAGCGGGGAGAGCCTTGGTTAGATCTATTCGCCACCGAAGAGAATGCGCAATGTCAACAATTCTGCGCATTGGAATTTCCAAGGCGGCACTCGCTAGGCGACGCTTTTCGTCGCAAGTGGAGTTGCCGTCTGTTGTACGCCTTTCCGCCTATACCACTTCTGCCCAGAGTGCTGAAGAAGATCCGGCGCGACCGGGCCCAAGTCATCCTTGTGGCTCCGGATAGGGCACGAAGAGTCTGGTATCCCAAGCTGCTCAACATGGCCATCGATCCTCCGACCCGTCTGCCTCTTCGGGAGGATCTTCTGTCGCAGCAACAGGGGACGGCCCTCCACCCGAACCTGTCCAGCCTCCACCTCCTTGCATGGAGATTGAGTGGCGGCAGCTGACGTCTTTTGACCTGCCTCCCGAAGTTTGCGATGTAATCTTGGCAGCCAGGCGTCCCTCCACTAAGATGGTATACGCCTGTCGGTGGAACAAGTTTGTGGCATGGTGCACAGCAAAGGCTGTGGATCCCCTTTCTGCCCCTCTTTCTGAGGTTCTCTTGTTTCTCCTGTCTTTAGCCCAGCAGGGCTCTGCTCTGGGCACTATCAAGGGCTATCTTTCGGCCATCTCTGCCTTCCTTCGGCTTCCAGATCAGCCTTCTCTTTTCAAGTCCCCGGTGGTTAATCGTTTCTTGAAAGGCATAACTCATCTCTTTCCTCCTATTCCCTTCGTTATGCCTCAGTGGGATTTGAATCTAGTCTTAACCTATTTAATGTGCGCTCCCTTTGAGCCGCTTCACAACTGTCCTTTGAGGCTTCTGACGCTTAAACTGCTTTCCTGGTAGCCATCTCATCTGCCAGAAGAGTGAGTGAGCTCCAGGCTCTTTCCTCCAAGCCTCCTTTCCTGTCTGTCCATCCGGACAAGGTAGTTCTCAGGACTCGTCCATCCTTCCTTCCTAAGGTTGTCACTGCCTTTCACATCGGGCAGACCATCACTTTGCCCACCTTCTTTCCGCCTCTGCATCCTTCGAAAGAGGAAGAGAGGCTCCACCGTCTGGACCCAAAACCCGCGCTTTCGTTCTATCTGGATCGCACAAAGCAGTTCCGGGTGAATGACCAACTCTTTGTTGGCTACGTGGCTGCCAAGAAAGGTCGGGCCGTACACAAGCGAACCATTTCTCGATGGGTCGTTTTGTGTACTAAAATATGCTATTCTCTGGCTAAAAAGGAGCGTCCTGTGGGGCTACGCGCCCATTCCACCAGGGTGACGGCAGCCACTACTGCCTTAGGACGAGGAGTTCCTCTACATGACATCTGTCAGGCAGCTACGTGGGCATCACTGCACACGTTTATGAAACACTACTGTCTGGACAGCCAAGTCCGGAGAGACGGCTTCTTTGGCCGTTCTGTTCTCCAGGACTTTCTGGTGTGATCTTGGTTCGCAGACCCACCACCGGGGTTGGTATTGCTGGGGTATCTATTCTAAGGTAAGGAATCTATAACTAACGTGTTTCTTTCAGATGAACAAGTTACATACCTTCGGTAACGATATATCTGTAAGAAACATTAGTTAGTTATAGATTCCTTACCGCCCCACCCATCCTCCCCGTCTGCAAACTGATTTCTAGGGCCCTAGTTTTGTGCACCAGTGGTCAGTGTCTTGCTTGGCTCTGCGTTTCTGGCGCGGAAAGTCGTGTACAGAACTGACAGCGCGCGAGAGCGGCGTCTAAGTAGCTACCGCGACGCCAACGAAGGACGCGGAGCCGACCGACGCCATCTTCCGACGCGCAGAGGTACTGCTGACTAAAAAACTTTCCCGATCCAGTCTGACGCCTGGGGGTAATTCTAAGGTAAGGAATCTATTACTAACTAATGTTTCTTACAGATATATCGTTACCGAAGGTAAGTAACTTGTTCTTCTATTCCAATGAAACCATTATCAATTCAAGGTTCTTCCCTTTGGAATTACCACCGCACCACTGGTATTCACAAAATGTCTAGCAGTATTTACAGCACCTCTACACCAACAAAAAGTCCATGTCTTTCCGTATCTAGACGATTGGCTGATAAAAGCAAATAGCCTCAATCTTTGCAAACAACATACACAACAAACCCTAACTTTACTGCATCAATTGGGGTTCACCATCAACCTACAAAAGTCACCTCTATAACCTACTACAATACAACCATATCTAGGAGCCATGCTCAACACACAATTGGCGTTGGCATATCCAAATGCAGACAGAATAAACAACATTGCAACATTAATCCAACAATTCCAAACTGGGAATCAAATCTCAGTCAGAATATTCATGCTTCTTTTAGTCATGATGGCATCTGGTATTTCAATAGCTCCACATGCCAGACTACACATGAGACCTCTCCAAGAATGTCTCTCACATCAAGGGACACAGTCACAGGGTCAACTTCAGGATCTAGTGTTGGTAGACAGCCGCCTCACTCTCTGCAGTGGTGGAATCCACAGAACTTATCCAAAGGGCGGCCGTTCAAGACCCAGTTCCCCAAATAATTGACAGTGGGAGCTCATCTACAAAACCTGATAATTCATGGAATATGGGATTCCAAACACAAGGGGCTCCTTATAAATTACCTGGAGCTGCAAGCTTATCACCTGGCAGTGAAAGCGTTCCCTACCTCGCCTACAGCACAAAGTTGTCCTAATTTGAACAGACAATATGACAAGTATGTATTCTATACAAAAATGGGGCAGGGGGACGAGGGGATGTTCTCTCTCTCCAATTATCACATTTAGCACAGAAAATATGGAGTTTAGCAATACATCACAACATTAATCTCCTGGCAAAACATGTTCCAGGAACAAGCAATCAAGTTGCAGACCTAAGCAGGACGTAGCAACATGTCCACGAATGGGAACTCTACCCCAAAGCCCTCCTACCATACTATCAAAAATGGGGGTTTCCACAAATAGATCTGTTTGCAACCCAAGAAAACACAAAATGCTCAAACTTTGAAAGCAGGTATCCACGCCACCAATCCGAGGGCAATGTTCTATGGATGAACTGGTCAGGGATCTTTGCCTACGCTTTTACTCTTCTCCCACTACTTCCATAGCTGTGTCTGAACTGGGGTGGCGAAGTGAGCTAAAGAACGATGATGGATTCAACCCAGATCTGTGACTGGAGGTGAGTGTCTGAAAAGTTTCAGCGCTCCGTCCATCATCTCCTTGTGTTTGCTTTATTCGCCCTAAGTTGGCAGGGTATGCCTAGACGTGGGTCCCTTGCTCACTTTGCCAATTGATTCAAGCTAGCCTGGCTGATGAGGGCTGTTAGCCCAAAACCGGTCCCAGGATGCTTGTTTCCGGTCCAGGGAAGACATGGCTTGGCAGTTCGGGATGGACTGTTTCCATGAGGCACAGAGTCAAGACTGATTTGCATATAGCTGTGTCTGAACTGGGATGGCGAAGTGAGCTAAAGAATGATGATGGATTCAACTCAGATCTGTGACTGGGGGCGAGTGTCTGAAAAGTTTCAGCGCTCCGTCCATCATCTCCTTGTGTTTGCTTTGTTCGCCCTAAATTGGCAGGGTATGCCTAGACGTGGGTCACTTGCTCTTGGCAGTTTGGGCTGGACTGTTCCCATGAGGCACAGAGTCAAGACTAATTTGCATATTAATGGTCAGAAAGCTCAGACAAATATCCCTCACTACGATACTCCTAGCGCCAACATGGGCTCGCCAACCAAGGTTCTCAACACTATTGTAACTCTCCCTAGTACTGCACGAGAAGCTTCACCTCAACCCGGACCTTCTCACACAGGTAAACTAAGACACCCTAATCCCAAGGAAATGAACCTTGCGATATGGCTTCTCAAGTCTTAGACTTTGGGTGCTTAAATTTACCACTACAATGTATGGATACTCTTAAAGAAGCTTGCAAACCTACTACAAGACAATGTCATGCAGCTAAATGGAAAGGATTTGTTATATACTGCCAGCAACAAAACGCTAACCCCTGAATGCACACGTACAGACAATACTTACTTATTGTATTTGCAAACTACAGGGTCAGCTTATACTTCAATACAATTACACCTGGCGGCTATTGCAGCCAATTTGGAAAATAGACACTTATTGTTATTTAAAATACCTGTCATTAAAACTTCATGGAAGGACTTAAAAAATAATTTCTCCAAAGCTTCCACCTGCACCAGCATGAAACTTAAACATTGTACTAACAAGACTTATGGGGCCTCCATTTGAGCCACTGCATTCTTGCCAATTGCAATACTTGTCTTGGAAAGTTGCCTTTTTAATCACTATCACTTCACTTAGAAGGGTCAGTGAGATTCATGCATTAACCATAGAAGAGCCATTCTTCCAGCTTCATAGTGACAAGATAATATTTAGAACAAATCCAAAACTTCTTCCAAAAGGTGTTTCCAATTTTCATAGTAATCAGTCAATAGAATTGCCTGTCTTCTTTCCACAACCCTGATTCAGTTGCAGAGAGACCTTTACATGCTTTAGATGTTAAAATAACTTTTTTGTATTATATTGACAGGACTAAAACAATAAGAAAGACTAAACAATTATTTATTGCTTTTACACCTCCCCACATGGGAAATGCAATTTCCAAATCTGGAATATCAAGATGGATAGTTAAATGTATCCAAACTTCTGATGCTAAAGCTAAAAGGCTTCTACCTGTTCCCCCTACATCACCCTCTACTCGCAAGATAGGAGCTTCTATGGCATTTTTAGGGAACATTCCAATTGCTGATATTTGCAAAACAGCAACATGGTCCACTCCACACACATTCACAAAATAATATTGTGTGGATGTATTTGCACGTCAACAATCCAATTAGACACTGTGGAACTGCTGATGGGATACTTTTTTGGGTGAGTCCCGTTGGGGCTCTGAAGCTGTGGACATAAAAGCTTCCAAACTTTCTTCTGGTGCCCAAACAACCACAGGAGTACACTTCTAAGGCCGCCAAAACCTTAGGTGAAGGCACTTGGAGACTCTCAAGGTGTCAGGCAGAAGCCAACAGCAAAGTCCAGGCCAAGTTGCCACTGGTCTGCTCGGTTCGTTAGGGAAAAGACCACTTGAAGCTTGTTGTGTCCCTGTAGCAACATAGCAGGTCAGCCAACTGACCCTTGGGGAGTATATCTTTGTTCTGGGAACAAAAGGGTGCCGACCCATTCCTCTTCTGCTCTTCCACAGGTTCAGAAAGTTAGCTTAGGCGAGTGCCACAGTTATGGTTGGCACTAGCTATTAGGTGGCGGGGGGGGACTTCTGGGCACTCCCTAGCCAGGGGCAACGCTGCCCACTTTTACCAGTAGTTCCTGTTTGCCTTACTGTAAACAATCCTACAGTGCTCCACCCTCTAAATTCAAGACGGGAAGCCCTTCAACCTTTGCAGACAGCCTATGTGCCCATCCTAACCATGCTAGTGAGCTGTTTCTTCTTCTATGGTCACTCAAAACTGGTTCTGAGGGTAGCTTTTCACCCACTGGGTTTGGTGCTAGCCTGACTTTGGAGACAAAAAGCTGGGGCCTTTCCAGTGTCATCTAACATTTACTTGTGACAGGGAAGACTCCTTTGAAGTTAAGTTGCTGGGCCCACCCCACCTGGTCTCCCTGCCTGGGGAAGAAAACATCTCACCACATCTGGGCCATGCTCTCTGCTTTGGAAGCATGTAGCATCTGCTTTCATGGTTACCCCCACTTTTTGCTGGTGTCATTCTGTTTTCTGACTAGTCTGACTGGGATCCTGCTCCATACAGGTTCTTCTCCAGGCCTGTGGACATCCAAGACTCCCGAAGGAATCTACCTTGGAGTGAAGGAGTCACTCCCCTGCATCTGCAGGCACCGGAACGAAGCTTACTGGTCTGCTGTTTCGGAGCTCCCACGGACTCCAAAAGGTCCAGCAACACAGGTGGTGGTTCTGCAACTCCTTCGAGGCCTGCACGGTCTTCTTAGCAAGTTTAAAGTCAGTATCCCTCATCGGAACCGCTGGAGCAGTACCCCTGTGCACAGCGTCAGCTTGCTGTTGCCAAGGCTTGTTGACTCTCTTTTCCAGAGATCTTCAGGCTCCAAGAAGCTCCAGTCTCCAGCATCTCTTGCTACCAAGATCATCTTCCTCACTACATCCTCTTCACCGTGGGCCTGCATCATTGGTGAGCAGCTCGTTGTCCTTTTGTGACTCCTGTGCCTCCGGCCTTTGGGTCCTCTTGAGGGTCTTCTTTGGCTCCTGTGGGCTCCCCTGCTGGCTTCGGGCCTACTCTGACTTACCTGCACTTGGTGAGTCCCTTGGACCTTGCTGGTCCCGACACTGCACCTTTTTAGTCTGCCACGTTGGTTGGTGCTCCCGCTGGACACCCGACTCCCTGGGTCTTGACATCCGACGTGGGACAGCTCGTGAACGGCTCCTGGTCTTCCACAGCATCACGTGGTCCGTACAGATACAGCGCCAAGGTCACCATCCGCTCTCCTGCATCTTCCGACATCAGTGGGCATTCGTCTTCCGTGCCTCCTGGTCACTCCTGAGTGGCATAGACTCTGTCCCCTCTGCTTGCAGGTACCTCTCATCCTGAATCCACCCTTGGATTCTACTGGACTCTTTAACCTTGGCCAGCGGCATCTTTACTGAAGTCCTTCATTGTGGTCTACGGCGGTTTCCGACGTCACTTTGCACCTATGCACCAGACTTTCCTGGTGTAGGTATCCTGGTTCTCGGGGTATCCACTGGTGGGCTGACTCTCCAACCTTCCATCTTCCACGGGGTTTCTTCAGGGTCCTCTGGGAAGGGTCCTCCTTCTTGCAAACTGCAACCGTGACTTCCCTATTGACTTGTATTGAGCACGCAGTCGTGTTTCCACTCTGCACACAGCCTCAGTGGGGTTCCTGGGTACTTACCTTGGGTGGTTCCTTGGGTCCGCGGCTCTTGTAAGTCTTCTGGGACCAGTCTCGACTTAGGTCGTGGGTCGCATTCCACTTTATTAGTATATGGTTTGGTCTCCCCTGGAGACCACTGTGTATTCGTGCAACTTATGTGTTCTATTACTGAAGTATTGTGTGTATTGTGATTACATCTCCGTGGAGGAGATATTGCAATGTGTTAGTAACTGTTTATGATAAATACATATGTTTGAGGCATATGAGCTGTAGATCATATGCTTGTGCATAGATCGCCATCTAGTGTTGTGTAGGTGACTCCTCCTTTCGGTGATAGTGCGCATGGGCATCAACTCCATTGTTAGATTGTTTTTTTCCGCCATCAGGTTCGGATGTGTATTGCTGCGCTCCGGTTCGGCACCGTTTCTCGGACCCCTTCGACCCGCAATCCATACCCTCGACAGTATTGTTATCGATCGCGGTTCCCCATTCATCGCGTATCGCTTCAATTTTAACACCTTCGATCGGAAAACTCGTGGAAGGCCGTTGTGCCTACCCGCGCTGACCGCTCTAGCAGTGGATGGAAACGGCCTCCCTTCAAGTTATGTCCTGGGTGTCGTGCTAAATTTCCACGCACCGACTTGCACGAAGTGTGCAACCTCTATCTATCCCCGGAACACGACGAGAAAGACTGCGACGCGTGCCGATCCTTCCGATCGAAAAAGACTCTTCGTGACAGTCGGGCTCGACGTCACGGGATGCAACAGCAAAGCGGCTCCGCACCGGACATCTTCGGCGAAGATTCCGACTCCGAACATCATGCCCAAGGAGCCAAAGAAAAAGAACCCTTCTCCGAGGCCGACTCAGACGAAGAAGATGAGCAAGTTACTCCGGGTCAGCGTACCGTGAGTAAAGACAACCCCTTGCCCCCCCTACAACCTAAGACAAAGGCTCCGGTCCCTCCTCTGCCTTCGGGCCAAGGTCGGCACCGACAAAAAGTTTCCGACTCCCCGCCCTCGTGCCCGGCTCCGAAACATAAAGAAAAGCCTTCCGGTTCGGGCTCGAACTGGCCTCATCTCGGTGCCGACCCAACACCTTCGGCACCGAAACACAAGTCCAAGCCGACACCGCCGGCCCCGAAAGGCTCGGAGCCAAAACCTTCGACGCCGAAACAGGCAACCAAGGAAAAAGACTCAGTCCAAAGAGCCTCGGTCCGATCACTCCATTTCGGATCCGAAACAGAAAAAGTTGGTGATCCACCCTGATACAGACCACATTCAGGCTACTTTGCCAAAAAAGAGGAAATTGGACTTACCAGAGGACTACCACATTCCTCTAAAGAAGAAAACTGTGGGTACTAATCCGTCCCCTCCTTACATCCCACCTACTTCTCCTACTAATCCCAATTTACTTATTTCACCTGAAAATTCACCACCATCAACAACTTCACCTAACCCACAAGATGATGGGGATGTGGATGACAACCAAGATCCCCCACAAGACACTGATCAGGATTATCACACTGATCCAGATCCAGATAATGATCCAGATTTGTACCCCTCCAGGGCCTCCCCATCAGATGATAACATTGGATACGTTGAGCTCCTTAATAGAGCTGCTCAATATCATGGGGTGGAGTTACATTCAGAAACATTAGAGCAGGATTTCCTCTTTGAGACTCTTAGTTCCTCTCAGAGTCACTCAGACATTACCTATGCTCAAAGGCATGTTAAAGCACACTGAGGACATTTTCAAAGACCTTGTCAGGGCAAGAATTATTACTCCTAGGGTGGAGAAAAAATATAAGCCCGCACCCACCGACCCTACATACATCAAAGGTCAATTACCTTTAGACTCTCTTGTAGTTTCTAATGCTCGCAAGAGAGCCAATTCCCAAACATCAGGTGAAGCGCCTCCTCCTGATAAGAAGCGATACCAAAGGGGATGATGGACGGAGCGTTTGAGCTAATCAAACACTCACCCCCAGTCAACTGATCTGGGTTTAATCCATCATCATTCTTTAGCTCACTCCACCACCCCAGTTCAGACATGGCCATATGCAAATCAGTCTGACCCTGTGCCTCATGGGAACAGTCCAGCCCGAACTGCCAAGCCATGTCTTCCCTGGACCGTAAACAAGCATCCTGGGACCGGTTTCTGGCTATTCAGCCGTCATCAGCCAGGCTAGCTTGAATCCAGTGGCAAAGTGAGCAAGGGACCCACGTCTGGGCATACCCTGCCAACTTAGGGCGAACAAAGCGATACCAAAGGGGATGATGGACGGAGCGTTTGAGCTAATCAAACACTCACCCCCAGTCAACTGATCTGGGTTTAATCCATCATCATTCTTTAGCTCACTCCACCACCCCAGTTCAGACATGGCCATATGCAAATCAGTCTGACCCTGTGCCTCATGGGAACAGTCCAGCCCGAACTGCCAAGCCATGTCTTCCCTGGACCGTAAATAAGCATCCTGGGACCGGTTTCTGGCTATTCAGCCGTCATCAGCCAGGCTAGCTTGAATCCAATGGCAAAGTGAGCAAGGGACCCACGTCTGGGCATACCCTGCCAACTTAGGGCGAACAAAGCGATAGCAAAGGGGATGATGGACGGAGCGTTTGAGCTAATCAAACACTCACCCCCAGTCAACTGATCTGGGTTTAATCCATCATTCTTTAGCTCACTCCACCACCCCAGTTCAGACATGGCCATATGCAAATCAGTCTGACCCTGTGCCTCATGGGAACAGTCCAGCCCGAACTGCCAAGCCATGTCTTCCCTGGACCGTAAACAAGCATCCTGGGACCGGTTACTGGCTATTCAGCCGTCATCAGCCAGGCTAGCTTGAATCCAGTGGCAAAGTGAGCAACTGGGGTGGCATGGTGAGCAAAAGAATGATGGATTTAACCCAGATCTCTTGACTGGGGGTGAATGTTTTGATTTGTTCTGCATTCCATCCATCAATTGTGTGTCTATTGCTTTCTCGCCCTAAGTGCGCCAGGTATGCCCAGACGTGGGTCCTGGGCTCACTGTGCCAGTGGAATCAAGCTATCCTGGCTGAAGAGGGGTGAAACCCCGAAACCGGTCCTAGGATGCTTGTTTCCGGTCCAGGGAGGACCTGGCTTGGCAGTTCGGGCTGGACTGTTCCCATGAGGCACAGGGTCAAGACTGATTTGCATATGGTCAGGTCTAAACTGGGGTGGCATGGTGAGCAAAAGAATGATGGATTTAACCCAGATCTCTTGACTGGGGGTGAATGTTTTGATTTGTTCTGCATTCCATCCATCAATTGTGTGTCTTTTGCTTCCTCCTGATAAGAAGTCCAAGCTCATTGACGCCTCGAGCAAAAGAGTCGCTTCACAAGCAGCTAACCATTGGTGTATTGCCAATACTCAAGCTTTGTTAGCTTGTTATGACAGGGCTCACTATGATGAGTTAGAGAAACTCATGCAGTTCTTACCTGACGAACACAAGACTACGGCTAATGACCTTATTCAAGAGGGTAAGCTCCTTACAAATACCTCTATCAGGTGTGCCCTAGATGCGGCAGACACAGCAGCCCGTACAATTAACACCAGTGTACTTTTACGAAGGCATGCTTGGTTGAGAATTTCAGGTTTCAAACCTGAGGTGCAAACCTCCATCCTCAACCAACCCTTTGATAAGGAACATCTCTTTGGACCAGCAGATGACACCTTGCTGGAAAAAATGAAAAAAGATACAGAGGTCGCAAAGTCCATGGGGGATTTGCAGTCACCCTCCAATAGGGGTTCCTTTCGCTGCTACTTTTACAGGGGTGACTCTAAAAACATATCCACCGACACTACCTCCTCCTCTTACAAGGGTAATACTCAATCCCCCTCACCAAAGGGTTATTTCTGAGGAGGTTTTAGTGGTAACAATGGCAAGGGAAGAGGCAGAGGCAACTCCACACGCTCTTCCCCCTCCAACAACAAACAGTGACTTCCTTCCTGTACCCCCCGATCATTCCACTCCTGTCGGGGGACGTCTCTCCCAATTTCTCCCCGTCTGGAACTCCATCACTTCAGACAAATGGGTACTGCAAATTATCCAATATGGTTACTGCCTGGAACAGCCAATCCCCCAAATATCCTGCCACGACAACATGTAATGTCACCCGAACATCTCTCACTTTTAAATCAAGAGGTTCTATCTCTCCTAGGAAAACAAGCTATAGAACCAGTCCCATTACAATACCAAGGGACCGGGGTATACTCCCTATACTTCTTAATTCCCAAAAAGGATGGCTCGTTAAGACCCATATTAGACCTCAGACAACTAAATCTCTACATCCAATCAGACCACTTTCACATGGTCACACTTCAACAGGTTCTCCCACTCCTTCAACAAGGCGACTTCCTGTCCACTCCCGATCTAAAGGATGCCTATTTCCATATTCCCATTCACCCTGCTCATCGCAAATACCTCAGGTTTACGGCCAACATTATCAATTCAAAGTTCTCCCATTCGGAGTAACTACAGCACCAAGGGTTTTCACAAAGTGTCTAGCAGTAGTCGCGGCTCATCTAAGAAGACAGCACATTCATGTCTTCCCCTACCTAGACGACTGGCTAATAAAAGCCAGCTCGCAACAGAGCTGCCTACGCCACACTCAAAAAACAGTCCAACTGCTTCACGACCTCTGGTTCACTGTAAACCTCACCAAGTCCCATCTCCGACCATCCAACACACAAGTGTATCTAGGAGCCACAATAGACACTCAAAAAGCTCTGGCGTGTCCCAATCCGGTCAGGATCTGCAACATGCAGACTCTAATATCGCAGTTTCAACCTCAACACTCACTACCAGCTCGAGTGTTCATGCAATTGTTAGGAATGATGGCATCTTGCATTTTAATCGTTCCTTACGCAAGACTCCAAATGCGTCCCCTACAAGAATGCTTAGCACGTCAGTGGAACCAGGCTCAAGGTCAGTTATCAGATCTAGTGTTGGTGGATGGCCGCACCCATCGCTCTCTCCAGTGGTGGAACATACAAAACCTTTCCAAGGGGTGGCCATTCGTCGACCCGGTTCCACAGATAGTGCTAACAGCAGACGCATCGCTCACTGGCTGGGGAGCTCATCTTCAAAAACATACCATTCAGGGCATGTGGACTCCCCATCAAAAGCAACTCCACATAAACCATCTAGAACTGCTAGCAATTTTTCTAGCGTTGAAAGCATTTCAACTTCATCTAGTAGGCAAAGCTGTCCTGATTCGCACAGACAACATGACAGCAATGTACTACATACAAAAACAGGGGGGGGGGACACTCTCTCCAGCTCTTACAGCTAGCCCAGAGCATCTGGAGATGGGCCATACCTCAAAAAAGATATCTCCTCGCAGAACACCTCCCATGAGTAAACAACTAGATTGCAGATCTGCTCAGTTGTCAACGACAGCAGATACACGAATGGGAACTCCACCCTCAAGTTCTCCTCCTATTCTTTCAAATGTGGGGCTTCCCAGAGATAGATCTGTTCGCCACCCACCTAAACGCAAAATGCCTAAACTTTGCATCCAGGTATCCACACCCATTGTCCAAAGGCAATGCGCTATGGATGAATTTGTCAGGGATATTTGCTTACGCTTTTCCGCCTCTCCCACTCATTCCACTAGTGGTTCGGAAACTCAGACAGCAGTCCCTGACACTAATCCTAGTTGTTCCCACATGGGCCCGTCAACCCTGGTTCACAACCCTATTGGAGCTATCAGTAGTTCCTCACCAAAAACTACGCCTTACTCCCAGTCTTCTCACTCAGAACCGTGGAGAGATGAGGCATCCAGATCCCAGTCATCTCAACCTTGCGATCTGGCACCTGAAATCCTAGAGTTTGGTTATCTCAATCTTCCGCCAGACTGCATGAACATTATCAAAGAGGCTAGACCCTACCACAAGAGCATGCTATGCAGCAAAGTGGAAGTGGTTTGTCATTTACTGTAACAACAATAAAATCAATCCGCTAGATGCTTCAATTCAAAACATCATTTGCTATCTACTACATCTACAACGTTCTAATTTAGCGTACACATCTATATGCTTACATCTTGCTGCAATAGCGGCATATCTTCAAAATAGACAGCATTTGTCTCTTTTTAGAGTGCCTCCTATTAAAGCCTTTATGGAAGGACTTAAGAGTCATTCCACCCATAATTCCACCTGCTCCAGTGTGGAATCTCAACATAGTTCTTACGAGACTCATGGGTCCACCTTTTGAACCATTGCACAAATGTGAACTACAATTTCTCACAAGGAAGGTAGCCTTCCTCATAGCCATCACATCTCTGAGGAGAGTGGGTGAGCTTCAGGCACTAACCATAGAAGAGCCATTTTTACAAATACATCAAAACAAAGTGGTTCTAAGGACTAACCCCAAATTTTTACCCAACGTAATTTCTGCTTTTCATATCAACCAATCTGTTGAGTTGCCTGTGTTCTTCCCTCAACCAGATTCAGTGGCAGAACGTGCTCTTCACACCTTAGATGTCAAAAGAGCATTACTATACTATATAGAAAGAACAAAACCTTTCAGGAAAACCAAGCAACTTTTTGTTGCTTTTGCTCCACCACATAAAGGCAATCCAATATCAAAATCAAGTATTGCACGGTGGATAGTTAAGTGCATTCAAATATGCTACATTAAAGCTAAACGCACATTAACAATTCCCCCTAGGCGCATTCTACACGCAAAATAGGGGCTTCTATGGCATTCTTAGGAAATATACCCATAGATGACATTTGCAGAGCTGCAACATGGTCTACACCACACACATTCACAAAACACTATTGTGTAGATGTGTTAGCAAGATAGCAAGCTAGTGTGGATCAGGCAGTTTTACGTACACTATTTCAGACCACTGCAACAGCTACAGGTTAGCCACCGCTTTGGGAGATAACTGCTATGTAGTCTATGCACAAGCATATGATCTACAGCTCATATGCCTCGAACGGAAAATGCTACTTACCCATTCTGCATCTGTTCTTGGCATATAGAGCTGTAGAGCCATATGCGCCTCCCCGGGTACCTCTACCTGTTGCAGTAATATCTTAATTAGATACATGCATTCATGGACATCTCCTTTTACTACTCTTACTAACTACATTATCACCCTCTGCGGGAAAACAATCTAACAATGGAGTCGATGCCCATGCGCACTATCACCGAAAGGAGGAGTCACCTACCTCGTGACTGGAAAGACTTCTTCGAAGAAAAACAAAGTGCAAACATCCGGACCCAACACTAGATGGCGATCTATGCACAAGCACATGGCTCTACAGCTCTATATGCCAAGAACAGATGCATACTGGATAAGTAGCATTTTCCTTTTATAACTACACTGTGTGCTTCTTTTTCACTTAACCTATACTATATGATTAGTACTGATAAAACAAGCTGCTTCACACTCCTTCTGGACTAAGCCTGAAGGCTGCTCTCCACTTAGAGAGCTTTCTAAGGTTGTCCAAGACCATTAAAATCACCATAAGGGTTGTCTGGATTAGTGCAGGATGCTCCACTTACAAAAGTGAGCACCATATACTAAGCCAGCCTCCTACAGAGCAGTTTTTTCATATCTTTTTTATTGCTCTGAGTGCAGTTTTCATGCCTCTTTCACATCTAATTTAGAACAATTACGGCTGAGTAACTGCTGGAGAACTAATGCAAATTAGCCTCCAGCAGCTTCAGGCAAGGTAAAGGTAGCTTTCCAACGATTACATTTCTAATATATTTAATAAGAAAATCCTACTTCACCAATAGATTTGCTTCTTATTAAATCTAAAACAAGTCTTTGAATTGAGTGTGTAGCTAGTACAGGTAAAAAGTTATAGATTTTGTTTTGCATCATGAATTTTTTTAAGCTTCTCATGCTGTGCGTCATTCCGCCATCTAGCTGTTGGGTCCTGAATTGTCTCTTGTATCCGGTAACACCACAGGGGCACAGTGGGGCTGAGCTAAAGAATTCTGGAAGTGCTCAAAGGCTACCCCAATACCGAAACCTCAAGTGCTCATGGTCAATCATAAAGAACCCCACGGGTCAAGGTGGAAAGACCGCATTAGCAGTAAACCCTCAGAACTGACCTCTAATCTGTAAGGGAATTGTGAGTGCTGGAGGGAAGTAGAGCCTTGAGAGGACAGCCTCAACACCGAAGAGGAAGGCCTAGGGGCTCAATGCCTAACAAAGAGCTTTCATCATTGAGGATAACAAAATTAGACTCTAGGTCGAGATGCAGGACCTCATAATGAGGAAGGAGGGGCACGTTGACTCCCCAAATCGCTCTCTCATTCCACTGAAGCCTCAGAAGGAGAAGGAACAGAAGTAGGAACACCTGGAGCCTCAGACGACGCCATGAGCCCCAAGAAGAGGAAGAGGAAATCTACAGAGAAAGGGGATCCTGAAGAAGCTCAGTTTGAACAGGGCTCATTTAACGATCTCTAATCAGCAGATGAGGGGTGTCAGGACTTGGAGACTAATTCCCCTGAAAGAGGGGTGAACACATACTCCTCAAGACCTTCAACCCAACAACATTATGTTGTACAACGTCCTTATTAAAAGGGCAGCAGACACCCATGGGGTGCAGTTGGAGGAGGAACAGGTGGAATCATCTTTCCATGTAGAGACCCTGCTTCCATGTCAGAGGAAAAACCAGTTCCTTCCATTGCTCACCATTATCCTGGACCAGAGGGGAGCCCCTCGAGGGAGCCAACTTCAGGCAAGGACGCAGACTCGGGGTGGAGAAGAAGTTTAGAAATTCTTCCCATTACCCTGCCTACATCAAGGGCACTGTGGCAGCAGTATGCATGCACCATGATATTCGAAAGAGCCAATTAAACACCTCCCCCCCGCCACGGGCCATCCACTAGAAAAGGAGAATAAAAATATGGAGATGGTGAGGCATAAAATGGAGAGGTCAGCTGCCAGCCAGTGACTCATTGCCAACTCTAATGCCTTACTCAACAAGTCTGACTTGTTAACAGTGGGAGGAGGTGGAGCATTTATGCAAAATCTCAGAGAAGTACAGAAAGAAGACAAAGATGGTTATCCTGGAGGGCAAGACCATCTCCAACACATCCCTAAAATTTACACATAATGCAGCAGATTCAGCCAATAGATAGCTGTATACAGACACCACCCTAAAAAGGCATGCATGGGTGAAGGATGTCGGGGTTCAAGCAGGAGGTGCAGGTGGCAATAGTTAACATGCTCTTCATAAGCAGGGATTTCTTTGGGTTGGCAGTGGATAATTCACTTCAGAGGATGAAAAAAGACAGCGAGAAAGCAATTGCAATAGTTGCTTTGCAGTTCAGGGGTCAGTTTTGAGGAGCAGCAACCCCAAGAACCCCAAGAAGAAGGTTATCTGCAAAAGGAGGATCTCACCCAGTCATGCCCCCATGCCAGCCTCACACCAGAAACCAATTCCTAAGTGCACCATGACAGAGACAATATCTCACTACCACATAGCGGCTCTTTTGAGGAAGAGTCAGGAGGAGAGATACCAGAGATGTAGCGGGGACAATTCATCATTGACGGAATGCTCCCCAGTTTGTACCATTACAGCAGAACCACAAGTTGTTCAGGGGTCAATTGTATTGGACTATACCTTACTGGACATTTCACCATTTAGAACAAATGAGGAGGTAGTAAACACAAGTTTGGAAGTAGTGCATGAGACGCCCAAGCGGTGGAAAAAATCTCTTAAAATGTTTTCTAGTACTCCAAGTCTCATAACATCTGTTCTATCAGACATCTCAGATCTGATATTGAACCTGTCTAATAATATTCCATCCGATTATGTGTACTTCTCGAACTCTATGATAAACCTTGACCCTGTTCTCTCATCAATCTTGTCTCTACTGGAGAAGACCACTGACAGTTCAGATCACATCTTAGATATTCTGTCAGTGATGCTCAAGGAATTACCTTTAAAACCAGTAGGTAAAAGTAGGCCGTGTGTGCTACAAGTTCTGTCCCACGTTGTAGGGAGATGGGGGTTCAAGTGGGATGTTCTAAGTTGGCAATTAATACAGAGGTGAATAATTGTGAAATATCGGTCGACCTATCCCAACTGGAATCCCTCTTTAAAGAACAAGAGGGTCTAGAATATGTCATCCCAGTAAGGGGGAGAAATTTTCGAACCCAGCACAAGATAGCGGGAGAAAGAGAGAGAGAGAAAGAAGTCGTCTTGATATTTAAAAAAATAAAAATGGGTAAAAAGTCAGTGAAGACAGAGGATCCTACTAGGTATAAGTTAGAGTAAAACGAAGATTAGAAAAGAGCAAGAAGGCTTAAATTTCCTTTGATGGTCCCTCAAGAAGAGACCCCTGTAGGGCAGCCACTAGCAGTCGAAGGCCCTGGGGACACACTCGTTGGGGCAGCCCCTCCAACATTGATTCCTGATGTTCATGAGAGGGAGGGGGTGATTGTTGGCCCATGGTTTGAATCTGAGCAGTTGGGCCAGGACAGATCGGAGTTTGCACAGGGTAAGACCAGAATTGAGCTTTTTAAGTTTGAGGCAGAGCATAGATTGGGTAAGGGACGGGTAGTTAGCCCTTATGAGGAAGTAGAGTGGGTTCTGCAATTGGTGGATATTTTCGCTGATACGGAATGTGTTCTTAATAGATCATGTATTTTATCTCTGTTTGAGTCCATTCCAAGGTTGTCAAAGATTTCCTCTAAAGATATCTCTCTGGTTATCCTTCCAAAGGCCAGAGAAATTGCTACATCATTGCCAGGCACCAGAGTTTATTTCAGGATTGTGGCGGATGAAGCCATGAATTCATTGGATGATCTTTGAAGGTCAGGCTTTGACATTTGACTCATTTGTACATAGACCTGTCTCTTCCGTAATATTGTCAACTCAGGGGAATGCACAAGGTGTATGTGCGGGGCCCTGAGTTAATCAGTTTAAACAAGCTTCCTTGCCAGGGTGGCGGAGGGGGCAATGGGTTTGCCGGGTATGATAATATTCTTATTGTGAAATCTGAAATTGGAAGGCAGATTTTTTTCCAACTGTGAAAAACCGTCAAATCGGTGGGAATGGATTGTGGGAACATTAAACGATAAAAAGGCAACCTCAAGACCCCTATTTCTAGATCCTGATGGCACTGGGGTTAACTTGTTGTCATGGAATGCTGCAGGATTGAAAAGAATTCAAGACTTTCTGCAGGCTATTATTGAGAGAGAAACGCTATGATTATTGCATTGCATGAGACGTGGGAAGTGAATGATGTGGTGATGAGTGACTATAGGGTTTTCATTACTAGAGTTGCCAAGGGGAAGTTCGGCCTGGCCGTAATGCTATGTGTAAAATATGATATTGAAGGGCGGATCTTATTTCAGGAATTTACCAGTTTTATGTCTATCTAAATTTTTGGCTTGGCTCTGGAAAAGCAGGGAGAAAAAGGGTCAAAAGGCTGCCTGGATCTAATATTAATTAACACCTATTTCCCACCGAATAAAAGGCTGGATATTCAGTTAAAAGAGTTGGCAGTCCTGATGGGTATGATGAGCTCCACCTCTCAATGGTATTAATCCTGCTGATGGATGATTTTAAGGCTTAGATTCCCCATAACCCAGCGAAGGATGAGTTCCAAACGGAGAAAGAAAATGCAATGAGCAATCCCGGGTCAGCAGTGTTGTTTCGATATTGACGTGAGAGGAAGACAATTGGGTTTGTTGCTTGACAGCCTGAACCTGACTATTGCTAATGGTAGGTGCATTTGGGATCAACCTGCTCAACATACCTACGATAACGGGTGTCTACATTGATAAATTATATAATGATCTCCGCAGAAAGCTTTGGCCTAGTTAGTGATCTAGTAGTAGGGGATTTAATAGGCAGTGACCATAAGCCTCTAGTCCTGACATTGTCTTGGGATGCAAATTTAAGGGATCTGTGGCAAAATTGTGCACCGACTCACTGGCTAAATAAGCATAGATTGGTACGGACCGGTAAATTAAAACTTTATACTCATGACAGTATGAGGGAAATACTGAAAGAACAGTCTACTTTGTCGCTTCAGCTCATTGTACAGGAATACGAGAACTTAATTGCTTCCATAAGTAATATGGCATCAGTTGGTCTAAAAGGCTGTCCGGGTAGGAAGGCCTCATTTGGCTCAGCTAAAACACAGGCCATGGCAATTTTAAATAAGAACATAAGGGAGGTCTATAAAGGTTGGGGGTCGAACAAGGAATATTTAATCAGACGTCGTTAGAAAAGCTATAGGAAAGAGCTAAAAGAATAGCTTGGGAAGACAGTGAAAATATATGGACCAAAGCAATTGTCTCCCTGAGATCAGGGAGTACTAAGGGCTTTTGGAATATAGTAAATAGAGTGCTGGGAGTAACCAAAAACATTGTAGCAGTACTAATCCCAGAGGAAACATGGGTGAGCTATATATCAGAGCTATACAAAACCAAAGAAGTAAATGATGAGGGAGTGGGGAAGTACACAGGTTACGGACCTAGACACGGGTACAGGGGTGAGCCACTTAGCTCCTTCAGTAGGGAGCATTGATATCATCATAAAAGACCTAAAAGCCTCTAGGACCCAGGGTCCAGATGGCCTTTCCCCTGACATAGTTAAACTCAATGCAGGTTTGTGGGCTCAAGTTCTGGCACCGGTTTTCGGATCAATAATTAGCATGCAAGAGATTCCGAGAGCCTGCAAAGGTAGTATTAGGGCCCCGCTGTATAAAAAGGGGTCCGGGACCTGCTGTCAAGTTACCGTATGATTACACTGCTGGATATCCCCTGTAAGGTATATGCGAAACATATCCTGTGGTGGTTAGAAGATTGGGTAAGCAACGCTTATATTCTACCTAAGGTCCAGAAAGAAGGCATTTCATAAAGTCTGGTCAACTACAGATGGCTGCCTAATTTTTAATCTTTTGGCTGAAAAATATGCCGTTAAAAAGAAACAACCTCTGTATGTGTCATACAGCGATTTGTCAATGACGTTTGACACTATAAATAGGCCTTTACTTTGGGAGAAAATGAAGAAATGGGGGTGTCCTCCAGTCTTATTAAAGTGGAGTATTCAATTACATGAAGCCTCATGGACCAGGGTTGAACTAGGGGATCATGGAGCATTGTCTAGGACAATTGCCAAACCTAATGGACTGCGGCAGGGGTGTATGGTTGCCACACTTCTGTTCTCTATATATATTGCGGATGCCATGGTATATATATATTGCGGATGCCATGGTAGGATTAAACCGGGTTAGAGCTTTTCCAACAAACTTAGGTAATGAGGCCATTTCAGTAATGTTTTATGCCGATGATGCGGTCTTGTTGGATTTTACGCTGGTTGGCGTTCAGATGCAACTAAACGCTTTTTGGCTAAATACTGTGAGTCCAACGACCTGAAAATAAACTCTGCTAAAACTAAAGGTCTTCTCGAAAGGGAGGATACACAATAAAAGGTTTAAGTGGTGTTTTGTTAGAGGTGGTAGAGGAATATCGCTACCTGGGTCTTTTTAAGATACAACCTTAACTTCATACCTCACACTGACCTTCAGGAAACGCGAGCTAAGGCCATTGCAGGTGCTTTATATAGGATAGACTTAGTGCTGGGCCATAAGTACATTGAAGTGCTTAGAGAGACTTATAATGCCAAGATTGTTAGTCTGTTGTTGTATGGATGTGAGATACTGCTGGTTAAATATTTGAGGAGGCTGCAGACCATAGAAGTTAGTTTATGGAAGAAATGGCTGGGCTTGCCGTGAGGTTCCGTAAATAGTTCCCTGAGGCTAGAATTGGGCCTCACTAGTATGTTATTCAAATACAAACAGAGGCTCCTTAATTATTGGTTTAGTCTCTTGAGAGCTGAAGAGGGCTCCTTAAGGCAAATAGTAAAATCTGTGCTGCAGGAGAAGTATGCTGGTTAGTGGGCGGCTAATCTGGAAACTAAGGTCTCCCTGGACATTCCAGTAGGGGTACAACTCCAAAGAATGTCCTTAGGGCAGCTGAAACAAACATTAATACTTTTAAAGAGGAGCGATATAGAAGATATGTGTAAGAGAGAGAACTTGTCTCACCTAAAAGAGACAAGTTATGGGTGACATATTCAGCCCTATTTGCGGGACATAACGTGTTTACATAAGGAGATGTACCTAGAAGATGAGGCTGGGGCAGGTCCCACACTTCATAAAATGGAAGTTGGCAAGGCAGGTAGCAGATAAGTCAAGTGTCCCTTTTGCCAAAATGCATCTTATCCTTTTACTTATAGTTTGTACATGTTTCGACAACAGTAAAAGAAAATAGTTATTACAAACTTTCAGAATGTTGCAGGTCTGCTGTACAAGTGATTTAATGAGAGTAATCTTAAGGTGCGATAATATACCTTTGTGCTAGGGAAATTCCTCTCTGCTGTTTATGAACAGTCAATAGAGTAGAGTGACCCACAATATTAGAGATATCGAATGGGAACACAGAGCTCTGTCTGTACATGGAAATAGGTCCCACGGGGTAGCGCAAAGCAATCTTCTGGATCCCTTTTAGTTATAACTGCATATTTCCACAAATGTAAGTATATGCTACACTGTCGAGTTTTTAATCCTTATAAAAGGAAGGTTTTTTTTGCATAATATCAATGTTGACCCTGCTGTTATGTTAGGTATTAGTATGACCATAGAGTATGTGTATCTCCTTGTCTTACTGACCTCGCGTTCCATGGAATATGGAACGCGGCCTGTGAGGTAGAAGGAGGGCAGTTACAACCAGGACTGTGAACTGAGTAGACGCGCCTGTTGTGCTCCTGTACCTGCCTGTTATCACTTGGAAATAAAGTACTTCAAGCAACTTCCGTGGTTCAATCATTCAACAAATGGCGACGAGTGGGATCTAAACCAACCGGACCACCACAGTACGAAGTTTACCACTTGAAAGCCTCAAGTGAAAGCTACAGGCAGAGGTTACGGCACTTTACACATCGGAATGATGGATTTATGCCGCATTTGATCTCACGATACTCTGGTGAGCTACGCATTTTATTTTTATAATAAACTTTATTAAACCTTGATCCAGGCCCCACCGCACGACGTTTCGAACGCTCCGTTCAAACCCATGCTGCCTGGCAACGCACTGCTGTTCCTCGCGCTAAGCTTCTGCCTCTCCTTTCGTCACTCTGCCGATTCATCCAGCATTCGATAGGGCACGCTGTGCGCTACCACGCCAAGCGTCACGACGTCACGCACAGTGGCCATTTTGGCTTGGGAATTTCTTTTTTTTTTTTCTCATTGTTTTCAAGCGCTGATCACATTACTCGTTTGTTTTTATTGATTTTCAAGCAAAAAGGAAGCGCAACGTCAGCGTTTGATAAATAACCCTGGAACATTGTAAAAGCCAGCGTCTGTTGTTTAAAAAAAAAAAAGACATTACAAAACTAAGTGGTGAAGTATGGACAGTATTTTCTAATAATTACTGAACAATTCCACTGAACTATTCCTTTTTGAACAAATTTTCTTTTTTGGAACAACTTTCTCTTAAATCCTTTTCTGTGCAAACATGAGTCAACAGACATTTTCGCTTTCTCCCCCTCAAGCTTTCTGGTCTAGTGGATCTGAGCCTGTTCTTAAATGGACTGAGTGGAAAGAATATTTTTTAAACTATATTGAAACGGTAGACTGATGGAAAAATGTCTGCGCAGCACCAAAAACGTATTTTATTACATTCCTTAGGTCCACAAGGTCTCAAAACGTATAACCAAATGAACAAGCCTGTTATTGGTAGTGGTGATAGCAATGTTTTTAATGTAGCTCTTGCCAATTTAGATAAATATTTTGCCCCCAAAGTATGCATTGGCATTACTCGCTACAAATTTTTCCACAGGAAACAACTGAAGAATGAATCTGTTGATGATTATGTTAGTGAGTTAAAGAAATTGGCTGCTGATTGTGCGTTTGAAGGGTTATTAGAGGATCTTATACGTTACCAAGTGGTCATGCATGCATCAAATCCTGCTATTCAGGAACGCCTTTGGATCAATGGTGATGCATGTCTGGATGACATTCTCGCTATTGTCCGTAAGGCTGAGACATCTAGTAGATGTGCTAATGCTTTAAAAACAGAAATGGATAGTAATGATACTGTAGCCAAAATTAGAAATAGTGGTAAGAAAAGCTTCAGCAGCAGACAAAAAACTGTAAATTGGGGCAAGTATAAACCTCATAATGAACCTCCTAAATGTTATAGATGCGGCAGTCTGGAACATTTAGCTTTTGCAAAAAGTTGTCCTGCTAGGAGAGTTAAATGTAGTACGTGTGGTGTATATGGGCATTATACTAAAATGTGCAGAAGAAATATTAAATCTGTTAAATGTGTTCAAGAAGACGCTAATTCTGACAGTGAACTTAGCAGTAATGATGAGCAAGTCTCTGAGTGTTCATATGCTGTTAAAAAGAAATTGTTTCTAAACATCACGGATGGATGTTTACTTATTGAAAACAAACCTGAATGTTGGATTCACATAGGTGGTGTTCGTGTTAAAACGTACGCCGGCTCTGGCTCACCTTACTCAATAGTCAATGAAGACATTTGGAATAAATATTTTGTTGGCAAGGCGGGTTCTAAACTATTTAGCTCAGACATTGACCCAGAAGGTTATGGTGGTGAGAAAATCGATATTTTAGGTTATAGATGGTTCAAATTTGAATTCAAGAATTGCCATTCATATGGCAAATTGTACATTTCAAGAAAAGGTCCGTCTGTCCTTGGATGGAAGGATCAGAAAAACGTACACGTTATTTTGGATCCTAACTCTGCTGAGCAAGTTTTGGTCATGGATGAGGGCACTAGAATTGGTGAAAAACTTTTTTTAAAATTTCCCTCTGTATTCCAAAAGAACATAGGCAAACTAAAGGGTTTTGAACTCAAAATAAACCTTAAGGACAACCCTATTCCCAAAATCCATAAAGTCAGGAGTATTCCTTTAGCTCTTAGAGAGGATGTTGCTAAAGAACTTGACAGGTTGGTGTCATCTGATATTATTGAACCTGTTGAGGCCTCATCATGGGTTTCTCCCTTAGTTGTCGTTAAACGCAGTAATGGAAAGTTGAGACTTTGTGTGGATTTATGCCATTTAAATGAAAATATTGTAATTGATCAATTCCCATTACCAAAAATTAACGAGATGTTAGCGTTATTAGATGGTGCAAAGTGGTTTTCCACAATTAATTTATCCGCTGCCTATCACCAGATTCCCCTTTCTAAAGGCAGTAAGAAATTTACTACATTTGTTACCCCGCAAGGTTATCAATTTAAGAGGATGCCTTTTGGCTTGGCGTCCGCTGCAGCTGTTTTTCAGCTTTTGATGCACCAATTATTTTCTAATGTGAAAAACACTCAATTCTTTCAGGACGACAGTCATGTCTATGGAAAATACAAGATTGAACATGATAGAGCTTTAAATGATGTTTTGTCTATTTTAGAGTCAAAAGGATTAACTATTGAGTTTTCTAAATGTACCTTTGCTAGCAACAATGTTACCTATTTAGGGCATGTTATTGACTGTAATGGTATCAGACCAAAGTCCAATCTTATTGATGCCATTAAGTGTGCTCCTGCTCCATCTAGCAAAGATGATGTTAGATCTTTTATTGGTCTTGCTGAATTTTGTTCAAAATATATTCAGAATTTTGCATCAAGAACATTTAATATTCGGCAATTGTTGAAAAATAGAAACAAATTTGAGTGGTCCCCTGAGTGCCAAAAGGATTTTGACGATATCAAAGGTTGCATTACTAAAGTAGCTTCTTTAAAAAGCTTTAACCCTTAAGCTAAATGCATTATCACAACAGATGCCAGTATCAAAGGTCTGGGTGCTGTACTTGCTCAGGTCACTGCTAATGCAGAGGAGCATATCATTGCATATGCTTCAAGATCCTTATCACCCACTGAAGAAAAATACTCGGTTATCGAGAAAGAGACATTAGCTTGTGTGTGGGCTGTTGACCATTTCCGTGCATTTGTGTGGGGTAAAGAGTTTATTCTGCGATGCGATCACAAACCTCTACTCAGGGTTCTTACCACTGAAGGCACTATTAATACCTCTGCAAGAGTTGCCAGATTGGCAATTAGACTACAGGACTATTGTTACAAGATGGAATTTGTTCCTGGTAAAAGGAACTGTATTGCTGATTTTCTTTCTAGGATGCCCAAACAACTTGATGTATGTGAGGACGAAATTTGGAATTCTTTTCAGGTCGCTTTGGTTCAAGATTTTGGTGATAGTGGCATTTTGAAAGAAGAATGGGATAATGAATATTTGAAAGATGCTGAATTATGTCAGGTTAAATCACATCTTAGAAAAACTTGGCCACGGTGGTTAGGTAAGGATCATTCCCTCAAGCCGTTTTGGGAGGTAAGATTTGAATTGAGTATTCAAGATGAAAATATCTGGAGAGGTGAAAGAGTCATTCCCCCTAAAAGTTTACTTTCATCCATTATTGCTTTTTGTCATGAAGGGCATTTTGGCATTGTTCGCTCAAAACAGATGGTTAAGTTGTCATTTTGGTGGCCTGGCATGGATGTTGACATAGAGGCATTTGTACGGAATTGTGAGTTATGTAAGTGTGCTGACAAATTGTTAGTCACCTTCAAACCTCCGTTGGGTGTCATGTCCAAACCAAGATCTCCTTGGGAATATAGAGCTATTGACATCATGGGTCCTATAGGTCTAGAACAGAAATACATCTTAGTTCTTATGGATCTGTTTTCCAGATGGCCTTTTGTTAAGGTTGTCGGTAAAGATGACACCGATGCTGTTCTTCAATTTTTGGATCAATCATTCCAGATGGAGGGTATTCCGTCGGTTTTATTGAGTGACAATGGGGTACAGTTTATGTCAAATAAAGCCGAGGAATATTTCAAGAAGTTAGGGATTAAGCACAGAACCACGTCTCTTTATAATCCAAACCGCAATGGTATGGTCGAGCGCTTTAATAGGGTTATAAAAAACACTATTCAGATGTCTGCCAAACTTGGTGATTGGGAAACTCAAGTTTTGAAAATGGTGTGGGCCTATAGAATTTCAATTTGTGATGCCACTGGTTACTCACCTTTTGTCCTTATGCGTGGTAGAAATCCTACGACCAAATTTACTCCTGGGTGGTTATTAAAATCCAACATTGTTCATTGGTCTGAGGATACTGTTAGAGAAAAAGCTAATGCTCTTCGAACAAAAAGGAAAGATTGGTATGACTCTAAACATGGTGTGAAAGAGCCCAATTTGTCCGTAGGGCAGTGGGTCAGGATAAAGAAACCTGGTAAGGTACCTAAAGAAACCAGCAGTTTTTATGAACCTCTGCAGGTGATTGAAATTTTGAACAATGCCGTTCGTCTTTCTGATGGTAAAGTTTGGAATCTCAAGAGAGTTGCCAAATGTTCTGCACCTTCTTCAGGTATTAAATGGAAATCTATGTTGAATGATTTTGATGATACTTTGTGCAAGTCTAGCTCTGTTAATGACTCAAATGTGAATTCTCCAGCAATTGTTGATGAGAATGTCTCAGAGAATTTGCCTTGTCAAGGATCATGCAATCAGGAGCCTGCAATTGATAACTCTTCTATGCTAAATCAAGAGACACCCTTTTCGGATTCCAGACAGTCCAAACGAGAAAAAAGACCTCCTGTTTGGCTCAAAGATTATATTTCTGAGAATTTTCCTTTGTAAAAATGCATTTGCATTGTATGGGTTTTCAGGATTCTATGTAATTATATTCAATGTTTTTTTTTTTTAACCTTTTTTTGCAATTTTATTTAAACAGGATGGGGGGGGGTGTGTGTGTTATGTTAGGTATTAGTATGACCATAGAGTATGTGTATCTCCTTGTCTTACTGACCTCGCGTTCCATAGAATATGGAACGCGATGCCTGTGAGGTAGAAGGAGGGCAGTTACAACCAGGACTGTGAACTGAGTAGACGCGCCTGTTGTGCTCCTGTACCTGCCTGTTATCACTTGGAAATAAAGTACTTCAAGCAACTTCCGTGGTTCAATCATTCAACACCTGCCCAGTGGTACCCCACATTGATATAACAGTTTTTTTTTCTCACTATGGTTGCTCTAATTTTGCACAAAAGAAAGCGTCTTTCTTTACACGCTGATAATAATCACCCGGTCTAATGATATGACCAATTGTATATATTTTAGTCATAATCGTATATATCTGCATAACCATAAATGTTTGCTGTACCGCCACGTTTTTATTCAATATAAAAGGAGTGGTATTTTGTATAATGCCAATGTTCATCTTGCCCGTTTGCACTCTGAAGTGAAATAATTGTTTTTTGCACTGCTATTGCTCTATCTTTGAACAAAAGGAACTGAGTTTTTGCACAGTAACAATATTTTCCTTGTATAAGCACATGACTAATCCTATATTTTTAGGAAAATGGTTTTATGGAAGAGCGTCCCAGTTGTACTGGGAGCTGGACAGACTATAGTGGTGTTTTTTATTGGCTTATTGCTGCAGCTTGTTTTATTCTAAAAAGAATTGCACATTGTTTGAATGATAATCAAGGCTGGTGAGATATATAATTCTATTACAAAAAAGGTGCAAGTATATGTTTTAGGATGCTTTGGTGCTTTTTTAGAAACAGAGTGTTGTATTTTAACTTGGCATTTTGTAAGGGAGAGGTGTGGTGCAGCGACCAGAGCGGCTGACTCAGGAGCACAGGGCTCACGGTTCGCTCACCGGTGGCAGCTCAAATCAGCATCATGTGACTCTGGGTAATAACTCACTTAATCTCCCTGACGGCCCCCAGCGCCTTGAAACCCTTAAGGGGTGATATGTACGCGCTTTGCAAATAGGAACTATTATTATAAATATGAAATGTTTGTATTACTTTATTGGCATGACATCAAACACAGTCACTGCCGTCAAATGAACTTTAAATATAATTCACCTTGGTTATTGTATGGAGCTGTTATGAAAGACTCCATATGTCACGCAGAAAGCAAGAACTTGCAGTAACGAGGAGATGCTGCATCTGTGATGAAAGGTCAATGGTCTTCTGAGCAAACTCTCAGTAAAGAGGATCCTAAAGGAAGAAATACGTCATTGGTTTATTGTGTTTCTTTCCTGGTGCAAAAAACAGACATGACGGTGGGGCTCATTTAAAAAACTACGCGCTGTGAACATGTTAATAAAGATGCAAAAATTGAAAATGTCCTCGCTGAAGGAGATCATCCTTTGTCTGCGGAAAAGAGACCACCTGGAAACCATAGACCTCAGGGATGCCTGCTTACATGTACTAATAAATGCTGGGCATAAGAGGTTCCTGAGGTCGGTCAGAGATAAGGTACACTGCCAGTTCAGGGTGCTTCCTGTGGCTGTCCTGTAGTTGTGCCAAACTTGAGGAGACAGGAGATCAGTGTTTACCATTATCTGGGCTGTTAAAGGCGAAATTGTTCAGGCATTGCCAGGAGTACATAAAATCTATGATGGAGAGAGACTACAGATTGGGGTTTTCACTTAACCTGGTAAAATTATCTCTGCTACCAGGGAGAAAGAAGATGTTTTTGGGAGCAAGGCTAAACCCCAAAAAGGCAAAGGCATTCCCAGTTACCACTGGAATCATTGGTCTGAAAGAGCAAACTCTTCCTTACTTCCCAAGAAATTTGTTTTTTTTTAAGACTCAATGTCTAAAGAAGGTATAGAAGTAAACGGGAAGCAACAACAAGGGCAAGAGTCGCCAAAGTGGAAAAAAAGAATCTAAAGTTGGTGACAACATAGAGGGGATTCCAGGGTGTGCGTGTGATGTCACAAGGAGATGGCCAGAACCCCAAATGATCTAAACTGCCCAAGAGAAAAAAGAAAGAGGACCACAAGAGACTATTTCAGACCCCACCACTAAATGGCTGCATGAAGCACAGCATATGCAACAAAAAGTTTTTTAAAGCTGCAAAACTTCTCCCTTCTCCTACAGGTAAGTAATCATTTCTTTAGCTTTATTGTTGGAAAATAGAAGTTGGGAAAGAGATTAAATCGGCACAACAGTGTGTACAATTAATTATTAATTCTGATTTCATAATTGTAAAAAGAAAGATTTTGGTTATTCCAAGACTAGTCAGATGGTTTACTGCTTGTGAATTTAGTGAATTTACCCCTGCTGGGGAACTAAGCTATCCTGACTTGAAAGAAGAGCAGGCCCCTAATGCTTGAACTGGATCATGTGGATCAATGATTGCACCTCTTTGCACATGGCTGTCTCAACAGTCCACCAAGCCTTTTGGGAAATGAGAACCATAATGACCCAACACCAGTATCAGAGTCATAGTGTACGTTTGCTCAGAGGCTCGGTGCTTTCTGTTTTACCTTTCATATGCTAAAAGTGAAGCAAAAAAAGACAGTAAATTCCCAAACAAACGTATGCTAAAGCTTTGTTCAGCAGACTACTGCCTCCTGTGCCCCATAGTAGCAAAACCAAGTCCACTCTTATTTGACTTCGAGAGTCCGGTGTTACCTGAAATAAAAACGTATCTTGCTCCCCAAAGGGTTGCATTTTTGTGGCCCATGACACTTCAGTTCATCTTTTTAGGACTGTCTAAACTGTGTTTATGAGGCCAGGAAGCTTCTGCTCAATGTCGGTGCTTAACATCATGAGACAGTTAGGAACAAGGGTGCTTTCCCTTTCCAAGAAAGCACAGACTTTGTGGCATTGAGCATCTATTAAAATGTCTTTCCCTGGTAGCAATTAATCTTCCAGGGAAACGAAACAGTCCAAAAGACATTTTAGGCAGAGCGCTTGGGGAAATGAAAGTCAGTGTGACTGCCCTGTTTGGTTCAGCTCCGACTCCGGAGCAGACTCCACAGCCAGCAGCATAATCCATGCTGGTTCCTACCACTTTGATGCCGCTCCCACACCAGTGAACAACACGGATTTGGTTGTACTGTCAGTCTCTACCTCAGCCGAAATCAGGCCTCGAACGGGTCTTACATGCCCGGCCCCGGCGCATTCTAACTCTGATACAGTACTCTTGACTAGGAGCCACTCTCTTGAACTCCCAACAACTTTTTGAATCAGACTCTGACCTTAGTCAACCACCTTTTGGTGATTATGGGGATTAATTTCCCCCACAATATCATGATGGCAATTTTTTATTTGGATCTACAGGACGCAAGGGGTTTGGGTACTTCCCTGACATGGTGTTGGGTTCTCCCTCTGGCCCTTCAATGGAAGACAGCTTCATTCACAGTAGTCATAAGAAGAGTGGCTGAAATCCTGGACTTGCACTTAACATCTGTTTACATGAAAACAAGTTTGCTCCCTGAAGTCTTAAAATCTAGGCAGATGTTATCTGAGCTCTTGCTGCCATTTAACGATGCCCTGACTTTCCCCCTCGTAGGTATTTGGGGTAAACTCTGTGCCTGCCTGTGATCAGACCGGTAGCAAAACGGCAAAGACCTTCTCCAAGTGACCCTGCCTATCTGACGCTGCACCCTACTACTGAGAGCCTGCTAGTTCAGGCATCTGCTAGCAGAGTTAATCCCAATTCTTTCCCTACAACACCCCTCAACAGAGAATTGAAAGCAATTGAGGCATTCGGAAAGAGGATGTTTTTATCAGCTGGTCTCACCCTTCAGTTAGACTATTGAGGCCCACGCCGACCGACGGAGACCAGACGGTTCACAACCTTTAGACTCTTGCACAAGCTTGAATACTGTAAGAAAGTGCCCTCTTTTTGCATGGTTGCCCCCACTTTTTGCTAAACTGCTGATGTACTTTGACTGAGTGTGCCCTGGGCTCCTGCCAAACAGGTACCAAGGGCCTATGTTCTTTCCCTAAAACTGCATTGAAAACAAAACCCAATTGGCACTCTCTGGCCACAGGTCAGCCCCTTGTAAATGGTACCACAGGTACCAAGGGCACTGTGGCCAGGGAAGGCCTCTAAGGGCTGCAGCACTTATTGTGCCACCGTTAGTCGCCCTGTAACTTTATATACACACACACACTGCCTTTGCAGGCTGTGTGTTTTGGTGCAGAACAAAGTGAAGAGTCGACATGGCACACATCCCTGTGTGCCATGCCTACAACCCACTGCCCTGGCATAGATCAGCCACTCCTCTAGCTGGGTGCACTATACCAGTGGTGAGGGTACAGGTGCATGAGCCCTATACCCCTACAGTGTCTAAGCCAATTCTTAGACATTGTAAGTGCAGTAATGCCATTAAGAGTATATGGTGCTGGGAGTTTGTCATTACGAACTCCACAGTTCCATAATGGCTTTACTGAAAACTGGGATGTTTGGTATCAAACTTCTCAGCACATTAAACCCACACTGATGCCAGTGTGGGATTTAATGAAAAAGGCACACAGAGGCCATCTTAGAGATGCCCCCTGAAAAACGACCTAATGCTAGTGTCCAGGCTGAGTGGCTGCTCACCAGCTGCCACCACCAGACATGTTTCTGGACCCCTGGGTCGAGAGCCTGCTGCTCTCGGGGGTCTGTAACAATGTACATCCTGGGATGCGGTGCCAAGCCTCCTCCCCAAGGATGGGCAGGGTCCACGAAGGGGAAGCTTCAAAGGCTTGCCGCCTTTGTGAGCTTCCCCAGGCCTTATGCTGCTTCCAGCAACTGGCCCCCACCGGTTCTGACCCCCACTTTGGGCAGGAGAATCGGCGGGAAAACCAAGTGAGGAAGGGAGGCGTGCCCACCTTTGCCAGCCTCACCCCTCAGGTGGGGGAGGTGAGGTGAAGCACAACTCAGTCCCCGCCATCTTGCAGATGGGGGGACCCAGCCAACCAGAGTGAGGCAATAGCCCCCCCTCCCACTGGAGGGTGGCATAATAGGGGGTGTACCCACCCCGAGGAAGAGACCCATTGGTCCCAACCTTTACTTATCTGTAACGCCCCTAAATCTAGTATTTAGGGGCACCCCTGAACCTTGCCTCATCAGACAAGAACCGACTAAGAAGAAAAGAAGAAGGACCGAAGAAGCTGTGCCAAAGCTAAGAGGAGGATGCCCACTGACTTGGCCCTAGCCCTACCAGCCTGTCCCCACCTCGAACCTGCAGAAGCGAAATCCCGGTGTGTCCTGCAGCCAGCAACCTCAACCCCGAGGACCTGCCCTGCCTTCCAAAGAAAAGACTCTGTCTCTCGTGAGCACCGGATTTGCTAACCCACAGACTCTGGCTCCAGCCAAATCCGCGAGTCTGCACCACTCTGCACCCGACACCCCCGGCCCGAGTTCGAGTGGCTCAACACCACGAGGAGGTCTCCCCGGCGATCCTGACCTGATATCTGGTGATCTCTGACCTGCCTCGTCCCTTTCCACGACGCCTGCAGTCTCTTTCTGGAGGATCCCCCCCGACTGCGACCGGAGCTGGTAAGAAAACCTGATGCCTAAAGACACCCCTGCACCCGAAGTCCCACGGCCTTGGGTGGCCCATCCGATGGTGTCCCAGCATCCCCAGGCATCCCAACTTACCTCTCCAACCGGTGGTCACCTCCAGAAGATCTTCGTCCCCGAGCCTGCAGTCTTTGTCAAAACTGGAGACTCCCCATTGAAACCAACAGGGCTCCAGATGCCACAACAGCACCCTGCGCCGCTGTGGGTGTACTTTGGATGCTAACTCGGATCTCCCTTTGCCCTGAGCCTAACACCAGGAGCTTTGCTCCCACAACCCTGTGGCCTGCTGGTGAGCAGCCCCCAACCGGAGGCCCACTATCCCCCATTGGATAACATTGGGCCTCAGCACCCGGCCGCCCTAGTGCCGCTGAGGGGGCTTTGAGAGTGCATCCTTGACCCTGGGAGAACTCCTGTTCTAACCCCAGAAACTCAATCCCAAAGACCGAGTACTCACCTGTTAACCGATAACTTTATTTCTCTCAATAGGAATACATTGACTGTTTTTCCTTGAAATATGTTGTGTGGGGAGAGTTGATTTGTATGAAAACCTGAAAAACTACAACCGTGCAAAACTGATTTTACTTACCTTTTCTCTAGGAAATGTCCCAATGTGATATCTAGGCATATCACACTGAGTAGAAAAAGTAATCTGAAAAGTAACTAAAAAGTAATCTGTAAAGTAATTTCGACATTTTAAACTTACCTGTATTTCAATGAACTGCATTTTAACCTACAGTCAATTGTAAAACACTGCATAAGATTATGTAAAGCATTTTTTTCACTTACCTGTGCCAGGCTTGGCTTGGTTCTAGAAATAAAATAACTTAATAATATTTTTATACAAACAAAATAGGTCTGAGTTCAGTCTGTGAGTGTGTAACATCATTTGCTGATTGAGTGTGTACAACAAATGCTTAACACTACCCTCTGATACAGCCTTACTGCTCGCCCACACTACTACAAATGGAGAGTAAGGTGCTATCTACTTTTACCTCTGCCTACCATTGGGATTCCACTGGACTCTGTGCACACTATACCTCATTTTGGTATAGTATATACAGAGCCAGCTTCCTACAAATACCAATCACCGTTCTCTTGAGTACAGTATCACGAACCAATGTACTACCCGCCCAGAGAATTCAAACGATAAGACACCTTGAAGAAGCCCCAGCCTTGCAAGCCACAAGAGGGCATAACACGTGTTGGCTGTGCCTCACAAAAGATTCTTTTCCATCTCCTCCTCTGTGATTCTGATATACTAAGAATCACTTTTCACATCTTTGATTTTGAGAAATAAGTAACAGATGTACATTCAACAAGGATTTTTCCGATTAATTATGAATACATCCACTTGTCCTGGTACATCGTCTCAGACTATTCAGGAAAGCCTGAACGTGGACAAATGTCATACGATCAGGCCTGGACATGTGCGACTGTTTAGGTAGTGCAGTTGGTATAGCATTGTGCGCCAGTGCCATGCATGGAGGAAATCCATAGGCGTCACTCATGAATGTCTTTTGATGGATCTTGCCTATTCGGCGAGAAAGCTGACTCTTCCCTAGAATGCTTTAAAGAAAATAGAGCAAAAGCGTGCTCCTGTGGTCTTTCCACACCCGCAAGGCAGTATCTGCAAAAGTTTGGCCCCTTTTGAGGCATAGTCAGCGGTTTTGCCAAGCCTCACCACCCCAGTAATAGGCACCCCAGTCCTTTCAGGGACTGGCTAGGAGATCCAGTAGACAGGTCTAGGCCTGCATGGAACAGCAAGCTTCCTTGTCCCCTGCCTATTCAGAGCAGACTCCAAGCCCCTTTAGTTTGCCCCTGGCACCAACCACACAACACTCTGTAAGAGGCATAATCATTCGTTTTCTTCACAGGTGGCTGGCAATAACATCTGACACGAGTCCTGCCGATATTTCAACTGGGCTACTCCACGCTGGCCCAGGTTCTGTTTGGTCTGGATCCAGAAGACTAGATGGTAGTGCTGGACTTGCAGGACTCCCACTTCCATGTTCTTGTCTTGCAGGCCTACAGGTGCTACTTGTGGTTTAAGGTGACCCAAAAGCCAGAGCTCCCTTTCAGACTCACCACTGTCCATCAGATGTTCATGAAGGTGATGGGGTAGTCACAGTATACCTTCGGAGATCGGGTATACCAGTCTTCCCCTACCTCGACGACTGGCTTTTGAAGGCAGGCTCGCCACAGTCAGTCCTGGACCATGTCCAGAAGACAGCGAACCTCCTGGCATTTTTTGAGATCACTATCAAGATCCTGAAGTTACACTTGACTCCTTTGCAGAGGCCTCCTTTCATCTGAGCCATCCTTGATATGATGCGTTATTGGGCCTTCCCTTCGAATCAAAGTAAAGGACATTCGAGCTATGATCCCCATGTTTAAGCCTCTGCCCTCAGTCTTTGTGATGGTAGCGCTTAGAATCTTTTTGACTATTGACCTCCTGCAACTTCCTCGTCACTATGCATGGTGGCATATGCTGACTGTGCAGTGAGTTCTGAAGTCTGTGAGCCCAGCACCAAGGTTACCTGTCTGATTCCATCCAGGTGTCTGAGAAGACTGCAAGAGATTTGAAGTAGTGGCTCCTCAACCACAATTGGTGCCAGCAGTTGACCCCTCCTCCAGCCAAATCCAGATCCGACGGTGATGACAGATCATCACTGCTGGGTTGGGGAGGTTCATCCGGGACAGGTCTGCGGCGGAGACCCATCTCTACATCAATGTTGGAGTTGCGGGCCATTCGCTTGGTGTTGAAAGCCTTTCTACCATCCATCAAGGGTAGTCTGGTTCAGGTTCTCAGAGGCAACACCACTGCCTTGCGGTATTGAAACAGGCTGGGCAGGGTGAAATCTGGGTTTTGGGCCCTGTGCCAAGAGGCTTAGCTCCTCTGGAACTGGCAGAATTGTCAGGACATTTCCCTGATCATACACCACCAGTGAGGATCTTTAAATGCCATGGCTGACAAACTCAACTGACTAATCTTAGTGGATCGCAAATGGCAGTTGCACCCATAGGTGGCAAGGGCATCTTCCAGCAATGTGGAGAACCCTGGCATGTCTTTGCCACTGTCAAGAACATGCGGTGTTGAAATGTTTGCGCATTGGAGCTCCCAAGAAGGCTGTCTCATGGAGATGCATTCTGCCTAGAGTGGAGCTCAGGACACCCGTATGCCTCCCCACTGCTCACGCTCATGCCGAAGTCTGAAGAAGATTAAGAAATACCAGGCTCCGGATTGTACCTGGAGTGTGTGGTACCTGAAACTTCTGGGTATGAGCATCTGTTCTCTGATCAGGCTGCCACTTCAGGAGCATCTTCTGTTGCAGCAGTAGGGCAGGGACTTGCGCCCGGGCCTGCACAATCGACACTTCTATGTGTGGAGATTGAGCTGCGGTAGACGAGTATATTTGATCTACCTCCTGAAGTAGTGGATTTCATCCTTGTGGCCAGGCATCCTCCTGTACAGTTTGTTTACGCTGGGACAAGTGTGTGACTTGGTGTGACATTCGTATTACAGACCATTTGCAGGCCAAACTGTTGGACGTCTTGTTGTTTGTATTGTTTTTTGCCCAGTAAGGACTTGCAGTGGGCATGGGTAAAGATGATCTGTCAGCCTGTTTTGGCCTTTTTGCATTTACCTGTACAACCATCTTTGTTCAAATCACCTGTTGCACAGGGTATACAATGTGTTCCCACTATTTGGTAAAGCAAGGCTATGCGCTGTCAAACCTACAATGCTACCTGCTGCTGGTTTTCTAACAGAGAAGAATGGCACTGTTCAAAATCTGTAGGAATTACAGCAGCATACAAAAGTTTTGTTTTTAATTCAAATATTGAATTGGTTTTCATTTTTTCCCCACAATGTCAGTTGTACCAGTGGCAGCCGATGTAACGGCAGACGAAACAGAAGCGCTTAAGGCAGAAATAACAAAAGCTGTCAAGCAGGTGCAAGAGGCAGGTGAGTTGTGTTTCTGTTTTTAACAATGGTAAATGATGCTGAGAACTGGTTATTTTCCAATACGATAAACAGTTGAACGCCACTGTGAAATTTGATTTTGATTAGCAAAGCTGCATCAGTTTCATTCTGTTTAATAAAACTTTAGGTAAGACTGATCTTCCGCAGGAAAATGCCTTGAATATGCCCCATACCCACACAATGTTACAAGGAGGGAGAGTGCATTTCTACCCACATCAAACCTCCAAATCCAAACTGGATCACCATCCAGTTCCCATGCCTTTATAACCCTATGCCCATGCCAGAGTTGAAGTTCCTCAAAGGCATGTAAACACTTGCACATTCATTTGAAGAGAATGTTTTGTGTTTGTGTTCACACATGTTTTGGATAAAGGTGGTTTGCTTACTACATACGGAATGGCAACCCTGTCACAAACAGTACAATCAAAGTTTAGGTGTGTTGTCTTGGATTTAGAAGCATGAAATATGAGAGATAAATGTAATATACTTTAAATTTACTTATAAATAGGATATGTGACTTTACAGGCCGATACATTTAAATCAAGATGTATTATTATAAAAAAATTTAACAGTTTTTATTGAAAATAAGGCAGCATCAGTCACATATATAGGCACCATCAATACATTGACAAGTACAGATGTTTTACAAATGTTATCTATTAAAATATCAGTGTCACTCAGCCGTCGGTATCCCTTCTGTCTCGTCGGTGTTCTGACATTTCCATTTCTGTAGTCGGCGATACACACAGGTCCCCCCTATAAACATTCCACCTTCCCCATGTCTTATCCCACCTCCGAGGGCAACCCCTAGATTTAAACACCTCTTTTTCTGCAATCATGCATTTATCTAGGTCTCTCGCCCAAGTTCCGGAGGTTGGAGTGTCCGCTGCTCCCCATTTGGTAGCTATGTTTAGTTTTACCAATGTGTATCCCAGGGCAAACCACTGCTGCTCGATCTCGGTGAGGTCAGTAGCCTCCCAAATGTTGAGGAGCCCCAGTTGTGGTGTCAAAGTGATGGTCTTGTGCAGTGCTTGTTGCATGAGCTGTGTGGCCCTCTCCCATAGGGCCTGAATATGCGGGCAGTCCCACATGATGTGATAGAAGGTTGCCTCCCCATTGCAGCGACGGAGACATAGGGAGTCGTGGCGCCTCCCGATCCTTGCAAGGGTGATACCCGTAATGTAAGCTCTATGTAGGACCTTCAATTGGACAAGGCGGAGTCTGAGAGGGATAGCCACTTCCCTAGGGGACATCAACGCTGACAGCCAGTCATCATCCTCGAGCTGCCCCAGATCCCTTTGCCATTTATCTCTGAGGGACTGAAACTGGTCCGGCAAGTTATTACAGAGCTTCCGGTATGTAAGCGACACTGCTTTTTTTGGCAGAGGTTCAGAGAGGAGACGGTCCTCGAGGGGAGACGATTCCGGTAGTCCCTCGGCCCCATGGAGGGCTGTCGTGAGAGCATGCCGGATCTGGAGATAGCGAAAGATCTCTCCCTGTGCGAGTTGATATTCCTTTTCTAGTTCTGTGAATTGTAGTATTTTACCCTTTTTAGGTCGAGCCTAGCGCAGCGCGAATGCGCTGCTCTAGGAGAGGGCCTCTTGGAATCACTCCAGACATTCAGAAAGCTTTCAGAAAGCTCGTGCATGTGGTTGTCACATCAATTGGCCTTTGCGTGTGGCTTTCAAGAAATGAAAGCATGCAATTGGCCAAAGGCGGGTGCATGTCCCACCTCTTCTTAAAATGTTCACTCCCATGGCGTTTTGCTGTCGGAAGCGAGCAGGCTGGCAGATGCATTCCTCCTTGGTCACGTGCTTTCGCTTCGCTTTTGCTTGTTATCTGCTAAAGCAATTTATTGCCTTTCAGAACGCACAACGCGCCGCCCTGCTTTTCTTTGAAATGCTTTTTTTTCTCTTATCTTTACTTTGTCGTTTGTTTGGCCATCACACTGTCTAGCGTGTGATGGCCCCTCCTTTGTCTTCCGTTTCCCTTTATGGGGCTGTGCATCTGGAAACAATGATCCCAATCGCAACTACAGTGCGACTTTTAGATTTGTTAATTAATTTTTTTTCTCTTGACCTCATCGGGGTTTGTCTTCCCTTTGCCTTTACGAAGGCGTGTTAAATCATCCCGTTCGCATCTACAGTGCGAGTTTTACATATTTTTTCCTCTTCCCGGTTCGTCTTCCCTTTGCCTTTATGAATACGTGTATCTGTTAAAAATCTATTGCACCCCCTCCAACTCCCCCTTGATTCTTCTGGCGCCCGGCCTCAGGCATGTCAAATCTGCCCGGAGACGCCGCTGGTTTGACCTGTGGTAATAGTTCAAGGAAGGGGATGCAGCACTGCGCTTTAGCCGTTGGAGAGGTTGATGGAGCTGACACGCTAGGCCTGTCAGCTCTTTACAGGATGGGTTGCATGCAGTGAGGCTGGGGACAATGTGAGACTTGCAGCTTTTCTTTTTAATCACGGTTGTAGCGTTGCCTTTAGACTGTATGCTACATTAATTCTCTGCCGGCCCTCTGCCTTTCAGCCCACGTTTTATGGCGGAAAAGGAAAGCACGCAGGTCTTGTTTTTTTTTAATCTACGGTATTACATCATCATAAATTAAAATCCCGTCGCGTATGTTGACAGAACCTTATAAAAATATTTTCCAGAGACATCCGCATTAACGTCTCTCTTCGGCGATAAAGCAGTCTGGTTGCATAGCAGATTTCTCTGAACCTCCCTTCTGCTGTCGGTACAGTCCAGAACAGGTCTTCTCAATTCTTTGCAGACTTCGTTTTAAAACAATAGCCGTGCAATGGCTGTTAATCGATTGTACACACGCCGTCTGCACAGTAATTGTGCAAATTGATAAACTGGGACGGAAAACAAAAAGTGTAGAGCTTGCATGAATTCCCGCAGACGTGTACGTCACATGTGGTAGCAGCCGGCTGCTTTTATGGCCGCATGTGCTCTTCTTGAGGTTACAGAGGGAGAAAAAAACGCAGCCCTGCTCCCTGTTGGGCAGTTCGCCTGCCAGGCCGAAGAAGCATTAGTCATATTACAGAATGGCTGGCCCAGGCCTGTGCCGCGGGCTAATGCAGCCGAGGTCAGTGCCGTGCAGACGAGGAGCCGTCGGTCAGCCGCTGAGGCGGGATGTCAGCTTGGTAAACAATGGCGTCAGGGCCCCGGTGCCTCGTTAGGCACAGCTGTGATAAATCATAAAAATAAATACACAAATAGCACGATATCTCGCCACAAATCTGGACCATCATACCATATCACCACAATACACAACATCTTTGCAAAAAGCCTGCAAGGAGGCTCGGTGAGTTGAGCGCTCGCTGCTGACAAATGCGGTGTTCTGAAGATCACAATTTCGAATCCGGGAAGGCAGACTCAGCCTTTCAACTTTAAATGTATTGCAATACATAATAGTGACATCTTTCATTTACAGTGCTTAGAAATGGCAGAAGTGCAGCTTGTGGCGCCATATAAAACGTTATTATCAAGATATCTGAACGTAACACAATAACAGGTAAAACAACCAACCAAAAGGCTGCAGCACAAACAGGCAAGAGATACAGTTTGTGAGTAGGCAAGCATGTATACAGAAGATCATGTTGTGTGATCTTGGGCCTTTAACGATTGTGAGCTTTTAGAATTAGACTAAATGCTTGGTTGCCGTTTGTTCAAAACTGGATATTTACAGTATATGATGGGTACCTTCATGCCCACTGACCGATGTGTGACTGAGAAACCTGGCGTCAGTCTGTGTGTTTTTGAAACAGTAATGGGCTGTGTTTTAAAATATACAGCATTTCTAATGGGTGTGCCAATTTAAAGCACTACTGTGGGTACATCCAATAACGCTCAGGGTCTAACAAATGATCACAAAAAGAAAAGAAATTGGAGTGAAGGGGATACAAAGAGCTCTTCTCAGGCCACCACCAGCGCTGCCGTAGTGTCCAGTGCAGAGAAGATGGAGGCGTAAGCCGCAGGCAGCTGCAAAAACATAAAAACACGCTACTATTGCGTGCCGGATCACAAGGTTTTTTTTTTTTTATATCAGTGAAAAATGCATTCTTTCATTTACTTGAAGTGCCAGCTAAGAAGTATGGATTACATGAAATGGAGAGTCATGGTTGATCAATTAAACACACATTTGTCAATATTACTCGCTTAAAAAAGCTCCCCTTTGGAATGAGGTTTGAGGTATTTAATCCTTAAGAAAACATTTTACTGTCAGTTTCCAAAAGTAAGGAATAAAATCCTCCCCTTTCAAAACCTTATCTGCAGCCTTGCAAAGAGAGCAGCCGGCCTTTCATTCTAGTTAGGTCTCGCCTGAGCCAGCGCGAATGCGCTGCTCTGCGAGGCTTTAAAACTCTGAACACACGCCCGTGCGTGTGCTTTTTTTTTTTTTTATCTCCCCCTATTGGCCTTTGCATGCGTCTTTCTAAGAAAGACAGCATGCAATTGGCCCAAGGCGGGTGCATGTCCCGCCTTCTCTGGTCCTTGGCCTAGGGTCCTCGGGAGCGAGTAGCAGCGCCATCTGTTTCCAATTATCGCGTTTGCGTTAATTGGAAACAGATGGCGCTGGCGCTCGCACTCGCGTGCTTGTTTTGTTTCTGCTTAATGCCCCACATGCAGGTCTTACTGGTTATCGCTTTCTGCCTCTCTCTGGCTAGTGGTTACTTCCTACCCCCCTTTGCCTCTCTCTTAAACCCAGTGGTTTACCGCATACTGGTTAGCGTAACCTTTGCCCATCATTTCTGTTTGTGGTGATAAGTAGTAAAGCAAGACACGTACCCCGGCGCTGTGCCTGCAGTTTGTACGTAAAGCAAATTTTGAGGGTTCTGCTAAAAGTACGCTACCTCCTCAACCTGTCCCCCACTGCCCGACACACGCCCCCCTCAGTTTTTCCTGGGCCAACACGGCGTTGGAACTTCTACCACGCACAAGCACGCACGCACGGGGCACACACGCAGCCTCTTCGCCAGTGCGCAGCCCTGGGCCATCTCCCGCCGGGTCTGTTTGTTATTAAAACATCATTATGGAGATGCGGCGGATCCGCGCGCAGCCGGTAATCCCTATAAATTACAGACGCCTCTGTTCAAGATTGCGCCCCCGGGGCCCGAACACGAGGTCCCGCTCTTTCAGGGGCTCGAATATTAAGTAAGTAGGGTGTTCAGGGGGTACTGGTGCATCTGACACCCCAGGGAAACAGAGATAAAACACATGCACGCTTCAGACTGTGGAGATCTGACGGGGTCAGGGAGGCAGGCAGGGAGGGGGCTGTATACAGTATTTCACTCTTAGGGCGCCTAGAATGTATTCAATGAGCATTTGGCACTAGTTCGTTTCAATGTGTTAATTTCTTAGAAACAACTCAAACACAGGTGGGTTGACAACTTAGTGGGCTGAGCACCAGTTGTAGAGGCTGTGTGTAACCTACAAGTTACATATCCTGTACGAGTTGCCTCTGCTTTGCATCCGCCAGTGGTTGATAAGCACGCGCACCATTTGAGGTGGGTTAAAATAGCACCTAATATTTGTGTCATTTCCTTGCACGTGAAGGTTCCCGCTCGTTACTAGTGCCGGAGTCTTCCTACAGTAAACTTTCGCTAAACAATGCCGTTTGCATGGTATGGGTGCACGTTTTCCACACGCCATACATCGAACAAATTCCAATTTCCCAAACTCCCGGCAAAAAATATTTCTTTCGCTGTTTTCTCAAATTCAAGTGCCAGGAAACTTCGCTCAATAAATAAAATGTTAGAAGCCGTACTCCTCCTGAACAGCCTCCCCCTCCCCACCTCCACTCCCCCTTCGGCTTGTGGAATCTCGGGTGTGTGGATCACAGACACTACTGAATGCAACATACACTCCACACAATACCACTCAGTGCCACATAATTATTTGCTACATAATTACACTGCACTCAATGCAACATACACTCTAAATAATACCACTCAGTGCCACATAATTACACGCCACATAATTACACTCTACTCAAAGCAACATAAATGCACTCCACATAATACCACTCAGTACCACATAATCACACGTCACAATTACACTCTATTCAATGCAACATAAATACACCCCACATACCACTCAGTACCACATAATTACAAGCCACATAATTACACTCTACTCAATGCAACTTAAATACACTCCACATATTACCACTCAGTGCCACATAATTACACGCCACATAATTACACTCTACTCAATGCAACATAAATACACTCCATATAATACCACTCAGTGCCACATAATTACACGCCACATATTTACACTCTACTCAATGCAACATGAATACACTCAACATACCACTCAGTACCACACAATTACACGTCACATAATTACACTCAATTCAATGCAACATAAATACACTCCACATATTCCTGTGTTTAATATGGAGGCACCTTTTACCGAGGATAAGTTTATCCTCTGTCCTCTGGTGAAAAACGAGGTTCTGGGGCTGATGGAGGCTGGACCCGGTCCCTCCTAAATTTCTCCAATTAGGGAAAAAAATACTCACTTATGAACCTGTCCTTTAGCACAGGACTGGTTCCTAGCAGATGGAAACACGCCATGGTGGTCCCTCTGCTGAAAAAACCCTCACTGGACCCCGCCATCCCTGAAAATTTAAGACCCATATCTCTACTTCCTTATGTGGCAAAAATTGCAGAGAAACATCTGAATAGCCAACTGTCAAGGTTTATAGAAGAGAGGCAGGTTCTTCATGACACCCAGCCCGGTTTTAGGCCATTGCATGGCACGGAGTCTGCCCTTCTCCTAGCAGCTGAAGTGCTGAGGACTGAAGCTGATGAAGGCAGAACAACTGCTCTGGTTTTGCTGGACTTGAGTGCCGCGTTTGACACGGTGTCCCACGGCCTCCTGCTGGAGAGGCTGGGGGAGGTCTGGGTCGGAGGTGTCACGTGGATTTGGCTGAAGAACTTTTTGGAGAACAGAACCTTTCAGGTTCTGCAACATCCATTTAAGTCCAGAGTTTGTCCTTTAAACCAGGGGGTGCCGCAGGGATCTGCTCTGAGCCCCACCCTGTTCAATATATATATGCGCCCGCTGGCAGATATTGTGATGAGACATGGAATTAAGTTGGTATCTTACGCTGACGACACTCAGCTAGTTGTGACCCTAGAACAACAAGAATCAGGAAGGGCTACTGATTTTAAAACATGTCTGAGAGAGCTTATGGACTGGATGAGACTGAGTTGCCTCCAGTTGAATGCAGGGAAGACAGAGGTGTTGGTCGTAGGAAAACAGCCCTCTTTCTGGTCACAGCACTGGTGGCCTGAGGAACTGGGACCTTGCCCGGTGCCGAAAGCCAAGGTGAAAAATTTGGGGGTGTGGTTCGACGAAGCACTCTCCTTTACTCAGCAAATCTCTGCTGTGGCCGGAACCTGCTTTGGCTTTTTGAAAATGCTGCGGAAGATTCTGGACCTTCTCCCCTGGATGCTAAAAGAACTATTGTACAGGCTTTGGTCACGTCTCGCCTTGACTATTGCAATGTTCTGTATCTAGGGGTGACTGCAAAAAATCTGAACATCTTGCAGAAGGTCCAAAATGCAGCAGCTACGCTTATCCTGAATATTCCCAGGAGGGCCCCGGTAGGAGAAGCTCTAAAAAACTACACTGGCTCCCAATACAGGCTAGAGTTACATTTAAGGCTCTCTGTATCAGCCATAGGATCCTTAGGAAAAGGGGCCGCGCTTTCTGACCCCCTTCTGGCGGTTTACCAACCTTCTCGGAATTTGAGATCTCTTGGCAGTATGAGAATGACTGTGCCTAAGGTGCGGAGGGCCAGGGTTGGCGGAAGATCTTTTGGTTTCCTGGCAGCTAAGGCCTGGAATAAGCTTCCTGTGTTTTTGAGGATATCTGAGTCAGAACCTTGGTTCCGTAAGAAATTGAAAACCTGGCTCTTCCGTGACTCAGGGGGCGGTCGTCAATAACTCTGCTGCCTTCCTTGCTGAGAGGTTATGTAGGTAGTCGATTAGTGTGGCATGGGTATGGGGCTCTCAGTTGTCCTAGCGCGGGGACACTCCGTTGGGAGTAACCATTGCGCTTTACAAACTTCCTAATAATAATAATATTACCACTCAGTGCCACATAATTACACGCCACATAACACTCTACTCAATGCAACATAAATACACTCCATATAATAACTCAGTGCCACATAATTACATGCCACATATTTACACTCTACTCAATGCAACATAAATAGAATCAACATAATACCACTCAGTACCACATAATTACACGTCACATAATTACACTCTATTCAATGCAACATAAATACACTCCACATAATACCACTGTGGCACATAATTAGACGCCACATAATTACACTCTACTCAATGCAACATAAATACACTCAACAAAATACCTCTCAGTGCGACATAGTTACACACCACATAATTAAACTCTACTCAATGCAACATAAATACACTCCACATACCACTCAGTACCACATAATTACACGACACATAATTGCACTCTACTCAATGCAACATAAATACACTCCACATAAATGCACTCTATACCACATACCACCAATCAACATAAATGCACTCCACACCATGACACAATTTCACTAAGCATAATTTCACTCAACACCACAGTTCCAGGCCACACAATTCAACTCCATACATTTCCAATACACACCGCATAATTACACACCAAACAACATATTTCAACTCCACAATGCACAACGTACCTCCAATCCACAGCATATTAGTGTCACCACTTGAGCACCAAACATCATTCACCACCACCATTTTGCATCAGCGCACCACCTAAGCATCACGTCAGTCTGCCCTTGGAATCTGGCATCTGTTGATTCTCCCCTAGTGTCCGTCCGCTGCTCGTGTTCTAATTAAATTACTGTTTTCCAAACTCCACTCCCCCGTTATTTATGTCCCGCTCCCCCATAACAAAAAAAATTATAACAAACAAGCATGAGAACAGGCAGGAAGAAATTGCCAGCAGTGCAAGTACAAAAAAACTAAGACATTTTTATGTTAAAATCTTTTTAATCAGGTTTTTCAGTTGTATATAATGTCGTCTTCGTTTGTATAAAGGTAACAAAAATGCTTAACACTTTTTATTATTACTTTTCAACATAATGCACAGCAGCCACAATGCTCTACGACATAGCCAAAACTTCTGGCTAAACACACAAGGTCCCAAAGGCGAGACCTATTGGCTATTCCAATGCTTGTTTTTAGCTTGGCACAGCATGCAGAGGGAAGGGTGCTTGAAAGCATGGACTAGAGGCGCTGGTCACGGGTAGGCCTGGGTGGTAAATTCCGTTCCGCTCGCGGAATTTGGGTAATTTCGCGTTCCGCGGAGAACGCGAAATTGTCAAATTCTGCGACTTCGCAGAATTTTTTGCTTGTTCGCGCTTTTAAAATGCGTGTTCGCGAGATATTTCTCCCCGAGCACGCAAACAGCGTTCGCGAACAGGAAAAAAGCATCGCTCGCGAACGGGCGGAACAAGCAATTCCGCGTGTTCGCGGAACTTTTGCGTGCTCGCGGAGATTTTTTACAGTTTCGCTGTACTTTGCGTAGCGCGACTACGCAAATTCCGCCCACCCCTAGTCACGGGCCTGCACACTCCACATGAGTGCGTTTCTTCAGGGGTTGAAGTGGGGTCTCCCTTAGTGTGTATTTTCTAACGTGTGTCCTCGTCCGAGGGTTTCTTGGCGCTGTATAACAGAAAATATGTTAATTGTACCTCAAAGGCACTCGTGATCAGCCTCGGGAGGATAAAAGACTGAGGGGCCTCGCTGTGACAATGGGGGGTGGGGGGAAAGGGCAAATTCAGTTCCACAGTCTGCTGGGCCATCTGCCCCTTAGGCTGGGAAGGCCTCGCGGACACTTGACTTTTCCATTTTTTTAACTTTATCTAGTTTTGCTCAAGTTGTGGTGAAATAAATAGGGTGCTGAGAAGAAAGCTGTGGGGCATGACTTTACGGCCCACCTTTGGGGGCTAGTGGGGGAGGGTCTTAGGATGAAGACAGACTTTTGTGCATTACCTTTCCCTGGAAGGGGGGGGGGGATGCCCCAGCCCATGGGCACACACCTCCCCCATCTGTTATCCTGCCTCCCAGGGCCTCAGTCGCTAGGCCTCTTCACGGGACTTCAAGCTAATCCCGCGGCTCTTGCCTGTGACAGGTCATTGTTAAACACCCCTTCCCTTTTCCACCCCCTCTCCATTGTCAAGAAGACGTGGCTGCAAGGAAGACCCCTCCCACCGCTGCCAGCAGCAGCTCCCAGAGCCATGTAGGCTATTTTCTGAGGTTTGGAAGAGTTGCTGACATTACACCATGCCTTGAGACATCGGCTTTCATGTCATAAATCGGTGCATTCTGGGACTTGTAGTATTCGGTTGCTTCACTTAATCCAGCTGGTCAAAGTGATCTGTTAACAGTGATTTGTGAAACGAGAGCACACGACTGCCATTCATTGCACATCCTTAGTGGGCCTTAGCTAGTTTTTGGGGCTTGCAAGTGTGTTCTGCAGGCACTCAAACACACATGGCAAGGATCGCCTGTGTCATTCCGTGTCTAGTGTGTGTAATGGCGGGGGTGTCCCTGGCGCTCATAAGAGCTCTCTTTATCAGATCGCAGACTCGACAGATGAACACCCCTGAGAAGGGCACAGGCTGGAGCAGAACTCCCTAAGGTGGACCAAGGAACCACGAGACCTGGAACTAAATCTCTACTTCCCCATTCTAAGTGACCAAACTGTATGCTCTTGGGCACCTCATCCCCGTTTCTCGTGGCAATTATCTGCCAAAGGCGGCGGCTTTTAGAAACAGAATACACACACACACCAAGCAATCAAAGAAGTGTCAAATTTCCATTTATTAAGTGAAACGGTGATTACTCCCGCCCTCGCTTCCTTGCATCTAGTGAGTGTGAAAACTCAGGGACGCGTTTATTCACTCTAGAAAACAGGGGTTTCAATTCTGGCAAAGCCAACTTAGGGTTTCAGTCTCGTGGGTCGGCTGTAACTAGCACCGCTGAAAGGGGCATATGCAACAGCTTTTACTCACAGCGCCACACAATGATACGTATACAAAATGGTGTCCCCGAAGGACATGTACAACTCTGGGACAGTATGCGTCTTACATGCCCCTCAAAGGGAAGAAAGGCTGGGTCGGCGGGATTAAACGTGTAACCTCCTGGGGACACACATTACACAGACCTCTATAGCCGGAGCGCAACCAACTGAGCTGCACACAACAACACATTTGTCTATAGGAGAGCATGAAATTCACACTTTTCAAACAAATGTAACTAAGACAGTGAAAAAAGAAAGGACAATAGGGTAGAAATTATATATTTGCAATGTTGGCATAGGCGCAGAGAAATCTGTCAGCGACCAGACAACAACAGGATTTACATAGCGCTTGCTCTGGCGTCTCCTGGACACTCTACTCAATGCAACATAAATACACTCCACATAATACCACTCAGTGCCACATAATTATATGCTACATAATTACACTGCACTCCATGCAACATACACTCCAAATAATACCGCTCAGTGCCACATAATTACACGCCACATAATTGAGCTCTACTCAATGCAACATAAATACACTCCACATTAATGCACTCTATGCCACATACCACCAATCAACATAAATGCACTCCACACCATGACACAATTTCACTAAGCATAATTTCACTCAACACCACAGTTCCAGGCCACACAATTCAACTCCACACATTTCCAATACACACCACATAATTACACACCAAACAACATATTTTAACTCCACAATACACAACGTACCTCCAATCCACACCATATAGTGGCACCACCTGAGCATCAAACATTATTCACCACCACCATTTTGCATCAGCGCACCACCTAAGCATCACCTAAACAACACCTAATCATCACGTCAGTCTGCCCTCGGAATCTGGCATCTGTTGATTCTCCCCTAGTGTCCGTCCGCTGCTCGTGTTTTTATTAAATTACTGTTTTCCAACCTCCACTCCCCCGTTATTTATGTCCCGCTCCCCCATAACAAAATTTTTTATAACAAACAAGCATGAGAACAGGCAGGAAGAAGTTGCCAGCAGTGCAAGTACAAAAAAACTAGAAAACATTTTTATGTTAAAATCTTTTTAATCAGGTTGTTCAGTTGTATATAATGTCGTCTTGGTTTGTATAAAGGTAACAAAAATGCTTAACACTTTTTATTATAACTTTTCAACATGATGCACAGCAGCCACAATGCTCCACAACATAGCCAAAAGTTCTGGCTAAACACATAAGGTCCCAAAGGCGAGACCTATTGGCTATGCCAATGCTTGTTCCATAGGTGACCTATTGTCGAGATGCCAATAGTGTCCCAACTGTCAAAGCCGGGTTGGTTGCAGAGGGTGCCCAGCCTTTGGGCCGACCATACTGGGGTAACCCTAGTCAACACATCAAGCCAGCCAAGTCTCCGATTTGCCCGACGCCAGACGTCCAACGTGAGGGCCGTAGGGCCCAGATAGCGGCCCTTCCCGGCCTTCGAATAGAGGGCCCCCAAGAAGCCCGCACGACCCATTTGGTAACTGTCTAAGACCAAGGCTGGGTCTGTCGGGGGGCGGTACAACCAGTGGTTCACCACCACCAGCTGCGAGGCCCAATAATACAGCCGCATATCCGGGAGCGCTATCCCACCGTCGTACCAACCCTTGGTCAGTTTAGTCAAAGCAATACGGGGTGCCTTCTCGTCCCACAGCAGAGTCCGGACCTCACCCTCGATATTATTAAAACATGAATCAGGAACCTTATATGGGCAGTTCTGAAGTATATACAGGAAACGGGGAAGAGCTAACATTTTATAAAGCGCGGCGCGGCCCAACAGAGAAAGGGACAGCATGCGCCAGTGTTTAACATCGCCACGCAGCCTGTCCAGAGGCGTAGCTAAGTTTTTAGCGTGGAATATTACGGGATCGGGGGTGACATAGATCCCCAAGTACCGAAACCCATCAGTAGCTATTTCAATGTCAATGTCAGGTGGAAGTACAGGAGGCAAGCCGTGGATGGCAAAAATCACGGATTTTGACCAATTAATGGAGTACCCTGAGTACCTGCCAAAATTAGTGAAGATATTTAAAAGTCTATGCACTGATCTCTTTGGAGATGCCAGATACAGGAGAATATCATCGGCATAGTGATATTCTGTCTTCCGTGCCTTCCGCCCATTTCAACCCTCTTAGCACCGGATCATCCCGGACCCACGAAGCCAGCGGCTCCAAGATCAAAGAGAAGATCAAAGGGGACAGGGGGCACCCTTGTCTCGTGCCCCTTCTCAGTGGGAACGTTCGTGAGAGGCGGTGATTAACCTTTACCTGACCTTTAAGGTCTGTGTAAAGCAGCTTGACCCACCCTAGGAATTTCGGGCCAAACCCGAAGCGTCGCAGCACCTCAAAGAGGTATGGCCACTTGATAGAGTCAAACGCCATCTTGGCGTCCAAGGACAGCAACACCGCGTCTTCTGCTATAACGTGTTGATGGCCCAAGACATTGTGGAGGCGACGGATATTCAGTGCGGTATTTCGATTGGGCATTAAACCGGACTGGTCAGCATGGACCAGTGACGGGAGGATTGAGTAAGGCGAGCAGCCAGGAGCTTCGCAATAATTTTGGCCTCTACATTAATCAGGGAAATCGGTCTATAGGAATAGCAACTTTCTGCGGGTTTGCCCGGCTTACGGATAACCACTATAGACGCCAGTCGTTGATCCTCCGGTAAGATCCCTTTCTCATAGCTCTCATTGTACATGCTCCTCAAGTGGGGCACGACAAGCAATGCAGTAGCCTTAAGAAATTCAATTGGGACCCCATTGGGTCCTATGGCCTTCCCTGATTGTATGCTGTGGATTGTAGAGCCTATCTCCTCATCAGAGAGATCGGCCTCCAACTCGTCTCTTTCCTCCGCAGGCAGACGAATGTCCACCAGTAAGTGCCGAGAGTCATCCGCTGTGGCTCTGGCCGACGGCGTGTGTATTTGCTCCAAGTAATCTGCAAAGGCCTCTGCAATTGCCTGGGGATCCGATAGCGTCTGTGCGTTATCAACTAGAAGACGAGGTACCAACCTCTCGGATTGCTACCGTTTCTCCAACCATGCGAGCAGCTTGCCCGCTCTATCTCCAAGTTCATAAAGCTTATGGCGTGTGGCCAGAAGGCGTGTGCTCGCCCGCTCCCTGGCCAGGGTTTTATATTCAAGTTGCTTCGTAACTAAGCTATGTTCCGTACTCTCACTAGGGGCGCGGGAATGCGCCATTTCAAGATGCAGCAATTCTCGTTCAAGCTGTCCTAGATGTAGATTTTGTTTCCTAGTATATCCCACCTTGAGAGCTAGTGCCTGACCCTTCACCACCATTTTAAAGGCCTCCCATACTATCTGTGCCGAGTCCACCAACCCGACGTTCTCCTTGAAGTAATTCTCGGTTTGTGACACCAGGCTCTCTTTAACATCTGGGATACGGAGCAGCCAGGGATTGATGACTATCGCGTTGCGCTGTCGCCGATTATAATGTGTGAGTTCAACCCACACCGGGGAGTGATCTGAGATACCCCGGGGCAGACAGTGTGGTTTCCGGAAGTTACCAATATGGATCGATTGGGTCAGGAAAAAATCTATCTGGGAGAGACTACCATGTGCACCAGAGTGGAAGGTGTATTGTGTCAGGTCCGGGTGGAAATAACGCCATATGTCAATGACCCCCATGGCTGCGAAGAAGTCTGACGTGTGTACCAGAGCGGCGTTGGGGGTGCGCCGGGTATCTATCCACTAGGTCATTGGGAGTCATATAAAAATCCCCCCCCCCAGAAGCAGCGGACCCTCCGGGAGGTCCAACAGGAGTCTTCCCAGGTCGGCCAATGCCTCCCTGCCCAGCACTGGCGGGATGTAGACTGAAACAACATTGATGGGTTTCCCCTCCCAGCTTGCCTCCAACACCGCAAATCTACCCTGTGGGTCCGCCCATGTACGGTTCGGCGTAAGTGCAAGACTCCTTTTCACCAGAATACCTGTACCTCTGGACCCGGAGGTGTACCCCGCGTGGACAAGGAGTTTATAACCCCAACGGGACAAAGCTTTCCAATTATTACCCACCAAGTGAGTTTCCTGTACCAGGACTAAATCAGGGGCGTGTCACCTGAGATATTGCAGCACTAGGCCCTGTTTCAGCTTGTCCCCCAACCCATTGACGTTTGACGTCGGCGCTGACAATGAGGTCTCAACTGAGGTAGTAGCCATAGATCAAATGAAAGTATGGAGATGTGGGTTCCACCCGGATCGTCGCCTGTCTCCCCCTCCAATTGTCAGAAACAGGACTGTAAACAGGTGGACAGAGGTTGGAGAGCGGCCGGAGGCCATGGTAGGCGTGAGTGACAATAGTATCAGTGACTGGGTGTATCGCTGCAAATAAACTTTGAAGACAAAAGGAAAAACATAACATCCCTCCCCAACCCCTTGCCCCCTCCCTGCCCGTGGATCTAAAACTACCCCTCCCAAACAAGGCAGAGTGCCTGTCGCCCTCCCCAAAATAACAAAGGTGCTTGGTGAGCAGGCGCCCTCGCCCAAATCGAAACGTTATGCATTAAAGACGTTACACCAAAGAGACTCGAATCGCTTCCCAGATTGGGCCATATAGTGAATACAATCGAAAAGTGATACCCCCCATCCCCCAGATAGTCAGTAGGTAAGCATACTTTATCCAAGGTCACAATTCAGCATTGTGTCAACAGAACCCTCCAACCAGGGACCCCAAATCACTCATGAATACAACCCAGGTGCAGCCCGAGTCACTTAGCTATGATACTCTACCCATAGGAGAGTCAGGGTCCAGCCGTTCCTCAGCTCCCCAGGGGTGTCTCATGGTCCCCAGCGGTGGACTCGGTCCGTGACCCTGTGGTGGGCTTTAGTCTGTTTTGTCGCGGACCATTGGGTTTCTCGGTGGCAGGCCTTCCCACTCGACGCCACCCCTCAAGCCAGTCCCATGCGTCCTCAGGGGTGGAGAAGAACCAGGTCTTACCCTCTGCCACCACACGCAGCTTCTCTGGGAAGAGCATTGCATACTCGGTCTCGATCCCTCAGCGCCTTCTTAACCGTTAAAAAACTGCGCCGTTGGTTTTGAACTTTTGTGATAAAATCTGGGAAGATTGTGATGGCGCTGTTCTCCATAGTAAGTGGCGGGCAGTAACGTGCGGCCTGAAGACTAGCATCACGATCTCGGAAGTTAAAGACTCTAGCTATAATTGGCCGAGGTGGAGCTCCAGGCTTAGGTCGCCCCCCCTGGTATTCGGTGACCCTGTTCAATAGAGAAGTAATTGGATAGTCCCTTTGGTTTCAGATGGTTGGAAATCAAGTCCTCCACAAAGAGATCGGTTGCCGGGACTCCCAGGATGCGCACGTTGTTTCGCCGCGCCCGCCCTTCGTAATCGTCCAGTTGCATCTCCATTTTGGCCTGGGTTTCTCGCAGTTGTTGTACTTCACGTTTGAGTTGGGAGGTCTCCTTTGTTAATTCGGTAGTGACCTCTTCAACCTCCTTGACTCTGTCGTCCATCTTCTGGAGGTCCGCTCTGATGAGTGAGACCTCGACGTTCACCACGTCAATTCGGGTCTCCAGCGAGGTACGCACTCCATTAATTGCAGTCATGATGTCCTGAAGTGATAGGTCTTTGGAGGCGGATGCGGGCCTTGCTTCATCGCGGACCTCTGAGCGGGGGACCCCTGATCCTCACCGGTTTTTGACCAGGCGAACTTGTCGAGTTTGGTCTGCATCGAAGGTTTTGTGCCTCTCCCCCCTGCCATGGTTTCTTGCGTGTGGCCGAGTATGTGGGGCAGAATTAGGGCCGAGACCAGTAATCGCTGCGCCAGCCCGGGGCGCACGTGCCTCCGGCGGCCTGTCAGGTTTCCCGGTCCGGGCGTTCGCAGATGGCGCAAAACAGTGAGCGATGGGTCCTCGCCTCACCATGCACGAAAGTCTCTAGGCTGGGTGTAAGAAAGTGGCTCTGTATATACTGTTCCCAAATAGGTACAGTGTGCACAGAGTCCACAGTCCCCAGAGGTTTGGCAGAGGCTAAAGTTAGATATAACCTTACTCTCTAAAGTGGTAGCTTGGTCGAGCAGTAAGGCAGTATCAGAGGACACTGTAAAGCATTTGTTGTACACTCTCAGTCAGCAAATGGTCTCACACACTCAAGAACTGAACTCTAGGCCAATGGTTTTGTATCAAAATATATAGTTGTTTTATTTTAGAACCAACAATAGGTATCAAAATATACTTTCTCAGAATGAGTTACTTTAGTTAAATACGTTTCAAATAGGCAATAGACTTTTGAATACAATAGTTACAGTTGTTGCAGTAGGCAACACAATAATACATTGAGCTCAATGGGAATTTCTAGTTAAATGCAATAGATTACTTTTTGGATTACTTTTCTTACCACAGGACTGGATCCTAGATTCAGTCTTGGGACATCTCCTGTAAACAGTTGAGTAAAAACGTTTTGGTTACAGTTGTGATTTTTAAGGAATATTATTGTATTTTAAAAGTTGACACTTAGAAACTTTTTCACATAGAATCACCAATGTTATCCTATGGGAGGAAATTCACTTGGCAGGTAAGTGGGGTTATTGTTACTTTTTCTAACTCAGTGTTGGATCCTGGATCCAGCACTGGTGCATCTCCTGTAAACAGTTGAAAGAATGTTTTTGTTATACAGGCGATTTTTAACGAATATTTGTAAGTTTGCAAAATTGACACTTGGAAACTTTTTCAGCAAAAACCAGGCAATGTTATCCTATGGAAGGAAATTCAAGTTACCGGTAAGTACAGTTATGATTACTTTTCAGGGTCAGTGCTGGGCACCAAGATCCAGCACTGGGATCTCTCCTGATAACAGGTGAGTAAATTCGTTTTCGTAATTCGGCTGATTTTAGATGAATATTTTCAGTTTTCAAAAGTTGACACTTAGAAACGTGTCAATGTTATCCTATGAGGAAAAATTAGTTATCGGTTTTGAGGTATGTAATCTGTCTTTTGAGTTAGGGTTCTGGGGTTAGACTCAGGGGTCTCCCAGGGTCAGTGATGCACTGTTGCACCCTCAGCGGCACTAGGGCGGCCGGGTGCAGGGTGTTGAGGCCCAATGTTATCCAATGGAGGATAGGGGGACTCCGGTTGGTGGCTGCTGGCAAGCAGGCCACGGGGTTGTGGGAGCAAAGCTCCTAGGGTTAAGCTCAGGGCACGTTTGGGACCAAGTTAGCACCAAAGGGGCACCCTCAGCGGCACTAGGGCGGCCGGGTGCAGGGTGCTGTTTTGAGGTCGGGTGCCCTGTTGATTTCAATGGAGATTCTCTGGGACAAAAACACTGCAGGCTCGGGTCGAGGACCTTCCAGGAGCAACCACCACTTCGAGGGGTAAGTTGGGATGTAGAGGGTTGGTTAGGCACCGTTGGTTTGGGCACACAAGGCCGTGGGGCGTCGGGTGCAGGGGTGTCTTGGGACGTCTGATTTTCTTACCCGCTCTGGTCGCGGTAGGGGGGGGTCCTCTGGATTGAGGCTGCAGGCGTCGTCAGGAGGCTTGAGGCAGGTCAGGGGTCGCCGGATCTCGGGTCAGGATCGCCGGGGGGACCTCCTCTGGGTGTTTGCCCACTCGAGCTCGGGCCGGATTCGGCGGGTGCAGAGTGTGCGGGATTCGCGGTTCCTGGCTGGTACCAGAAGCTGCAGTTCAAACGCGTCCGGTGTTCACGGGAGAAACAGCTTGGAAAGTGAAGGCAGGCAGATCCTCCGGGGTTTTTGAGGTTGCTGGCCGCCTGACACGCCGGGGTTTTGCAGGAGCAGGTTCGAGGGGAGACAGGCCGGTAGGGCTGGGGCCAAGTCAGTGGGCGTCGTCCTCTTGTTAGCTCTGCACGGCTTCTCGTCCTTCTTCTTCTTCTTCCTTTTCTTGTTGTTGCTGGATCTCCGGATGGAAGGTTCAGGGTGCCCCTAAATACTAAATTTAGGGGCGTTACAGGTAGGTAAAGGGTAGGGACCAATGGGTCCCTTCCCTGGGGTGGGTACACCCCCTATCCTGCCCCTCTCCTGTGGGAGGGGGGCAGTAGCCTAGTCCTGATTGGGCAGGGCTCCCCATCTTCAAGATGGCGAGAGCCCGGAGTTGTGCTTCACCTCGCCACCCCCACCTGAGGGGTGGGGTTGGCAGAGGCTGGCACATCCCCTTTCCTCCCTTGGGGTTTCCCGCCAGTTTTCCCGCCAGAGAGGGGGTCAGAACTGGTGGGGGCCAGTTGCTGAGTACAGCAAGTGGCCTGGAGAAGCTCACAAAGGTGGCATGCCTTTGAAGCTTCCCCTGCCCATCCTGGGGGAGGAGACCTAGCACCTCGCCCAGGATGTGCATTGTTGCAGGCCCAGGAGAGCGGATGGCTCTCCACCCAGGGGTCCAGCAACAGGTCTGCTGTGTGGCAGCCGGGGGGCAGCCCCTCAGACAAGACGTGGATTGTAGGTTAGGTTCAGGGGGAAACTCTAAGTTGCCCTCTGTCGTGCATTTTACATTAAATCCCACACTGGCATCCGTGTGGGTTTAATGTGCTGAGAAGTTTGATACCAAACTTCTCAGTCTTCAGTGTAGCCATTATGGTGCTGTGGAGTTCGTAATGACAACCTCCCAGCACCATATACTCTTAATGGCATCACTGCACTTACAGTGCCCAGGAATGGCCCTGGGTACTGTAGGGGCACAGGGCTCATGCACCTGTGCCCACACCACTGGCATCATAGTGCACCCAGCTAGAGGGGTGACTGAGGTATGCCAGGGCAGTGTGTTGGTGGGCATGGCACACAGGAATGTGTGCCATGTCGACTCTCTGTTTAGTTCTGCACCAAGACACTCAGCCTGCAAAGGCAGGGTGTGTGTGTCAGGGTACAGGGCCTCTAAGGGTGGCACAATAAGTGCTGCAGCCCTTGGGGGCCTTCTCTGGTCACAGTGCCCTGGGTACCTAGGGTACCATTTACCAGGGGCTTACCTGTGGCCAGAGATGCCAGTTGGGTTTAGGCTTTAATACAGTTTTTAGGGAAGGAACACAGGCCCTGGGTACCTGATTGGCAGGGACCCAGGGCACACCAAGGAAAAGTGCATCAGTTATCAGGCAAAAAGTGGGGGGGTTACTGCAACAGAAACCCACTTTCCTACACTGGGGAAATATTCAGACCCCAGGAAGCGCGGTGGGCCAAAGGGTCTTCAAGCGATTTCAAGGGAGGTGTCCGCCTCTATGGACATGCACCGCACCGCAACTGGCTCCCTCACTGATCTCTCAGGGCGGGGGGGGGGTCCACCACGCAGATCGCTGGGGCGCAGTCGGAAGACTCTCTGAGGTTGGTAGACTAACATGGCATCTTTACCTCCTCCTGTGCCCACCAGGGCAGTGGTGTGGCCTCAGTTCCCACCTCGCTGGCCGGGTCACTCAGCAGGTAGGGGCGGCCTCTCGCCAAGCCGTGGTCTTTTGTGGCTGTCGCCGCAGGAGTCTATTGGCTCTGTCTATGGCAGTTGCGTCGCAGCGCCGTACCTCAGGAGAAATGGATGCCCGCTCCGGCCACACAGGCACCAATCCGGCCGCCGCCGAACACCGCCGTCATCACAGGTCGTTTTATAGCCCCTGGGCCTTGAGAAGCTGCACTTGTGCTCCGCCTGCTCCTGGGCCGGCGCGCTTCCGTCCCCCGCTGCGTGCCGGCGCGTTACAGCCCCTCGCCGGCGTAGAGCACGCTCCCCGGCTCTGTTGACTCACCGCCGGGGAAGGAAGTCTTTTCGGGGCCTGCCCCCGCTCCTCACAGCACTCTCAGGCGTTGAAAGCCAGGCGCCAGTTTGAATAGAGGCTCGGTCGGCTCCGGGAGCTGGAGGCAGATCCCAGCGATCGCCGTGCCGTCATTTTGTGTCGTCTTCCCCTCTGGAGGGCTCGTCACCCGGCGGTCGATATAGCCGCACAATCAGGCACCAAGACGGCGACCAGCTGGGTCCGGCTGCATCTGGGGCTCGAGTTCCGCCGGCTGCGGCGCTCAGTCGATTATAGGACAGGATTATGGCAGGATAATGGGCGAGGGCTGCGGAGCCTCGCTAGCTTGCGGCCATTCCCGTTGGCTGCTGGCCACGCCCCCCTCAAGATGTATTATTAAGATAAAATTGCAAATAAAAAAGGGAAGATTGACTCAGTAGAACACGTTCAGATTGGGAGGATGATTGCATACAACAGTGAGGCAAGCATATGGCGCAATCAAATACTTCAAAGTGGCAGAGGACCTCAGTTGTCTTAGAAATGGAAAATCCCACAAATCCTGGTTTGGCAAGCTGTACAATTACAAATATAAAAGTAAAAACAAGCATTGGCATAGCCAATAGGTCTCGCCTTTGGGACCTTTTAAGTGTTTAGCCAGAGCTATTGGCTTTGCCAATGTCTTTAAGCTATGTTGTAGAGCAGTGTGGCTGCTTTGCAGCATGTTGAGAAGTTATAATAAAGTGTTATAAGCCTTTTTGTTACCTTCTATATAACCAAGAAGACATTATGTACAGCTGAACGAACCTATTAAAAAAAAGAATTAACAAAAAATCTCTCCTAGTTTTTAGGTTCTGCCTAGCGTTGCAGCGCGCATGCGCTGCTCGCTCTGCGAGGCATATTGTAGTAGGGTATGTTTTAGAAGTAGAGTGGAAGCCCCGCCCATCTTTTTCATTGGCTGGCGTCATCGTCCATGGTAAACGCTGGCTTCCGATTGAAAATGAGGCTTCTTAGTTCCTCCTTGTTACCGCCCTGTCTCCTTTTGGGACTGCCCATCAGGACTGGATCTTTTACTTGCGGCGTTATACTGTCAACCACTGTCTCCTTCAATTAGTCGGTAAGCACTATATTTTTTTATTTGTAGCGCAGTCCGCTTTCACTTTGGGGACCGCGCTTGTTTATTTAATTAATTTGCCGCACGATTTGCTTTCACTGTTGCGGCCGTTCTTGTTATAAGTGTTTTAATAAAGTATACTTTGAACTAAGTTTTACGTCGGCAGCTCTCTTTATTGTGATATTCGTGTTGCAAGGGAGAGCGCATGTTCGATGGCGAGGCAAGAGACCCACGAGGCTATAAATAAATTACATTTTTTTTAATAATACAGCATAATTTTATAGCGCCTACGCTGAGGCTCGAACCCGGGTCCCCAGGACCAAAGTCAACAGCTCTGTTAATTGAGCCACATCCCTTACTCAAGTTACTATTGTTGCTGTGAAGGGCGCATGTTCCATGAGCACCTCCCCCTCCGCGTTGTTTGGCACTACAGTCGGTATTAGGCGCTACAAAGACCGGCGTCATTGCCAATATATGCACAATGGTGCCTGCAAGGTGACTTTCATCATCTGGCTTGTGCTAGAAGCACAGCATCTCCTATGTTTCTTTTTCATTATTGTGACAGTTTCTCCTATGGTGACCTCTACATTGGAACCGGATGCAAGCTGTGTTACAGTGAGACACAGAAATCTGGGTTTTCAGACTTCCAGGGATTCATCAGTGGGCCGAGAAGACTTTAAGTACATCACCCATTGAGGAAGTGACTTGAAGCATTTATTGTTAAGCGCCGCAAACTGACAGCTTTGCAGCACTGTAAGTGTTTGCTCAATTACTACACTTAATAGCACCCATTTGAAATCCCGGAATAAACACCAGTAAAAGGACTGTGTTTAGAGCGCGCACCACAGACTGGGCTGTGTTTTACGGTGTATACATATTCCGTCCAAGTTGGAAGGGTAAAAGGCTGAGCCTTCCCTGCAGGGATTCGAACCTTTGATCTGCTGGTTACCTGCAGATGCACCGTGTGCTCACCCAGCGGAGTTATTTTCAGCGTAGAATATAAATTATCTGAAGTATGTTCCATCTGCAGTTTATTGCAGTAAAAATCCCCTGTTGCCGGTCCCTGCTCCACAAAGTGGTCCCTTTGTTTTCGGCCCTAATGAGCGCAGTTTTGGTCTGGGGTCCTTACAAAGTTCTTGCTGACTTGTTCACTGAGTCCAGAATCTGACCTGCTTGCAGATGGGCAGCGGGCGACGGTTGAGGCCAAAACACACCACACAACGGCCTGCTGTGAAGGGACAGAAAACACAGGAGAGCACGTTTGGGGCTCACAGAAAGAGCATTCATCAACGAAAGCCTTTGTGTGTCTGTTTGTGTAACATCTCCTGCACTACCTGGAGAGTGCTGTTGTGAGGGCCTCCTTGTTGTGACAATAATAAAGGACAGACCGCACTGGAGGTGACTGCCCCAACTCCGCCCCAGAATGCTCTCATTCGCTTCTTTGTCTAGTCTGTATCAGAGGTGTCCGTGAGGGGTGAGCACACCCCTTGCAAGGACCCCTGCTGGGTGATGTGCATGATGTGGGTGTATGTGCACGAACATGTGAAACGCAGAAGAGCCCCCCACGCCCCCAAACACTGAAACCTGTTAAAGCGTCTTATTGGGCGTGCGGGAGGGGCAAACAGTGGGCCAGGCTGGTAGCATGAGCAGAAACAGTTGCCACATGGACTCAGTGATTCATTTCTAGAGCTCACGCTGAGACGGTGTGTGTGGGGGAGGGGATGGTGGAGGTGGGGGAGGGAGTGTCGACGGGGAGAGGAGCCCTTTGTTCCAAATAGTGCCTGGAAGCCCTGGAGAGGCTGCTTGTGCACAGGGCTTTCTTCCACCACAGTAGAAGTCATTGGTGTGACCCACATCCGCGCATTGCGTCCAGTGCTGACGTCACATCTTCCCGCCCCTGGAGTTTGAAGGCCTCGACGGAATATTGTGCCGTTCTGGAGCTGAAACCTCCAGTTGTGTACAGTTTCAGAGGCATTTTCTGAGTGGGCTGTACTCTGATTAGTGGGCTACGTCTGGGGCATTGCAACCTGCCCATGAGGCCACGGCTGAGGTATTAGCTCAAGTATTGCAGCCTGTCCAGAAGGCTACGTCTGAGGTATTGTAGCCTGTCCAGGAGGCTACGTCTGAGGTATTGCAGCCTGCCCAGGAGGCCACGTCTGAGGTATTAGCTCAAGTATTGCAGCCTGTCCAGAAGGCTACGTCTGAAGTATTGCAGCCTGTCCAGGCGGCCACATCTGAGGTATTGGAGCCTGTCCAGGCGGCCACATCTGAGGTATTGGAGCCTGTCCAGGCGGCCACATCTGAGGTATTGGAGCCTGTCCAGGCGGCCACATCTGAGGTATTGCAGCCTGTCTAGGCGGCCACATCTGAGGTATTGCAGCCTGTCCGGGAGGCCACGTCTGAAGTATTGTGGCCTGTCCAGTATGCTGCACCTGGAGTTGTGTATCCTTTCCCTGGAGAAATTGTCCGGTGTTACTTTGCCAGGGTGCCATGCCTGGGTTAGTGTCCTGTCCCAGGAGTCTTTATCTGGTATATCGTGTCCTGTCCCAGGACACCACGTGGACCACATTGTGTCCAGTGCAGGCTGACTCCTCACATGAAAGGTGTATCCTGGGCAAACCCAGTGCAGTTACTTAATTATGTAGAAATGATCAACAAGACATTGGGATTGTAGAGGAGAGATGCCTCAGTGGGTTAATGCCCATAATGCCATGTGCCTACAAGTCACAGGTTCGAATCTGGGCTTGGCAAGCTCAGCCTTTCATCATTTGATATTGGTATGACGAAAACTCCTCGCTCTCGAATATTTTGCTGTATTACAGTGATATGAAATTCTCCAGCCCTGATCTGTGTTAAAAGGAATGCATTTGTAAATATCGTGGCCTCATCTGCCCAGACTGCAGTCGTAAGAGATACAAGCTTGGTCTCGCCGTCCCAAAAGAACAAACATAACGATCAGCCCTCCTATGCTGGCTGTATGCGCCCAAGGTGCATAACTTTGACAGCTCGCGGCGAGTCTGACAGTTTGAAGTACATTATTTACTGTCTGTTACTCCTTCTAGTCTAGGTTTCGCTGCTTGACATTTTAGAATTTTCATCGCTCCAGCAACAAAAAATGTCTTAATTCTAGTTTACGGCTCAGCCCCTCAGCTGCTGGGTAGGTATATATTTATGTAGCCACCATTTACTGATTTCATCCATTTTGCCAGCCAGCCAATTTACTACTATGCAGAGCAATGGGTGGACTTGAAGGCCACAAAGTGTAATATTTGTTTTTGTTAACAGCGAGTGGGTATTCTGTAATATATAGTTTCATGTCCGTTATACCAGCTATTTAAGTAATATAAATATTTGTGTCTTTTCCGTGTTTTAAACTTAACATCCAAAATGTGCAAAAGCCCTGCAAATATGGTGCAATACAAGCAAACAACGGAAAGCTTGGGAAGTAGCGTCGTGCCTCTGTGTGAAGCTCAGCATCCGTACATTTCAGCCACATCACTCACTGTCTCTGAGAAAAGAACATTCACAGTTGCTGGTGACAACAAAGATACAAATCTTTAGGACTTTGTAAATTGTCAATTTGTTCAAGAATAGCTGTCTCCTAGCTTAACACATTTACAGACTTTTTAACTCTTTCACACCACTCCAGACTTCCTGGTGGTGTTCCGTGGTCCGTTTCAATCCTAAAACACATTGAGCCACAAATAAATATATTATATACAAGGCTACACAACTTTTCCAATGCCAATGAAACACATTTTACAACTTATAAACATACCTAAAACTAAAGTCTGCCTTTTATCGTGCTAGAAAGCAGAGTAATCTTTTAATGTTTTAAAAAAGAAAACATTTAGAAACATAAACGTGACGTTGCCATTTACAAAGCAAATGCTTTATTTGGAAATAAAAGAAATTAAAATCCCTTTATTTTGCCGCGCGTCAGAATGCTGTTTTTCTCGCCCATGACTTATTTTTAGCTTCACTCTTGCCTGTTTTTAGCGGAAAAAGGGACTTATTTGTTTTGAAGTTTTGTTACCTGCTTCACTAGGCTTTGAAGTCACCAAGTGAATTAACCGTGCTGCCCTCAGTACAACACCTGGGTTAAACACAGTTCAGTGAACCCCTTGTAAAAGACGGGCACGCTTAATGGGCCACGTGCCCTTAGTGAGACGATGGATCGCAGAAAGTGACTGTATTCCCACTAAACTGTCATTTGCCTCCCTATACCTCCCAGCAGAGAATCCCCTTTACACGGCAGGGAAGACAGTGGTACTTGGAGCTTACAGCTATATCAAAGACCGCCCAAGTCTGATTCCCTACAAGGCAAAACTTTAATTGGATAATTACAAACATCCTCTTTGTATTAGGTCGTGGGGGAGCGGGTGAGAGTTGCAGCTGAGTAATATATCTAGTGTCCGGGGATGGGAGTTGCGTGCTCACCCACACTAAGCTCAGTTTCTTTCACGTGCCTTTCAAAGGTTTCCGTCTCTCAAACCCACACTCTCCTCATCTCCTTAGGGTGTCTTCTGAGTACACAGGTCCTCTCTCTTTATGTGTCTGTAGCCTGCTCTCCCCTTCTTTCTATCTTTCTCACACACTCTTTCTGCACCTCTGTCTGGAGTTCATTCACCACCTCCTGCACAAACTTCCTACCCCTCTCTATCATCCTTTGTCTATTCTGTGCAACTCTCACCCCTATCTATTCACCATGTTACATAATTCCACCACACAAATATACTCCACACCACAAAATTCCACCCCACACAATTCCACAACTAACAATTCCAATACAACCCACATAAATCCACTACACACCACATACTTCCACTACACTCCAAACCAAAACACAGGTAAAAGTCATCGTCATTTACAATGCCATTGGCACTAACTCTTGCAAATGCGAGACCTATTGCATTGCAAATGCTTTTTTTGTCCTTGCAATGCTGGCAACTTATTCCTGCCTGTTCCAATTCTTGTTTGTTATAGCTTTTTTTTTGTTATTTTGGGGGTAGGGGGGCATAAACAACGGGAGGGTAGAGGTTGGGAAATAGTACCTGAATTACAACACGAACAGCGGACGAACACTAGGGTAGAATCAACAGATGCCACATTCCAAGGGCAGACTGAGGTGGTGCTGAGTGATGCTGAGGTGGTGCTGAGGTGGTGGTGCTCTGGTGCGGAGGTGGTGCTGAATGATACTCAGGTGGTGCTGAGTGATGCTGAGTTGGTGCTGAGGTGATGCTGCTCTGATGCTGAGGTGGTGCTGGGCTGATGCTGAAGTGGTGCTGTGTTGGTGCCTAACCGCTGCTGCGGTAGGGCTGTGCTAGTGGTGGTGCACTGATGCGAAGGGAACGAGGTGCAGGAGCTGTAACCAACAACTGGTAAGAACAACATCATGACATTCATAATTCTCTTCCAGGGGCTATGAACAGTAAAAGGGTCAGACCTGGGTGGGAAAGTACTAGCACATAGGAAAGTTTTCGTTGTTGAATAATGCATAAGAGAACATGAAAGATATCTCAATGCATTAAAAGGAGTTCAGTATGAGGGATAGGACGACAACAGATATTTAAAGTTACACATACACACTTATGAAAATCCTAGGGTGCTTTTTTATAAAAATGTTTATCATATTAACACTTTCCTAAAAGAGTACTGAACTAAAGTACTTTTAAATAAATGTTAGTGAATTTAGCAGCCATATGTTTGGATAGTCTTATTGTTGAAAAATCTATTTAAATAAAATAGAAAGACATGCAATTGGAGAACTCCAAGTCTGAGTTATTAGTTCCAGAACACAAATGCTATAACTTGTGCACAGTTCGTGAGAAGTCACGCTTGCACGGAAGCCTGAATGTTGTAAAATGAATTTTTTTTTTTTTTAAGCGGGTCATAAGACTAAGACGTGCTAAACCTACAGCTTTCACCAAGCATGTGCAAAGTGACTAGGAACACACACACAGGGCCAAATAAAATCCAGTCAGTGAAGTGGGTATATTTCTACAGCGTCTTGCCTACACTGAGCAGCACAGGCATGTTAACTCTCCTCAGTACAGCCTATCAGAGAGCGTACACTTTCTACTGCTCCTGGGAGCTTTTAAAGTAGCATGACCATGTGTGATCCCCCCTGCCCATGTGTTCTGGGCCAATTAACACATCAACAAAGGTTCACAGGCCAGTCGAAAAGAAGACCGGCCACAACTGGGTAGAGGAGTTGGCCTTACGGATAGGGCAGTCGACCTCGAATCTGGGGAACCGGTTTTGAGTCTCGGCAATGACGCTGAACATCCTGTGATTCTGGGCAAATCACTTAATCTCCCCGTGCCTAACAAAAAAAAAAAATGAATGTGTCCTCATGTAACGCAACTGGTGCTATGTAAAGCGCTCCGATACCTTTGGGTCAAGTTCGCGCTATGTAATACTTCTTAAAAACAAACAAAAAAAACCTATATAATAAACAGCGTATGCACAACCTAAGTGCACTAACACAGTCCTGTACCGCACTAGATCTGTCGCATTAGAAGCACAACCGCACCTCCCCTTTTCACTGTAGTCAAGCTGCATACAGTACTTCTGATTTGATGTACTGAAATCTGGGACCTTAGCTGAACCGACGGAGAGTTACAAGGTTGACTCTGATTTCCCAAAAGCCGGAAGACTGCAGATTACCCCAACCAACATCAAGCAGCCAGTCCATGCGTTTATCTTTTCTTAACTGTCAGACAAGCTCCTACGTTCCCTGCATCGCGAACAGTTTCATGGTTGAGTAATACAATGCTAAAGTGCACATACCAAGTCTATTAAATAACAAGCAATGGAGCAGGGAGGGAGAAGCAACTACGAGCTTCAGTGTCTAACCGGGACTCGTTTTAGAGGCTTTACTTTAATTTGGGGAATGCGCTGAATATTTGTCTTAGAAGTTGGTGCACTTCTTATAAGTCAAATATGACCCCGCCCGGTCGGTATCGCTGATATGAATAAACTGTATGCCTCCCAATGGCAAGGAGCGCCAACAACGTCGGGCCCGCTTGGCCCCAAATCAAGTACTTAAACATACCACCGATTAATTCAAGGATGGGACATCAAGGGGTCCACTTTGAGGGAGGTTCTCGAAGTGCGGCTGCAGGGGGAAGGATGAACATGTGATGTTCTCCCTCGGCACTTAGGACTTCGGTGCCGGTGGTCGTGTCTCCCCTTGATGAACGTCGCCTCCACTGAGACTTCGACTGGCCAGTCACACTTCAGTCGGGGGCTTGTAAAACAAGTTTGCGCTATATAAAACAAGATTGAAAGGAAACCCTTGAAAGCGGCGTGAGGGGCCAACGGGCAGAGGAAGAGACGGGAGGAAGGCTTAGACAGCACTGACGGCAGAGTGCTGTTCGTGCAGGAAGCAGCAGTTACAAGGCATGGTGGGCATGATTTGCAGGGCGTCAGAGTGACTGAAAATAGCAACGCTTTTGCTGTATGAGAAGCCTGCCCCTCAAAAGGGGAAAAAGAACCCAGCCCGTGGGTGCGCGGCAAACAAACACTTAACACGATCAGAAGTAGGCCAAAAAGAGTCCTCTCAAAGTATCCTAAATAACTTGAGGAGTTAGAGCACATGTAACAGGGGCAGTCCTCATTGGAGGATACAAAAGTCCAATAGGAGGGACTACTAAGCGTATTTTCCACAGGAAGAGGAACCAATGAAAAAGATGGACGGTACTTGAAGCTCATATTGTAGATACAGCATGTCTCGAAGAGACAGCACATGCGCTCCCTAGGCAAGACCTAAAAATAACTTAGGAGCGTGAAGACGAAGTCTTGCTTCTCCAAGGGCACAAGGTATCAGGAAAAGACAGGCTTTGCTGATTGTTGATTTCCAATGCACCCCCACCCGCCACGACCTCATAGATAAACCATCTGTGTCAAAGAACACAGCTCTTCTTTTCACTTTGACAAAGGGCTTCCATGGTGGCATCTGGTTGCTAGAGGGTCCACTAAGTAACCCTGAAGATCGTTTGGTGTGCTTTTGATTTGGTCTGTAATTTGCTGTTTGTTCCTACTCTTTGTCTGGCTGAGTGGGTGTAATTCTGGACAGGGAGAGTTGCTTTCTGTTTAGTAGCTCAGCAGGCTGTGCTACCAACATTGAAAAGACTCTGGATGTAGCAGAAAATTAGACTGACAGAAATATCTCTATTCCATGTTTAAGGCAGTGCCTTGAGTGCTTCTTTCTGTGCTAAGCCTTCAGCTATGAGGTGGAATAAGTGTGTGTTTGGTTATACGCCCTCTGAGCATCATGAACTCTAAGCTTGGTATAGACCCTTGCCCCTTTCAGACACTCATGAATATTAAACAGGAGATGCTTTAACTTTTTTTTCTCAACATGATCACATTGGCAGTAAATCGGATTGTAAGTGGTGTATTCAAAAGTCTAGGACCTCTGACAGCGAATCCTCACATAGCTTGTGAAGCTTTCGGAATGTCCATATCTTCCCTTAATCGCAAATTCTTTCTCAGGTTTAGGTTATAATACTCTGGCTGATAAAGGTAAGTGCGTTTTATAGAGTATTACTAGAAACCTACAGAAAAGGTTAAGACTTTGGTAATCTGGGCAAACATGGCAAATTACAATCAGTGGGCCTTAATCCTTCATTTTCATCTTCACAAATAACAATAGTTATTCAAGATTCAGGGCTTGGCTTTGCTAATGCGGTGCTTTTCTCGTTGGTCAGAAGCGGGAATCAGGGTGGAGTCCTGCAAGATCTGAGTTCTTAAAAAAAAATCCCAGTGTCCATTCTTGCTGATATCATTCCTTGCAAGCATCCAAATCTGTTGCATTATAAATGGAGGTGTGCTTCCTACAGCCCTCTGCCCTGGAATTCCAGCCTCGTCATGCCCCACAAAACAATTGGGGTATTCTGGATGTTCAGAGGCCAGCAGATACAGGCACATTTAACCTGGTGTGCCAAAAGTGTGAGAAAAGTGGATTATTAATTGGGGTGGTTGTGAGACCGTACTAAGTAATAGTGTCACCAATCCGCATCCAGTCCAGTTAGGTTTCTTTAAATCTAAACCTTTAGCTTGGTCCTAGGTAGCTGTGTCAGAAGCAGTCACGCTTAACTTGCACAAAATAAGTGTAAAGCATTTATCAGCACCAAAACAGTTAGTGAGTAAGAGACACGGCCCAATAAAACTCCACTCTACTCTATAAAAATAGTATATATTTAAATAGATACCAAAATTACAAAAATCTAATGAAGGAAACTGGAGTTATGATTTTTACAAGGTTTTCATAAATCACTGCCATTCACTCAAAGTTCCAATAAGTTTGATAAATCACTGTTTTTTCACTCTTCACGGTAGTTTGTGAGCTTCGAACTCAAGGGTGCAGAGCAAAGTTAAAGTTTCAGGCCGACTGCGATGGAGTGCGGATCTGATTCAGACGCCGGATTGCTCCCGGTCAGTTTTACCTTTGCACTTAGAAACTTTTCTGGTTCTTTTTCTGGTCGACTGTCGAGTCAGCAGGGTCCTCTGCAGCTTGAGTCCAGTGTTTGGTTCGATGTTGATGGACTAACAAAGTCCAGCATTCTGGTGAAGAGCCTTGATTCTCAGACAGTTTTCTTTTGCTTTCGGCTTGCAAGTTGCAGATCTGTAGGAAGAAAGAGTACACTCTGGCACCAGCCAATGGTCCAGGACCTGAGGGACACCTGTTAGGGGCTAGGATTCCATCTCATGGGCTACACCAGCATGGCCCAGGGTAGTCGTTTCCAGTGCAACCTGGTCAGCTGGGCACTTTGCAGGTGCAGGACTTCTTTAGCTTTTGTGTCCTTAAACCTTAACAGAAAGCTATCCAACTAGCCCTTGCGGTCTCTCACCACCGGTTCAACAGCAGTAGCAGTCCTTTTTTTGAAGTCCTGTCTTGGTTCTGCAGATGCAGTCTTCCTTGGTACAGCCTTTCTTTCTGAGGTCCACAGGTTTAGCAGGTACAGTCCTTCTGTTCTTTCCAAGACCATTAGTGGTCTGAGGCTGGAAGCCAGGGGTGCCACTTTTATTCCAATTACGAGATTGTGGGTGGGAAGGACTCCCTAGCCAATGGGGCTACAATTCCAACAGGGTAACCCTACCCACTCTTTCATCGTTTCCTGTAGGGTTGGCACTACACAATCCCACAGTGCATCTCTGTGCCCAAATCCAAGATGTCAGGACCCTTCTTCCCCGGGACAGAGCCACAGGCACAGTCCTAAGGTGTTTCCAGCATAATTAGCCGCCACTCCTGGAATATTGGTTCTGCAACTGGTTTCCCCCCTCTGGAACAGATTCCAGCCTGTCTACTAACTCAAAGGGAAGGGCAGGCTACAGTGTGATTCATATTTGCTTATCATCCATCTGTGACCAAAGCACTCCGGCCATCCTAAAGGGGGAGGTCACACCTTCTCTCACCAATTTTCCTTTTGTTCCCTGTTCTTGGGAGTGCTTCACACCTCCTGGCATGAGGACAGCAGTTTGTCACGGGTGATAACCGCTGTAGTTAATCGTAAATAGCTGCTAGAACTTTGGGGCAAGAAAGTGGTGACGTTCTAAAGTTACCTTTGCATTAAACGTTTTTTAAAATCGGAGTTCAAAAATTTATCGAGTTTAATGTAACAATTAATTTGATGCCTCGAAATACTATAGTGGGTGGTCCCAAATGGAAGTTAGCACTTACTGATTTGGCTAGTGTGGATCCTCATGTTGCCCAATGGGACTACCAGCCTTGCTACAGTGAAAACGCCAATAGCGAGTTTTCACTGTCAGGACATGTAAAACACAAAATAAGCATGTCCTTCTTTTTAATATCCTGCACCCTGCCTAAAGGGCTTCTAAGACCTTCCCTAACAGAATTATGTAGGGAACAGTCACAGTGTTTATAACATTCCTGGAACAACTTCTAAACTAAACAACCACTGAATGTGCTTTTGCATAAGCTCGATTACCAAAACTTCATGAGACATTTACAGAAGAATATGCTAGAAATGTGCATTTGATGGAATTATAGTTCATCACTTGTTGCTTGTTCAATAGCACGTTTTCATACTGACGTGAAAGGGGTCTGTGCATTGGAAGACAAGGGATCACAACATTGTGACATGTCGCATCCTTTCACTGTTTCAAACAGAAACTGAAATGGGATATATTATTGAATAGAGGCACTTAATCAGTATGTTCTGTTTTATTTTATATTTTTTTTATTATGCTTCTACAGGTAATGTGTGTATTTCATTTTGTGCGCTCCTTGAAGCTGGATCTGATCTGCCATTAATGCAGATTTATTAATCAATTTCCTACTATGTTACAAAAATGGTGTATTTATACAAGTTTCCAGTTGTATCTTGTTCTTTAAGTTGATGCGAGCCAAGTATCAAGATCAGATTGATGCCTTAATTTCAACAATCTAAGAATATAAAATGTTCTGCTTTTCTATTAATTAATTATTCTTTTACTCCTTTCTCATAACAGATCCCAACACACAGATCCTGTATGCATGTGATTCCTGCGGGGAGAAGTTCCTGGACGCCAACAGCTTGGCACAGCATGTTCGGATCCACACGGCACAGGCCTTGGTTATGTTCCAAGCCGACACAGACTTTTACCAGCAGTACAGTTCATCCACCAACTGGCAGACAGAGCAGGTTATCCAGTCGGGAGAGTTGCTGTTCAGAGCCAGGGATGTTGCTGAAGTACAGTCCACCACTGTGATCTCCGAGGAACCTCAGACTGTTGAATGCCACAGCCCTTCGGAATAATGTACAGGAAAGGACTCAAAGGACACTTCTGATTCCAGCAGCAGAAGTGATGTGCTTCCGGTTTTCCTGACTACTGAGAATTCAAAGTACTCCTCCCTTCTGCCCACACAAGCACACGTCTGAAAGCTGAGACGATCTGTCTCACAAAACTTATGAAGCTTTATGTACATTTTATTTAATACAGAGACCACATAAATTATGTATAAAAAGCACTCAACTTGGGCAGCAAGAATAATCAGCTTCTAGGTTTGGTGATCAATTGAAATAAATCCTATTTTCTATTTAAACTGATTGCAGCATATGGCACTGACATTAAGGCTGGGGGATTTCATGGGTTATTACGTTGCGGTGTGTAAAACTAATCCTTCTTGCTGGTACACTACAGAATGTAAATTCTTTTGTTAGTGAGAGCTGGTGTTGCCTGCTTCATGGTACGTTTGACTTGTTTGTTTCAGTTTTCCAACAACTTCCTTAAAAATAAGTATCCTGAACAGCTAAGTTTGTCAGAACATTGAACAAAGTTTTGGAATTCACATAACTGAAACAAATCTATCATTCAGGTCAGAAAGCCAGGATTGTTTATGGATTCAGATAGCAGCAGTTGCTCAGTTCACATTTCATATACCGTGGCATCTTTTTCTGCCATCTCCTTGTATTATTGTCTTGGTTTACAGCAGACTAACAGCACAGTAAGAATGTTCTTTATCTTTGTTTTAAAATGGTTAGTACTGCTTCACTTAAGTTTTGTCAGGCGAGTGAGTGTTGGCCTCATTTTGTGGTCCATGCACTGCTCCACATTTCTTGCCTACCTTGCATTTTAATAACATCTTTTTCAGAAAATGCCAGGGCACATGTTATGCAGATTTGTAGAGCGCTTTATCACCCAGGAGGATATCCTGGCGCTGAGCAGGTGTGGGTTCTAGCCAAACCTAGGGCCTAGTGGGACTACTCGAAAAGCCAGGTCTTCCGCTTCTTCCGGAAATCAAGAAGTGAAGAGAGGCTCTTGTGTGTGATGGCAGGTCTTTCCACGCCCTTAGGAGCGATGTAGGAGAACTGGATTTCCGTACGTGTGGGGCGTATACAAGTAGGAGTCTGGACGAGCAGAGGTGTCTGAAAGGTTTGTGAAAGCATATGCAATTGTTAAGGTATGCTGGGGCCAGTGTTATGTGCCTTGAAAGTGTGGGTGAAGATTTTGAAGTGTGCTCGTATGTGTATGGGAGAGCTAGTGGAGCTCCTTCAGTTGTGGTCTGATGTGAGCACGGCGTTTGAGGTTGAGAGTCATTCTATCCGCTAAGTTCTGAATGATCTGCAGCATTCTGGTGTCTTGTTGATCCTGGCACAGAGGGTGTTCCCGTAGTTCAACTTGCTTATAACGAGAGCATGTGTGACGGTTTTCCAGGTGCTGATTGGGAGCCATTTGAAAATCTTCCTCAGCATCTTCAGGGTATGGGTATGAGACGATGACAGCGTTGACTTGGGCAGTCACGTCGAGTTTGTTGTCAATGACATTACAGAGGCTCTTTGTGTGACTGGTGAGCATGGGTGTCTATCCTAGCTCTGTTAGACACCTGGTGGAGTCCCACGATGAAGTACTCTTTCTGAAGATAATCATTTCAGTCTAGTTGGTGTTCATCCTGTGGCAGATTACAATCATGCAGACATTGAACTTCATCCGGGTACTTGGCATCTTGTCCGTGAGTGAAAGAATAAGTTGCATGTTGTCGGCATAGAAAAGGATGTTGAGGTGAGAGCTAATGATGCTGGTTAGAGGGATCATGTATGCGTTGAAGAGGGTTTGGCTGAGGGAGGATCTTTGCGGAACTCTGAAGATGAGGTCGCATCTGTCCGAAGTGTACAGTGCCAGGCTGACTGACCTGGTCTTTCCAGCCAGAAAGGAGCAGATCCATTGGAGTGCACAGCCTTCGATTCCGATGTCATGTAGGTGTTGGATGAGAATTGGGGTGGGAGACAGTGTCAAATGCTACGGAGAGGTCCAGGAGGATGTTTATGTTTATGAGATTTATAAAGCGCTCAATTACCCATGGGTGTCTCGGCGCTGAGGACAGCAGGCAAATACCATATACCGGAGGAACTTACTGATTAAACAACCAGGTCTTTGTCATTTTCCTGAAGGTTAGCAAAGATTGGCAAGATCTGATCTTTAGTGGAAGAGAATTCCAGAGTTTTGCAGTGGCGACTATAAAACGCTTATCGCCCCATGAGGCAGTTTTAGTGCGTGGGACCCTAAGCAAAAAAGCAGTGGATGAGCGAAGGGCTCGGGCCGGAATATAGGTCGCTAGCTCCTTGATTAGAAACGGAGGTCCTGTGTTATGGGAAGCCTTGTAAGCAATACACAAGGCCTTGAACTTTGCCGCCTTGTCTCCCCTGTCCAGAGTCATGTGGATATCATCCATGTTAGTGATGAGGGCATTTTCCATGCTCAGACTGGGTCTGAAAACAGACTGAGTGGTGTTGAGGAGTTAGTGGTCAGTGAGGTGAGGCGTCTGTTGATTTTCTCTAAAACCTTGGCCGGGAATCGTAGCAGGGAGATTGGTTTGTAATTGATGAGTGTTGAAGGGTGAGGTGGAGGGTTTCTTCAGTAATGGGAGGACAGTTGAGTGTTTCTAAGCATCTGGGAAGGTCGCGTAATAGGTGGAGGCCTTCAGAATGGGTGTGAGCATGGCAGTGGTGGTTTGCATAAAGGTGCTCCGCATAGTCTTGTTCATTTTAGGGCTGCTGTGAACTTCTTACAGGGCTTGTTTAGGTTGTCAGCTTTGCAGACTAAACTCATGATGAATGTAGAATAAGATAATTATTCAGAATCTCCTGTGCCAATTTGCGTACTTGATATTTCTGTTTCTCTCATTTTGTGCCGAAATCACCACTGTCCTGCTCGTGGAATGTGCAGTTACATGTCTTGGCAGATAGCTGTGTGAGGTAAGTTTAGCAGGGTAGAGTTGGCTCATTCCACCGGCTTGCCTTTTGGACCAGCCTGCTTTGTCCTCTCGATTTAGCAGACTCCCTAATTTAGAAATTTAATCACCATTGTTAGGGTGAATTGAAGACATAAGAATGAAATGCAGAAGGACAAGACTCTCTGGTTAGAGACGATTTTTACCCCTGCCAGCTAGTCTAGAGCTTAATCTGGATATGTTATGCCATTAGCATTCAGTGCAATCCAGTCAATACTGGGCACAGGTTTGTTTTTGCTTCTCAATTATGCAGGACACCTCGATGGAGTAAGTCAGTCCAGCATGCAGGGAGTTGGTCTTTCCAATCCTTGACAGAGCTGTGACATTATCCAGTGCAATCTTGTGCTGGTTGCCCCATAGGGTGAAACTCTGTGCTACCTTTAGAATAACGCTCTCATATTGGGATTTTCATTGATACGTGTAAATCCTAGATTATCCATGTGCATATGCGGGATCCCAGAACACATTTTTAAATATTTATCGTTTTCATCTTTTTAAAAAATAATTTGATAACGAAAACATGCTCATAGGCAACAACATATTCCTTTTTTTAAAATTTCACCGCTAGGGCATATAAGGTCATAGTACATTGACTGAAGATAATACTGCGTAAAAGCACTTTGGAAGGAAGAGGCAAGTGGGGATTGGTGCTCCTATTCTTAGCATGTAAGAAGACCACAAACTAACACTTCAGTTTTAAGAATCCTGGTGGCTACACCGTCCCTTCATGTTAACTGAGCAAGGGTCCCAGGACACTTGGGGGCATATTAGCAACAACTTGCAATAATTATCGCAAACCGCGCTTAGCGCGTTTTTTTTTATCGCCGCCTATCGCTGGATTTTATCGCGGAGATAACACGTTATTTGCAACGTTTATGCAATAAAATATCCAGCGATAGCGCCGAATCCCAGCAATAACGCGAGAATTCCAGCGATAAATTCCCATCGCTAAGGAAAATCTCGCTAATAGGCAGGTGGGGACTTAACCGTAGAATCCACCTCCCATAGACTATAATGGGTAAGTCCGGTTTCTACCAGGTGTAAAAATCCAGCGCTAATCGTGGTTAGCGCGCGTTTTTCTATCGCTTCGCGGGCATTGCTAATAGGCGATAGGTATGTTAGCGACTGCTTTCAGTCGCTGTTAGGTTGGGAACGCCTCCTTTGCATGTCATTGGCGATAAATATCGCTGACATGCAAAGCGGCTCCCAAACCTGTCTCTATTGCCTGGAAGCTGTCGCTAACACCTGTTAGCGACAGCTTGCTGATAGGGCGATAAAAAAATCGCCGCTTTAGCGGCAAAAAGTGCCGCTAAAGCGGCGATGAAGCCCTTGCTAATATGCCCCCTGGTGTCTTTGAACTATTTTTTTTCACCCAAAACAGTTTGTCTTAGGACATCTGGCAAATTTTCCCACGGTTTATTAGAAAAGTGGGAGTCTTTTTTTTCTAGATGTTTCTCACCACCTCATTCGCTGGCCACAATACAGGTTCCTTTTAATGGATGCTCTTTCTTTGAAGGATAGAAATCCTGGAAGAAAGAACAAGATATATGTGTATTTTACCATCTGCATTCTCATAGCATTGATCAATTTAAAATCTGCCATGAGATGCCATGTGTGAGACTGAGTGATAGACTGAGAGAGAGCATCTCAGATCCAAGCTGTTAGACACAGAAGAAGCCTCTTGCTAGGTCCATCTCCGGTGAAGGGGTCAGTGGGCATGATTCCATCTCGGCATCGGGGGTGGAAACCAGGTCTTGCATACCCTGGGGCCATTAGAGGAACCTTAGCCTCACCACCGTTGCTTGCTGGTGAGTCTGTGCAGCGAAGGCATTGGAGGCTGTTGGAAGACAAAACTACACGTCTCCCATGAAAGGGAGCGCCCTAAGAAAGCCACAATGCCATCTTTTCCTCAAAGTTGGCACAGAAACACTGGACATAGCATTCATACTGTATTGGGATGCTTAGTTTCCTCAAACATCCGTTGTGTCTTGATTCTCGCCTATGGGTGACTTCATCTGTTTCCTCGAGGACACAAACAGAGTGAAGAAATTGAATATTGATGCCGTCCAACCTACATTCCAGAACTCTGTTCTTTTTCCAGATGCTTTATCGTAAACCTTAAGCGAGATCAGAGGTTCTTGGAGCTTACCTGGGGCAAGCTATGCTGTGGTCATCACGCATAGAGAAGGCTAAAAAATAAATTCAAAGGCTCAGAGTTTAGCCAAGTGTTTTGAGGGCTCATCCGCATCTGGGTCTCTGCGGCTATGAAGTAATACAACTTTTTAAGCTGTGTATAACTACCAACCAGGATCAAAAACCAATGGTCTCCCTAGAAAAGGTCTGTCCAGCATTCACCAGTATTAAGCAAGCTACAAGCTCTGCTGTCAATCTGGGCTACTATGATAGTGCCCTTTCTGGTGCCATAAAACCATTTTACAGCATCTACTCTGAAAAAAGACCAAACTCTTTAAGGAAATTCCTAAAGAAGCAATAATCACATCTGATCAGATTATCAGTGCACAATGGCTTCTGCAAAGCTATTGTCCCAACCTGTCAATGAGATGATAATCTTAACTGCCATTAACAAGCAGATTATTTTGCATTGGAGTTTTTTGGATTCATTCTGTGGGTCTTTCCCTAACAATGAGATCCTAACAATGAGATTCAGAAAATATAGTGTGAGGTTGAGTCGGTTTGAATAAGAGGGAGGAGTTTCCCAGATTCCATCCCAACCGCTCTAGAAGTGAACAGCAACCGCAGGTTCATACACCATACTGTCAAAGACAGCTACATCAACAACACAAGTCAGAACCAAAAACATGAGCAGTTTGTCCATTGCCAGAGTCATGTCATAGGGAACGGAAACGAGCAGCATTCTGCCAAATGCTTCAGTGGCAGGAGTACTTCCAACTGCCTTTTAGCATGTAGAAGATAAAATATCAATGACTTCTACATATTGTACAAAAATTGATTCAGAATCCGATTTCTTGGTCTCCACCAGACTTTCCAAATGAAGTTAGGGCCTATACTGCCTGGGCAGAAAGTTTCATATTCTGGGCGAGAAAAGCGGAATTGAGTGTTTGGAAAATTCAGAGTAGCAGAAAAGTCTAAAGCGGGTATACAGACCAATAATATTCATTGACACTGCAAATATAGGGGGGAGAGAAAGGTTCTGGAAGTGGAAAATGGAGGCTGTGTGTTCCCCAGAGATTTCCAACGTCTCCTTTTCATATAATCCTCAAACAACAGATGTCTTCCGAGTTTCCAGATTTGGAACCTTTGCCATCGGCATCACAGAGTCCTTTAGGCTTTGAACCTAAAATCAGCTCCCTTGAACATTCTTTAAATGTATAGCAATAGTTGTAGCCTTTCTTTGTTGCATGGTCTACCCTTGGACCTTTGACTTATTAAAATCAACTATCGTGAAAAGTAATACAGAACCTACTGACAATAGACATTTGGTTCATTCAGGTTGTTCATCTGGCTCTGAAGACTTTCCTAAATGTGTTCTCCTTGAGCTCCATACTGATACACTGGGGGCAACACTAACATGATATGTTAGTTCATGAAAGGAGACATGGTCTAAAGTGCTCTGAAGGAAAGCCAGTTAATCTCAATTCTTTCAAGGTGAAACAACATCACAGTAGCCTATTTGCGGAGTCTGCAGAACAAAAAGGAAGGTAAGGTCAACCAAAAGAGCTTTTGTGAGTTTTAAATGGCAGTGCTTTTCAGCCCCTTTGTGGCATGGGGAACTCTGGGCCTTGACTTGTTCACCACAGCAAGAAATGCAGAATGTTGAGATTACGCATCGACGATCCCATAGCTGTTTTGCAAGACAATGGCCATTTGATAGACTTGTTGAAGACCTTACTATATTTAATCCTCTGATTTTTTTCATTCTATTTTCTCCAGCTCATCCCCCTCACCTCTGAATGTGGTCCACAAACTGAAACAATGATCCTCTTTGCTCTAAACTGGCCTAGGCACTTTTGATATGCAGACCTTCACCACCTTTCCATTCAGCTAGATAGAGGCTTCCATACAAGTATTAGTACCTTGTCTCCAGGATATCATCCAAGATCTTACTCCCATCCTGCCATTGCTGAGCTGGATCAACTTGCCCCTCATTACCTATACTCAAACCACCGAAAAAAAATCACCACTGCACTGAACATTACTCTACATTGGAAATGTTTTCTCTGTGCATTCTTTTAGCCATATCTTTGAAGAAAGATTTCTGTAAGACTCAAGTATTTCTCTTGGTTACTATACCATCTCCTCAGTGGAAATTAAAAATTGATAGACACTTACGAACCGTTACACAAGGCAAATAATTTCCAGCAACTGTTGTGTGCTTATAGGCAGTCACTGCATCCTAGTTGGTACCCAAGCTTGAAGTTTTATGCTCTATATTGCCAGTGCCCTTTTTTGTATAAAATCTGTAATTACTGACCATTTTCTCAATACCTCTCACTCCAACTGAAAACTAATTTTATACTCCGATGCGAGAAGAGCATAAGGTATCAAATCAAATGACAGACAGTGTGCTGCTATTCTATCAAGTGTCCCGGCACTACAGGTTCGTCGACCATTGATCTCTTATGTGAAACATGAATTAAAAGGCACAGTTAAAAAGCCAAGTTTTTAAACCGCGCCTAAAGGAGTCAACACCCTTAGTAGCACAGAGGTGCAGGGGAAGGGCATACCAGCCCGAAGCAGCCAATGCAGTGAAGGAGGTGCCTCCCAGTGTCTTCCTCTTAGTTTCTGGCACCACCGCCAACAATGCGTTCTCAGAACGTAAAGATCTAGATGGATGATAGTGGGAAAGTCTTACGTAGCTGGAACCTAGACCATAAAAAGGTCTACGGGCCAACACCAGTCCCTTAAATTTCACTCTCTCCCGGATAGGCAGCCAGTGCAGCTCCTTGAGATGGTTATGTATTGAGGTGTTCCCCGCGCTGTTAAACAGCAGCCAGGCTGCAGCACTCTGCACCAACTGGAGTCTCTTGAGTAAGTACTCCGGGAGACCCCAGTATAAAGCATTGGCATTGTCCAGCCGGGATGTTATTAGGGCATGGACTAACCTCTTCTGACACGGCGAGGGAAGTAGGAACAAAGTTTTCCTCAGAAGCCGAAGAAGACCAAAACAGGTCCCAACTACATTTTCCACCTGTGGTTTGAAGGATAGATTGTTGTCGACCTTCACTCTGCGATTCCGAACCACTGTGGCAGGAGTTGGAGGGGATGGAGTAGAGCTAGGCCAAACTTCACCACCCCATGAGGGGGGAGGGGATCAAAAAGACCAAAATGTCTGTCTTACTAGTGTCGCACTAGAGATTACTCCAGCGCATCCACTGAAACAGAGCTGACAGACATGCTTCAAATCTATTCTGGGTGATAGAGATGTTCCCGTCCCATGTTAAGAGAATCTGCGTGTCGTCCGCGCAAGAGATGACCTGCACTCTGAAGGATTTCACCAGTTCTGCCAAGGGGAACATGTAAACATTAAACAATGTAGGACTCAAGGCAGAGCCCTGGGAAACCCCAAACCTAAGGGGTTTGGAGTCGGAAGCGAATGGTGGCATCCAAACAGAGTGACATCTGCTCGACTAGAAGGAGCCCAGCCAGGCCAGCGCTGTCCCACCTATTCCGATGTCCTGCAAGCGTTGCATCAGGATAGGGTGCAAAAGCGTATCAAACGCCGCCGAAAGATCCAGTAACAATAGGGCAGCTTTCTTCCCATTATCTATGGCCAGTTTGATAGCGTCCGAGACCTCTACCAGAGTGGATTCAGTGCTGTATCCCGGACAAAAACCCAATTGCAATGGATGCTGCAGCTTATTGACATCTAGATACCTAGATAGTTGGACATTGATCAATTTTCAATGATCTTTGAAAATGCTGGCAACCAAGAAACAGGGCGACAATTGGCTAAGATGGACTTATCTGCCGAAAGTTTTTTTAGCAGCGAAATCAGCTTGGCCTTCTTCCAGCATCTAAGAACAATGGCCTGGCACAATGAGTTGTTTAAAAGAGATTTCAGGGTGGGATCGATTGCCTCAGCGTTAGTGATCAAAATCTGAGGGGGGCAGGGGTCATCAGGGGAAGCCGACTTACAAGCTTTGAGAGCTTTCTGAGAGCCCTCCATCGAGATGGTGGTAAACTCTGTCAGAGAGCTAGAGTGTAAGGTTGAAAATAATGGGGACTGACCGCCAGACCCATTCCAATCAATACAATTATTACCTGCAGGTACATTTTGACCCCCTGGCCCATTTGAATCAACACTGTTGTTGGCTCCGGCTACATTTAGAGTCTCAACAATACCCAGAATCTTGTTCTCAAAGAAATCCAGAAGTTGAGAGCATAATTTCAGAGGCGCCTCCAGTTGGTGAGCAAGGGCGGTGGGACTGACAAACTTCTTAGAGATTTTAAAAACCTCATTAGGTTTGGAGCTGGACATGGCTATTTCATTAGCGAAGTACTTCGCTTGAGCCTTCTTTATTCCCTGATTGCAAACATTTATTTATTTTATTTATAAAGTTTTATATAGCGCGAACATGACCCACGAGGGTATCAGAGCGCTTTCCAATACCCTGGTTTTAAACATTAGATGATTGGGGTAATATACACACATTCGATATTCGACCTTCATTACAAAAGAGGTAGACAGTGGTATATGGATAGCATAGGTGGCTAATAGTCATCAAAGAGTTAGTCTTAGGATGTGAATTTGTTCATTAGAAGCATTTTTACTTCTTTTTTGAAGGAGGTAAAGGAAGAGATTCTGCGTACATCTGGAGGTAAGGAGTTCCAAATCTTCAGTGCGAGACATGAGAATGCTCTGCAACTAGTTCACTTTTTGTGGAAGGATTGTGGTTTCAGTAGTAGTGAACTCGCACTTCGCGATTGTCTGCATCCTCCCGACCGCTCTTTTGTGCTAAGTAACTGGGGGTATTGCTATGCAGGGCTTTATGGGTCATGCAGGTGATCTTTAGTTGTATTCTTGCCTCGTAGGGTAGCCAGTTCAGAGCTTTCAAGGTCGGAGAAATGTGGTTATTTCTTTTAGTTCCAGAGACCAGTCTGGCTGCAGCGTTAAGAGATGCCCTCAGCGGGGCCAGCTTGTATTTGGGAAGACCGCATAGCGTGGTGCTTCCATAGTCCAATCTTGGTAACACTAGGGCTTGTACCGCCATTTTTAAGTCGGTCTGTGGGAGGAAGGGTTTAAGTTTCCTTAGGATACTCATCTGATGATTAGCTCCCTTGGTGGCATTATTGATTTGCGCCTGCATATTTAAGTGTTTGTCAAGGGTGATTCCCAAGGATTTCGCAGAGTCAATGATGTGGGGAGCGCAGTCAAAGGAAGTTAGATGCTTCAGCCATAAGTCTATCTTAGGTGTGTGATTGGGGGGGGGAGATGAGGAGGAATTCCGTTTTTTTGGTGTTAAGCATGAGGTGGTTGCCAGTGAGCCAACTTTGAGTTTCATGTAGAATAGCGTTGAGAGAGATGAAGTCATCTGGAGAGGAGATTTTCATATACAGTTGTGTGTCATCCGCATACAGGTGATATAGAATGTTCGCAGAGTTCAGCGCGTTTGCCAGGGGTTCCATGAGTAGATTAAAAAGAATGGGTGATAGTGCTGAGCCCTGTGGAACCCCTAGGGTGACCATGGAGGGTTGAGAAAGTGATTGCTTCATCTTGATTCTTTGGGTTCTGTTATTTAGGAAGGAAGTGACCCATTGTAACACTGGGCAGTTAGGCTCATCCTTCGTTCCAGTAAGGACAGTAGGTTGTCATGCTTAACCGTGTCAAAAGCGGAGGATAAATCAAGAAGTATCAAAAGACATCATTTGTTTTGGTCTAACATTTTTAGTATGTCATCCATTATGTGGGTGAGTGCTGATTCAGTGCTGTGACTTTGACGGAAGCCGGATTGGTGTTTGTCTAGGAGGTTGTAGTTCTCAATGTGGTTGCATAGTTGAATTTGTACACATTTTTCAAGCAGTTTCGCCAGAGTGGGCATGTTGGATATAGGGCGGTAGTTGTTGAGATCTGAGGAGAGGGAGTTGGCTTTCTTTAGTATCGGTGTGACCTGCCCTACTTTAAGACAGTCGGGTATGGAGCCTTGCCTCAGAGAGGCGTTTACAATCTTTGACCATAAGGGTAGAATAGAGGTTTTTATCATTTTGAATAGAGAAGGAGGTAAGGGATCAGAGAAGTGATTGGAGGGGTTAATCGCTAGAAGAGTGTTATAGTTTTCGTATTCAGGGATGGGCGAGAAGGTGTGCCAAGAGGCATTGTTTTTTGGAATTTCGATCGGAATACTAAAATGGTCCTTGATCTGTGAGTAAAATGTAGACTCATGAGCAATAGTTTGTGGAAGGGCATTCTTAGATTGAATGTCGTATTCAATGGATTTTGTCTTTTCTGGGAAGAAATTGGCAAGCTCATCGCAATTGGGGGTAGCCGAATCGCTTAGTTCCATAGCGTTAGGAGTGTTGCGCGATAGTTGTTTGACGATTTCGAATAGTTTTTTGGGACAGTTAATGGCTTGGTTCAGCTGGGTTTTGAAGAAGTCTGCCTTTGCCTTTAAGATTTTCCTGTTGTATGTATTCCTCAGCGCTCTAAGGTGATATAGGTGATCCATGGAGGGTGCGGATTTCCATATTCGCTCAGCTGATCTTAGCTTGCGCCGATCAGAGTTCAGGTCCTCATTGAACCATGGTTTGAAGATTTTGGTGGAAAAGTTTTTTTCTTGGAGGGGCGCTGTAGAGTCAAGAATTTATAGCATAGTGGAATTGTAAAAGTCTGTGAGGTCATGGACGTCAACCATGCCTGTCGTGGGGATCAGGGCGGAGTTGCATCGGTTTACCAGGGCGATGGGGTTAATATTTTGGATATTCCTTTTCCATTGTTTTGTTTTTGTAGGTTGTCATCTTTTTGGAATTACCTCAATATTGATGGAGAAGAAGATGCTGTAATGGTCAGTCCAGTCACATGGGATTATGGATTCTAATGATACAATGTTCGTTTTCGCTATGATGAGGTCTAATGTCTCTCCCTTGTTGTGGGTTGGACTATCACAGAATTGGGACAGATCCTGATCTGACAGAAAGGATTTAAGACAGCTAACATCATGATAGCCTGTGTTGTTCCAATCGAGATTGAAGTCTCTCAGAAAAATCTGCAGCACTTGTGAGTTATCGTTGGATGTAATGATTTCCATTAACTCATCGATGAACAGCAGATTATCACCCGGGGGTGGTATATTATGTGAAGTTTGCTGGAGAGGCACTTGTCATCTGAGATGTTGATACAGAGATATTCACAGGAGGATAAAGAGATGGAGTCTGCTTGATTGACCGAGATTGTGTTTCGATAAATGCAGGCTAACCCGCCACCAGGTTTCACGGTTCTGTCTAGGCGGATTATATCATGACTAGGAGGGACCAGTAGGTCTAGGATGGGAGAGGAGGAACTATTTAGCCATGTTTCGGTAAGGACGATAATGTCCAGATCATTCGAGAGGATGAGATCGTAAATGTCGGGAGCATGTTTGCTAGCAGATCTGCAATTGATGAGTGCACACTTCAGCTTGCTAGTCGAATGGGTGAGAGCAGTCTGCACTATGTTGATATTTGTGAGGCTTTCTCTATTTATGGATCTGTAGTTATAAGTGGGTTCTCTGTAGGGGTTGGTTTGAATGGTTTGGATAATGCCACATAGAGACTTACTGTTGTCTGTAGGACTGGCATAGGATAGGAGGAGGTCATATATGTCATTGTCAGATAGTTCAGTAATTAACCTCCTAGGACGAGACGGGTCGTTGGGGAAAGGTATCTTACTCTGTCTAGTGTACTCAGGATGTGAATTCTTGGTGATGTATCTGCTAGTTTGGTAACTAATTCGGTTCACGGTGGCACTAGTGGCTCTGTGTGAGATTAGGAGTTCTTTGGTGATGGTTGATAGATTTTGCATTCCGTCCTTGAGATGGGATAGGCCAATGGCTAACTCGTTGAATCGTGTGATCCAATCAGAGTTAGGATAATTAGTTATGTGTAGAGGCGGGTGTTCTATTATAGGGGGATGTCCGCAAGTAAGGTCTGGTTGCATGGGGATATCGTTATTAGGTTCCGATGGGGTTAGTTGATCATGGAGGTTTGTTGGTGGGTCCGAATGAGTGTGGGAGATGGCCTTGAGAGGTGATAGCATGGTAGGGGCTGATGCATGTGAGCGGGGTATGGTCGATGAGTGGTGAGTTTGGATGGGCGGAGAAAGTATCGAGGGTGTTAGGGGTCGATCAAAGATCAGGGAAGGTGGCAAGTCATGGGGAGCTTTGCAGGACAGCTCAACTGTAGGTGGGGCGAGTGGGATGGCGGGGGTGGAATCCGGGTTGGTGGATTCTCCATTGGTCATCAAGGATATCAGGGGTGTGCCTGCATTGGGATGGCCGGTAGCTAAGTGTATCCCTGTCCATTCTGGGCCAGGGGACCCTGGTGTGGTTGAGACCATTGTGACGGACGGGTAGGGGGTCATTGGGGGTGTGGAGAAATTTAGGTTCAATTGATGTAGTTATGGGATTTTGTAAAAGAGTTAGTGTCTTCCGGACAATCGGGATGAATAGTGGCGGGGAGAGTGTTTTTCTTGCTGTTCACTGCTTTCTTGAGAATAGGAAAGATCTTATCTATGATAGCGAGATTGACATTAGAAGCTTGGATAAGGATATTACCATTGTTGTATATGGATATGGTAGCATTCAGAGTGCCGAAGTCCGAGGCGGTTACCGTCAATTTGAGGGCATGAGGGTTTTTTTTTACATTGGAGATTCGAAGCATGGAGTAGGAGATATTCCTCCACTGTGCACGTTTTTTGGTGTGGAAGATGAGGTCATTCGATAGTATGCCTTTGTTGATGCAGAAATAGGGGTCTGAAATAAGAGTCTCAGGGTGAGTTTTCATTAGCCTGTGTTTGAACTTCTTGGCTGCATTTTTGGATAGATTGGGAGGATAGGTAATGGTGAAGGCATGGAAACCTGAGGGTTCTAGGTTATTATACATTTTTTTTTTTCCCTCCTATCTTCCTCTTCTTTCCCCCATTTTTCTTCTTTCTTTTTCTTTCTCCTTCTCGTTCTTTCTTCACTTCTTTCTTTCCTTAAATCTCAGAGACTCCCTCTCTGCTTCCTTCCTGCTTTCCGTTGAGAAACATCCTTCACCTATTCGCTGGTAACTTTATTCATTATCTGTCTGGTAAAAAAAAAAAAATGCATCTCCTTTTACAGCGCTCTTTATCCTCGGGTAGATAGAGCTTACGCCAAGATCTTTCCAGCTTTGGCAGTGTTGTTGCATTAATCTAAGCTCCTCATCAAACTAAGGAGCCGAGGGATCTCTCAGGCCACCCGACCCTGACTTAATGGGTGCCACCAGGTCAGCCATGCTGCCTAACAAGACAACTGCCAGTGTGTCTGCTTCAATCCTAACCGATAGTGCTGGGACACACTTGTTAAGAATGAACGTTATTTCCTCTGGCTTAGCATTAGCCCATTTACGATGGGGTAATGAGGGGTTAAGCCCTCTACAACTAGGGTCTTGATCAAGTGTCCAGCAGAAGTAGACTGTTGAATAATCCAACCAGGTGTTACTCAAAACCTCTGCAACCTTGATGCAGCCGTTAGAAAAGATTGGATCAAGCAGGTGGCCTGCAGAATGGGTGGGTTTGTCCACAAATTGCCTCAGGTTTCAAGCAGACGAGGAGGCGGCGCGCTTGGTGATCAGCCGTCTTATCTAAATGAATGTTCAAATCACCCAGGACAGAGAAGTTGAAATTCTTTAGGAGATGATTGGAAAGACAATCGTCTAACAAAGACAAAAATTCGATTGCATGGCTAGGGGGGCGGTAAATTAATACTCCAACCAAGGACTCATTTCCCCCAGAGTTCTGAGATCTCAAAAGAAGTCAACTTCAGGGAACTTTTTGTAATTATAGCAACTCCTCCTCCTCTCTTACCAACTCTATCATGATGGACAATAGAAAAACCAAAGGAATTGCTAACGCAATATCTGGCGCTGAGCTATCGCTCATCCACGTTTCTGTGCGAAAGAGGAAATCCAAAACATCCTTCTGGAGGAGCTCAAAAATTTGCAATGCGTTTTTGTGGAGGGACTGTACGTTTATTAACGCCGCATGGATCATAAGAGTATTTGCAGGATTCTTACTAACATTCAAGAATACCTGGGAGGTGTTTGCAGGCAACATACAGCACAGCAACTTGAAAGAACACATGGAACAGGTCAATGGCAATGATGAAAGTGACAAATCACACTGACCTGAGCATGGTGCACTGAGATTTAAAGCATAAATATCCGTAGGGGGGTAGCTTAGGCGCGGACCACGTTGAGAAGAGATTTGGACAGCATGGCTGGTGCTGAGCACTGGCCAACAACAGACTGTGCAGAAGACTTGCCTTTGGCACGCCAGTGGCGCGCCGGCCATTCTTGTGACTGAAGGACATCCCCCTGTGGCAACTAGGCCGTACACTGCCCAAAATTGCTGCTGAATGAGGAAGTAATAGGGCACAACACACTGAACACGGTGTTAGTATGCGGACAAGCAGGAATGCGAGCAAGGCTCAGAGTGCACAAAAATAAATTGAAAAGGTAACTCAAAACTACACACACTAAGGTATTACCAAGAAAAGACTGGAGACCTATATAAACTTGTATACCTTGTTGTCTAAAAGGCTCATAAGATAGATTTCTCCATTATCACCTATCAGACAGCCAACTGACCTTTATCTGGTTGTCCGATGTATCATTCTACTAAAGGCAAACACATACGAGGAATGTACTTATATCAGAAAGTTGCAGAGCTGATACCTGAAGAGCAAGTCCTACTTTTTCTAAGCACTATTACAAATCCCAGGACGGTAACCCTTGTGGGACAAGCTTCTTTGTGACACCTGTCATAATGATGGTTGTATATTCCACACCATGTACCTGATCTTAAACCTCCAAGTACAGGAAAAGGCTTGCTTCTCTCTTCTACCATTTTTAAATAGCAGAGAGAATCCTGTGATGATATACTAGTTATCCATTATGGGTATTCTATGAATCCATTAACCTCTTATCCACCTCCCCTTGGACTGGCAGATCCTTTCTATTCCAGAACGTAAAAAAATAAGTGCGTGATTGGCAGTGTTGCATAATGCAGACAGCGTAGCTTCCAGAATTCTTAAAGTAGTAGTGACCGCTTTAATTATTACTTATTACTGTCCACGCATAGGCTTCCTTTTTTTCCTCTTAGAATGTATTTTGTGGATATGTTTTCAGTTATAGGCACTTTTAAAATTACTAAATTGGGCTAATTGCCTTCATGTTTTTTTTTCAAATAAAATGTTGCTTTAATCCTATGGTTAAAAACTTTGATAGAAAAGCAGACATTTGAGATGAGCATATTCAGTGTCGCTGGTGTTGTAGGGTGCTCTATACAAGAGCTGCTCTCCACCTAAACTTGGGAACTACTCAGAGTTCTCTCCTTCGTTTTTGCATAATTTATGCAGCACTCTATGCCTGAAAGGGCTTTGTTTTGAGATATATATATTTGATTGAACTCGTCCTGCAGTAGTACATCATATTCTTGTTTTATGGTGTTGGTGGGTTTAATGACATTCTTCATAGTTACTGTTGTTATTAAGTTGTCGCATCGCTTTATTAGTGTAGGCACAAGTGTCCATGATCACTATATTACCTCCCATATCGGCTGGTTTTATTATAATTGCCGTGTTTTGTTGGAGACTGGTGATTGCTTCACCCTCTAATTTTGTGAGATTTTCTTCCTTGACATTTCTGAGTTTTTTAGGGAGTCAAGTTCATGGAAAATGTCTGGTTTGTTTACTAGTGAGAGTAGAGGACACATTTTCACTTTTGCCCTGAAGGCGCTGTTATGTCATACCCGTTAGTGCAAAGTAGATAATCCTATTTTGGAGACTATATATTTTCTCCCCAAAATACACAAAAGCTTACAGAATCCAACAGAGAGAACTATTAGAACTATTGTTTCAGCTTGTGGGTCCCTCTTTGAAACCACTTCACAATATGTATTGTATTGTAATTGCATTTATATAGCGCTTACTACCCCTGACGCGCCGTCGAAGCGCTTTTTCGGCGAGTAGCACGCTACTCCGGAACCCATAGAGGATTAGTGTTGAATTAGTATAGTGAAACATGCAAGTACATTTTAAGTGGTGTGGATAGGTTAGTCAGTTATTTGGATTTGGAATGATAGCAGAAGGATAGAGGAGGAAAAAAGGTTTGTATTTATATAACGCTTGTTACCCCTGATGGGGTGTTGAAGCACGCTACTCCGGAAGCCCATAAAGGATTAGTGGTGAATTAATATGGTGAAATATGAAAGTAGTTTCAGTGGTGGATATTAGTTAGTTATTTGGAGTGAGAAGGATAGCGGAGGGATAAAAGGGAAGAAAGGTTTGCATTCATATAGCACTTGCTACCCCTGATGGGTGTTGAAGCGCTTTTCTGGCGAGTAGCACGCCACTCCGGAACCCATTAAGGATTAGTGTTGAAAATTAGTATAGTAAAATATGAAGTAATTTGAGTAGTGGATATGTTATTCAGTTATTTGGGTAGAGAAGAGTAGGTGGCGCGATAGAAGAGGGAAAGTGGTTTGTATTTATATAGCGCTTGCTACCCCTGATGGGTTTTGAAGCGCAAGTAGTGGATTTCTGTTTGGCTCCAATGGTGCAAAACTTAAGTTCCTACATTCAGGATACCAGTGAAGTTTTAAGACTTTTGTCAAATATTGAATGGCAAGAAGACTACTATCTAGTTACCAAAAATGTTGTATCTTAATATACTTCCATCACTCGTTCAGTGGGGCTAAAGCATGCAATTCTTGTTTTTAAGACATAACAGTGGGGAGTTTCAACACTCCAAGATGCTCTTAAAAATGATTGAGATTTGTCTTAATAGCTATTTTTTCATCTTCAGCCTTCAAATATACCACCAGAAGTGCGGAACAGCCATCGGCATTTCATTTTCTCCAAGCTGTGCAGGACTGACAATAGGCTGGTGGGAAAAATAAGTCGCATGGAGCAGGCAAAATGAAAAGTACTTGGACAAGTTCATACTTTGGACCTGTTGTATAGATGTCTTACTGTTAATTTGGAATGGCACAAAACAGGAATTTCAACAATATTTTGAATGACTAAACAATATTGAATAGGGACTTAAATTCACATATGATATCAATGAAGAATTAATTGCATTCTTGGACATCCTCATTGTCAGAACCCCGTTCAGATGGCCACAGGGTACGCAGGGGCTACAGGGCCTAATCGTAGTGATTGAGGCCTTTTACTCCTGATGTGCCGGGCCCCGACTTACTATGCATCATCCTCAACTGGGCCAAGTACCCCTTTTGCCTTTGACTCTCCGTGGTAGCTGTGGTCAAGCAGTCAAGGCTCCCTCGGAGGAGAGTAGATATAGTTCAGTGAACAAGACTCATAACTCAAAGTGCAAAAAGATATAAAAATAAATCAATATCCAGCCAAATACTTGTTTTTATCATAAAAGGTAGTATTTTATTTCTAACTCTACACGTGTAATGTAATGCGACATTCACATGCAAAAACACAATCCCCTTGAGTTCGCGGTTCTAGTAGTTGTCAGGCAAATCCCTGTCCCACCCTCCTTTGTGTAACGTGCTCAGGGCTATTCTCTATTCACTGGTGGCTGCATCAGGGAATGCAAACTATTAGGGCGTCCTCGAGAGTTCCCCACTCTGACCTTTTAGGAACTCAGTCAAACGTGTCTATGGTGCTGCAGAACCGTTTGCAGCAAGTTGCCCCAGGGCCCAACTGGCCCAGTTCTCATCTTACCTGATCTCACAGCACAAAAGAGTTCAGCGATGTAGCGGGTGCCTTCAAACGTGCACCCACGAGTCCTGCTCAGTGTGGAGAGGTAAGGCTGCTTGCAGCAGCATCCGGCGGCACAGGCTTTCTCTCTGGAGTTGCGCGCCAGAGATCTCTTAGATGATGGAGCAGTTACCTGCTCAAGAAGAAGCGCTAAGTTGACTTTGTTCAACAAGGGTAGGGAATCCTTTCTTCAGCTCCTGACTGGAGCCAGTAAGGATGCAACATTGTCCACAGGGTCTCCAGCAGCCCTCCGGGGAGTCACAAGTCTTGGCACTCCTGGAAATGATTCTTTACCGGTGGCCCCTTTGACATATGGGGTCACCTCAGCACAGCAATATGGGTATAGCACGGTGCTCAACACATGGCTCAGTCTACGGCAGCCCTCTCGTGGCATACTCAGTGTTGCCGAAAAGAATCCTCGCACATGGAGTCCCCACAATAGGGCTCTCCATTTGACCTTGCTTCCTCCAACCCTCTCCTTGCTCCCTCCAACCCTCTCCTCTTCCTCACAGGGAACATTGGTCTTGGCAAGCAGGCAGACACTGGTGCTCCAGGGCAGGTAGTCTTGGTTTCCCTGGGTGATGTCCCCTCACTGCAAGCCTTGGCCCCCCCCAGTCCTGGTCACAGGCAGGAATCTTGCAAAGCTTCCTCTTCTCACACAGCCCATCTGGCTGTTTGGCAGATGACAAATTTGTGGGTACTCAACCTCTCCGTCTTATAGTTCTTTTCCAGACAGCAAATGTAATTTAGAATCTGGGTCTTTGAAGTTTTAAAAGTTGGCGGTTCTGCTTCTTTTCATCTTCCTTCATGAAATAGGTCTGCCATAGTATGCAAGACTCCGAAGCTGATTGTCCACAACACAATTTATAGGAGTGACCACAGTTCACACCTGGATGTCAGCCACAGTGATGTGCATCAAAAGGTTAATCAGACAGCCCTAATCTTTATGGTTCTCTTATCTGACCCATTTTCCTTCCTGTGATGTATCCAGGCCCCTTCCTTGTGATCTATCACTAAAATGTAAAGGGAGTCTCGTCCTTTTCCCTCCAATGTGTCCCCACCAGCTCACAGAAATGCAGCTATCCACACATCTGTCTGGGGGGATTCCTCTCCTCGTGTCTTCACCAGGCATGCCTGGGCTTACAAAAATGAAACCCAGGGTCCTTCATACAATGTACCATTGCAGGCACACTCACTCTTTTTCACAGCACCCTTTCAGTCCAGCACTATTCCTCCATGCATTGAACCTTTACATGTACCCATGCATCAAGCACACACACTCAAGTCTGCGCGCACTGTTTAGCATGGAAGCTTTTCTATATTTAACCACATACTGCAAGCACACACACTCACTATATGCGTGCTTCACAGCACTTCACCCTTCATATATTTTACTTCACTCTAGCACACATATACCCAGCACATGATTTACTTGCACAGCTTACATCTCTCATGTAATGTATTCCTCTCAGGCATACATACACCCCAGTACATGCACTAAACACACATGTACTGCACAGTAGTGCTTCATCCTCGTACTGTACTCAGGCACACATACAGCTAACGCAGTCACTAATCCTGCGCTGCGCAGCACTCCACAACTTAACTCATGTAGGCCAAGGGTGAGGTCAGCACACTGCAGCAGATTTTTTTAAAAAGGTGAGTGAGCCTGTAGGCCTCACTCAGGTGACCCAGGGTAAAAAGGTCTTGTTCACTACTGTTGATCACTACACCGTATGCTTCCTCCACTGTGCTCGTACTGCTTAGCTCTTGGTGAAGGCAGTACCCTTCCACCACTATGAAGTCCAACAAGACTGCAATCCGTGAGACAGGCCTATTTCATATTGAACACGCATAATGCATGTTCGCCTTTTGTAGGAAGCTGGCTCTGTATATACTATACCAAAATGAGGTATAGTGTGCGCAGAGTCCAGTGGAACCCCAAAGATAGGCAGAGGTAAAAGTAGAAGCACCTTACTCTTTATTTGTGGCAATGTGGGCGAGCAGTAAGGCTTTATCAGACAGTAGTGTTAAGCATTTGTTGTACACACTCAGGCAAGAAATGATGTCACACACTCAAAGACTGAACTCGGACTAATTTGTTTGTATCAAAAATATTATTTAGTTATTTCTAGAACCAAGCCAAGCCTGGTGCAGGTAAGTGAAATAATACTTTGCAAAATCTTATGCAGTGATTTACAGTTGAATGCAGGTTCAAATGCAGTTAGTTGATTAAGTCAACAGTTCGAAATTACTTTTCAGCTACTTTACAGATTGCTGTGCACGTTACTTTTTAGATTACTTTTGCTTATCAGTGTGATATGCCTAGATATCACACTGAGACATTTCCTAGACAAAAGATAAGTAATTCACTTTCAGCACATTTTCAGTTTTTCAAGTTTTCATACAAACCAACTCCACACAATTTTCAAGAAAAGCAGTCAATGCAGTCCTATTGGAGGAAATGGAGTTATCGGTTTACAGGTAAGTAGTTATTTGTGGGAGTTAGTATTCCGGGGTTAAAACCAGGGTTCACCCAGGGTCAAGGATGCACTCTCAGAACACCCTCAGCGGCACTAGGGCGGCCGGGTGCAGCAGAGTGCTGAGGCCCAATGTTATCCAATGGGGGATTTTTTTGTAAAATCGTTTTTATTAGCATTTTATTGCATAATACAGTACATATTTATCAGATATATCAGAAACAGACATCATGCGAGTTGGACTTCATGGCGTTATTTATAGCCATGTCATAGTATATGACCCATCCATCATTTCAGTAGGTAGCATCACTGATGTGGGGATGTATATGGGTAGAGAGCATGTGTCCATGAGAGGTGGTCTATGGCCTGTACTGGTAACCGGGCGTGAGCTCTCAGCGCTTGCCCTGTAGGTGACTTGTTGCTATGCTGAGAAGAACGATCTGAACTCTTCAAACTGGGTAGCAGAACTGGGGTACACTGTGTCTATAGTGATGTCGCATAATAGAGGCCAGCGTGTTAGTATATCCTGACTGAGCTACTTATTGCGCTGCGCTGAGAGGGAGGGCAAAGGCGCCAGACTGGGAGTGATATATGGACCGTATGCCCTGGGCTACTATCCCTGACCCATTAGGTGCCTATTCTGCAAAAGGACTGCAGTGGATAACCTCGGTGTGTGCATGCGCTGTGGGGGAGCGGGCGCTCTGGGACGATGGCTCCTCCGTCGCTTCCTGTTTAAAGGAGTGTAGTAGGAGAGCCCATGACATTGATATGGGGTGCTTGCGGATACCCTTAAGTTCTTCAGAACGGAGCACCTCCTCTTCTGCGGTGCCCCATTTGGTGACCGCCCCCCACCATGCTGCTAGCGGGGGTCCACCCGGCGCCCTCCAGTGCATTGCTATACACCGTTTGGCTAGAAGCAGCGCCAGAGACGCGAAACGCGTCTCTACTTTCAGAGACTTACGGCGCTTGTGTATGCCCAGTGCGCAGGCCTCCCATGTGTGAATGTCAGTAAGCACCGTGACTGTGAGGAGGGCGGCGTGGACTCTGGTCCAATAAGCGCGGAGCGTTGGATAGTCCCAGAACATGTGGAGAAAGAATTCGGCGGGCATTGGGCATCTGGGGCATGTAAAGGGCGTGTCTGGGTAATACTGTTGGAGCTTCTCAGGCGTCAGATAGGCGCGATGTAGTATGTGAAGTTGTATGTTTTTAGACCAATAGTTGCGGGACACTTTTTTGGGGAACTCTAACACACGGTCCCATTCCCTGTCATGCAGTGACCTCCGAAACTCAGCTTCCCATTTCTCCCGAAGGGGCGCGAGGGTGATTGGTTTTAGAGCCTGCACCGCTTTGTATATCCAGGTGACGCCCCGGGCCCATCTGTAGCAATGTGTGTATCACCAGATGTGTGGGGGGCTCGGTGTCTATTGTGTGCCACATTCTACGACAGTCTTCTAGCAGTTGGGGATGTAAAAGAAATTGCCCCCTGGGAATCTCCATATCTGCTGCCAGTTCCGCGAATGTCTGCAATTGTCCATTCAAATAGAGAGTGCCTACCTCCGTGACCTCGTGCGCCGTCCAGTCGCGGAGCGCCCGCTCAGTGTAATGTGCCCGGCCTCTAGGGAACCCCACCTGCGGCAGGACGGGGGAGTACATGGGCACTTCGCGGTTCAGTCGGTGAATACGTGTCAGACAGGCTCGTTCCACCGTCATCTGGAGGGGCCGGCCACGTAATGGCTCTGCCCTAGGTAATAGCATGCGAAGAATGGTTGGGGTCGGAGTGAGCCCGGCAGCTGTGATCGTTTCCCCCAGCGCGCGGCCCGCTGTCCATTTCGAAACCCACTGAAGCTAGGCTGCGAGGAAATAGGCCTCGAAGGAAGGAGCGCACAGCCCCCCCTGAGTCATGGGCAGCTGGAGCTTAGCAAGGGCAATTCTCCTACGGCCCGAGCCCCACATAAGAGTACCGAGAAGGGTGTCCAGCTCGCGGAAGAGGGAGCGTGGAGGGATCCCGGAAGGTTAGCAAAGTAGTATAGCAATCGCGGAACCAATATCATTTTGGCCACTGCGATTTTGCCAATGACCGCAAGGGGGAGATCTTTCCAGAAGTGCACAGAAGACCTGATACCAGCCATTACCCTGCGATAGTTCCCTTCATAAAGGTCTTGCGGTGTGTGGTATAAGCGAACACCCAAGTACCGCACTGCTTGAAGGCTCCATGAGACATTGATGCCACCTAGTCGTAACGGTCGGGGAGGAAGATCGCTAACGAGAGGATATACCGTTGATTTAGACCAATTCACTTGGAGACCCGCCACTGCCTCAAATTCTTGTAGCAAGTGAAGTATAGGGGTGAGATCAGATGCGACATCGCGGATATAGATGGTATAACGATACTGCATGGGTGGTGTCCACAATGGGAATACCCCAGCGTCCGCTCTCTTTGCGAAGATGGACTGCCAGCGGCTCCATCGTCATGGCGAAGAGCAATGGAGAGAGCGGGCAGCCCTGGCGGGTACCCCTGAGTATTGGGAACGACGGCGATATAAGGGGCCCGAGTCGCACCCTAGAGGTTGGTGCGGAGTAGATGAGCTTAGTGTATGCAAGTAGGCGGGGTCCCGCTCCCATCCGGTGTAGAAGTTGGAAGAGGTAAGGCCATAAAAGAGTATCAAAGGCCTTTTCAGGTCCAGGACCAGGCACGCCGCGTGGGGAAAGTGGTCTCGGATCTCGTCCTGAACGTGAAACAGGCGCCGGATGTTGTAGGAGGTATTTCGGCCCGGCACGAACCCACACTGATCTGGGTGGATCAGTTTCGGAAGGACTGTGGTGTATCTATCTGCTAGTATCTTCCCATAAATCTTGTAATCCGCCGGTAATAGGGCGATGGGCCGATAGGAGCCCATTTGCTGTGGGTCCTTGTCCGGCTTGAGGAGGGAGACTATAACCGACTCACACATGGATTGTGGCAGTTGGCCTTCGTTCAGGGCGGCCTGAAACTGCGTTACCAATTGTGTTGCAAATGTGCGGTAAAATTCCAGCGGGAGGCCATCTAGCCCAGGAGCCTTACAGGTAGCCAACGCGTGGTTGCCTGTTTGACCTCAGGTGCGGCTATGGGCTTGTCCAGGTCGGTTCTGTCACTACGCGCTATGTGGGTCAAAGGGTATTTGGTCAGGAATCAGGCGAGTCGCTCCTCGTCCACCGGGGCCGGGGCTGTGTATAACTGTGTGTAGTGCTGTCGAAATGTGTCTAGGATGGATGCCTGTGAGTGTATTAGGGTGTCCTGCTCGGTACGGATCGTTGTGATCGGCGGGAGGGTCGTGTCCTGCTTCACCAACCATGCCAGCAAAGCGCCCGCTCTGTCACCTTCCCTGTGTACCCGCACCGCGTACGCCCTAAAATTATATCGGCGGAGATCTGCTAGTGCCTCTGCATATGTGGTTTTGGCTTCCGCTACTTGGGCAGGTGTGGCTGTATTTTTGTCAGCTGCGCGTGTGAGTGTGGCCAGTGCATGTTCTGTTTCTTGAATGCGGGGCTCTAGGACATGACGTACCCCTGTGATATGTTGACTGCAGGTGCCCCTAATGACCACTTTAAATGCGTTACATTCCGCGGCTCGAGTGGTGGCTGTGTGCGTGTTCTCCCGGAAATAGTGCTGTATGTGTTCTGCTTGCGTCTGTCGGAAGATTGGGTCTTCCAGGCAGTCCCTGGGCAAACGCCAAGTGGGTACCGGTGGTCGGGGTGGGCGCCATGCAAGAGTAATTGTGTGGGCGTCATGATCGGACAGGACCCTACGGAGATAGTCGGCCTCTAGAATGGTGGGGAGGATGGGGGGGAACACAAGAAGCTGTCGAGCCGGACTTTAAGGTTGTGTGGTATGGAGTGAAACGAATATAGCCGTGTGGTCGGGTACTTAGAGCGCCAGGCATCTGTCAGTGACCAGTGGGCTGCCCATGCCGCAAAGCGTTTGGCTTGCACTACTATTGGGGATGTTGGGTGGGGGGGGGTGGTAAGATCTGTCCAATGTCGTGTTTTGCACACAATTGTGAAGCCCTCCCAGGATCCAAGGTGCTTGGGTATACGAGCAAAGCGGCAGTGAGAGTGCGTCCCAGAATTTACACTGGTCCGCTTTAGGCGCATAAATACTCCCCAAGACCACCGGCTGACCATCTAGGAGCCACTGCAGAAGGGTGTAATGCTCATCGGGATCAATCGTTCTAGACTGCTCCTGGAATGGGATCCCTGGACGCACCCAAATAAGAGTCCCCCGCGCATAGGCCGAGTATGTGGTAGCGCAGAAGACACTGCGCCAGCGCTTAAGTAGTTTCGCCAACTCCCCCGTGGTCAGGTGGGTCTCCTGTAATAGCGCGATCTGCGCCTTCTGGCGCTTTATGTAGGCATATACTGAGTATCGCTTGTGTGCTGTGTGCATGCCTCGCACGTTAAACGTGAGAATAGTAATGGTGCCTTTATGTGCCATTGAGAAATAGAAGGATTTGGGGAAAGGGGAGGGACCGTGACGTCCAGTACCGAGCCTTGGCCCATTCCGCCCTCCCCCAGCGCCTACGCCGGCCGAGTGTTGCCGCAGCCTTCTGAGGGTGTAGAGTTAGTGACACAGTGTAAGGTAATGTGATAACACGGGGGGAGGATAACTGGGGTAGGGGAACAGCCCCAATACCGGGGGCCTACCGCTGGTAGCGATACGTCCAAACTGACTCTCATATAAGAAGAGAGCTTGAAAAATTATATGGGGGATGCGCTACATGTGTACGAGGTGGTTCTCCGTGAGGGCATTTGTATAATCGTTGCGCGCCAGCTGGCCTGTGATAAGACCGTGTAGGTGCTGTGCTGGCAGTGCAAGTAATCTCCGACCGTGTGTTGTACCATGGTTCTGCTGGCGAGGATACCCCGCTCCTCTAGTCTGCTAGTGTCCAGGTCAGATCATGGTGTCGGCGGTCTGAGGGGTGACCAGGGGCGGGGTGATCGAGTCCACCCTGGATTGCGTCTCCTCGCTGTCATCTCCATCCGATGAAAAGAGGTGTGGAGCCCGGTCCATGTCCTCTGCGGGGGAGGAAGGCTGAAGCTCCGCTACAGCTTGTATGGCTTTCCGACGTTCTTGTATGATTTGTTCCAGGTCGGGTGATTCCAGGGAGTGGGACAGTGCTGCAGTACCCCTCCCGCTGCATCGCTGTCGCGAGCGGCGTCTCTTGGAACGCGGCGCCTTCAATCTCCGAGCGTGTGCGGCCTCTCCGCCGGGACGCTGCACGCAATGTTGATCCGCCCAATCATGACCTCCTCAGCGTCTGTGAAGAAGATGGTTGAGCCATTGTGGATAATTTTGAGCCGTGCCGGGAATAGCAGGGAATATTGTATGTTTTCTGCCCGCAGACGGCGCTTCACCTCCAGGAAAGATGATCTTTGCCGTTGTACAGCCCGGGAGTAGTCCGGGAATAACATGATCTGCTTGTTCTCGACACGGATGGGGCCAGACTGTCGGGCTGCCCTGAGTACTGCATCACGGTCCCGAAAGTGCAGGAATTTTGCAAGCCTTGGCCGGGGCACCGGGCGGGGGCCTGCGTGCCAGGACCCGATGGGCTCTTTCAATGGAGAAAAAAGCAGTGCGATCCACACTCGGAGTGAAGGATTTCGTCCACGTTTCCATGTATTCCACCGGGTTAGTGCCTTCAATACCTTCCGGGAGCCCCAGCACGCGAATGTTGCATTGCCTTGAGCGTCCTTCCAGGTCGTCAACGCGCTCCTCCATGGTGGTCATGCGTCCTACGAGGGTTTGTAGTGTCTCTTGATGCGCGCTGACTGAGGGCTGCACGGTGGCCAGGACCTTCTCGCCGTCCGCCACTTTGTCAGCCAGTTTGCGATGATCATCCCGGAGTAGGCTGATGTCAGTCGTCAGGGTACCTAGCCTTTTCCTCCATGGACACCCGGGAATGCTCGATGGCTGCCAGTACTTGATCCAGTTTGTCCGATAGGGATTGGTCGGGTGACGCTGCAGCTGCCTTAGACGAGGAGCGGGTATGCGTGAGGTTTTCTGGCGCGGTCTCCGGCACTGTCGTGCTCTGTGTGGGCCTTCGGTTTCCCCATTGTACTATTTGCGAGGATGCTCAGTAAGCCGGGCGTCGTGTGCGTCTGGGCCGAGCGCAGCGGATCCCCGGTCTGCGCGGCTCGCAGTCGGCGATCCGAATGGACCCCGGGGATGGCTGCCACCTGCAGTGGGGGAGTGCGCTGGAGGGGAGGGCAAAGAGGTAATGCCAATGGGAGAAAGCAGAGGCTAGTACAGTCCGTCCCAGCGTCGGGTCGCCCACTCACGGCCCGGACTCCCCTCTGGGGCGAAGCGATGTTAAAGGTGCTGCCGATCGGGCGGAGAGGGGGAAAGCGCAAGCGGCCAGGAGCTGGGCACACTGGTGACCCACAAGCCGCACCCAATCTAATTGGGTCGTTTCCGCAGAGTCACCGGGCACACTCTCGGCGACCCCACTCCTCGCGCTCGCACCCACCGCCACGTGCAATATGCAGTGATCGGGACTGTTGTAGGCTCCCACCCAAGGCTTCCCATGCAAGTTGGGCTGGTCTGCACTGCTTAGGCAGAGTTTGCAAAGGTAAACAAGGAGGCGGCCTCCCTCATCCGCTCGATGCTCTCACCCCTCCAACCCGCGATGTTTCGTCTAAGATCCGGGAGATCCCATGTGCGCGCCGGTTGTCCCTGGGGAGGAGGAGGCTTCAAGGTTGCAGATCCAGCGTGGGCGCTTGGGCCTCCACGGCCGCCATTTTAAGGCCAGGCATGCCCCAGAGTCAGCTCAGCAACCCAACACGAGTGGTGGTGCGATGGCCCCTCCAGTGGCAGCGGTCGTCTCGGTGTGCGGCAGCCTACGTTCCCGTGATGGACCAGGTGCTCTGGTGTTGGGCCACAACTCACTTCCTTTCCAGTGTCAACCGCAAAGTCCGACGGGCGCCATTTTAAGGCCAGGCAGCCCCGAAGGACCAGTGCCACCAGGTTTCAGGTAGGGACCGTGGAAAGAGAGCCCCTCGCCCGCAGACCTCAAGTAGGGGGTGGCGGGTCGCTCCTCTCGCCTGTGACTTCGGCCAGTGCGGATCCAGACCCTCGATGGCGTTAGTGTCATTCCGGCGCGGAAAGGGGGTGGGTCCCGGCCGCCGGCACGGTCCCGTTCACCCCCGCGGGCACTACGCCAATCTCCACTGGTGCCTGCAAGGTGCCTGCTGCCACGCCGCCCTTCCAGAATGAGTTCTCTGCCCCGTGGGTCGTGCTGCAGGAGCCTCGCGGCCAGTCGCGGGCTCAGCCGATCGGGAGTGGGCTCAGGAGGCGGACGGTCGCCATCTTGTTTCTGGGGTCGGTGTTGAACAAAGTCACATTTCCCTGAGAGCCCGCACCAAAACAGGACTCAGCTTCCAGCGCCAGATACTCCCCATATTCATACACTTGGGTGCCGGTTTTTGGCGAGTTCCGACGCGATGTGGCGGGCGAGTTTCATGCCCATATGCGGAGCCTCAGCAGAACATGTTCGCCATCGCAGCCTGCTTGGCCACGCCCCGTTATCCAATGGGGGATAGGGCGCCTCCAGTTGGTGGCTGCTTATGAGCAGGCCACAAGGTTGTGGGAGCAAAGCTCCTGGCTCAGGGCAAAAGGGGGATCCGAGTTAGCAATCAAAGTACACCCACAGCGGCGGCTGGGTGCAGAGTGCTGTTTTGGCATCGGGTGCCCTGTTGATTTCAATAGGGATCCTCTGGTTGCAACAACACTGCAGGCTCGGGACGAAGATCTTCCTGAGGTGACCACTGGTTGGAGAGGTAAGTTGGGATGCCTGGGGATACTGGGACCATCGGTTGGGCCAGGTCATGGGGGTGTCTTTAGGCGTCTGGTTTTCTTACGAACTCCGGTCGCGGTTGGGAGGACCCTCCAGAAAGGGGCTGCAGGCGTCGATTGGAGATTCGAGGCAGGTCAGAGATCGCCACATCTCTGGTCAGGATCGCCGGGGAGACCTCCTCGTAGTGTTGGGCTACTCGAACTCGGGCCATGGGCTTCGGGTGCAGAGTGGTGCAGACTCGTGGATTTGGCCGGAGCCAGAGTCTGTTGTTGAGCAAATCCGGTGCTCACGGGAGACAAAGTCTTGGTTTTGGAAGGCAGGGCAGGTCCTTCGGGTTCTTGAGGGCTGCTGGCTGTAGGACACACCGGGATTTCGCTGGATCAGGTATGAGGTGGGGACAGGCCGGTAGGGTCGGGGCCAAGTCAGAGGGCGTACTCCTCTTCTTAGTTCAGCACAGCTTCTTCGGTCCTTCTTCTTCTGTTTGGTTCTTGTCTTAGGAGGCAAGGTTCGAGGTTGCCCTTAAATACTAAATTTAGGGGCCTTACAGGTAGGTAAAGGTCAGGACCAATGGGTCCCTTCCTTGGGGTGGTTACACCCCTTATTATGCCACCCTCTAGTGGGGGGGGGCATATGCCTCTCTCTGGTTGGCTGGGTCCCCCCATCTGCAAGATGGCGGGGACTGAGAGTTGTGCTTCACCTTGCCTCCCCCACCTAAGGGGTGTGGTTGGCAAAGGTGGACACACCTGTTTTCCCGCCGATTCTCCCGCCCAAAGTGGGGGTCAGAACCGTTTGGGGGCCAGTTGCTGGAAGCAGCAAATGGCTGGGGTAGCTCACAAAGGCGGCAAGCCTTTGAAACTTCACCTTTGTGGACTCTGCCCATCCTGGGGAGGAGGCTTGGCACCTTGTCCCAGGATGTGCATTGTTTGAGACCCCGAGAGCAGCAGGCTTTCGACTCAGGGGTCCAGAAACATGTGTGCCACTCAGCCAGGACACTAGAGTTAGGTCATTTTTCAGAGGACATCTCTAAGATGCCCTCTGAGTGCATTTTTTATTAAATCCCACACAGGCATCAGTGTGAGTTTAATGTGCTGAGAAGTTTGATACCAAACTTCCCAGTTTTCAGTAAAGCCATTATGGTGCTGTGGAGTTCGTAATGACAAACTCCCAGTACCATATACTCTTAATGGCATTACTGCACTTACAGTGTCTAAGAATTGGCTTAGACATGGTAGGGGTACAGGGCTCATGCACCTGTACCCTTACCACTGGTATAGTGCACCCAGCTAAATGGGTGGCTGACCTATGCCAGGGCAGTGGGTTGTTGCATGGCACACAGGGATGTGTGCCATGTCGACTCTTCACTTTGTTCTGCACCAAAACACACAGCCTGCAATGGCAGTGTGTGTGTGTGTGTGTGTGTGTAAAGGTTCAGGGCCTATAAGGGTGGCACAATAAGTGCTCCAGCCCTTAGAGGCCTTCCCTGGCCACAGTGCCCTTGGTACCTATGGTACCATTTACAATTGACTGACATGTGGCCAAAGAGTGCCAATTGGGTTTTGTCTTAATGCAGTTTTAGGGAAAGAACATAGGCCTTTGGTTCCTGGTTGGCAGGAACCTAGGGCACACTCAGTCAAAGTACATCAATAGTTTGGCAAACAGTGGGGGCAACCATGCAAAAAGAGGGCACTTTCTTACACAACCCCCTCCCCCCCCCCCCAAATGAAAGAGGATGAGACTAACCTTTCCCTAGAGATTCTTCATTGTCTAAGTGGAAGAACCTGGAAAGTCCATCAGCATTGGCATGGGCAGTCCCAGATCTGTGTTCCACTATAAAGTCCATTCTCTGTAGGGAGATGGACCACCTCACAAGTTTAGGATTTTCACCTTTTATTTGCATTAGCCATTTGAGAGGTCTGTGGTCAGTTTGAACTAGGAAGGGAGTACCAAACAAGTATGGTCTCAGCTTCTTCAGAGACCAAACCACAGCACAGGCCTCCCTCTCAATGGCACTCCAACGCTGCTCCTTTGGGGTAGCCTCATGCTTATAAAAGCAACAAGTTGGTCTTGGCCTTCATCATTGGTCTGGGATAGGGCCGCTACTATCCCTAGCTCAGAGGCATCAGTCTGCACTATGAGCTGCTTGGTATAGCCTGGAGCTTTGAGAATTGGTGCCTAGCACATTACCTCTTTCAGAGTGTCAAAAGCCTTTTGACAGCTACCTGCCCAGTTTACCTTTTTGGGCATCTTCTTGGAGGTAGGTTCTGTGAGGGGTGTCTCAATGGACCCATATCCCTTCACAAACCTCCTGTAGTACCCAGTCAAGCCATGGAATGCCCTGACTTGGGTCTGGGTTGTTGGAGCTACCCAGTCCAGGATGGCCTGGATCTTGGGCTGTAAGGGTTGCACTTAGCCTCCACCAACAAGGTGGCCCAAGTATACCACTGTTCCCTGCCCTATCTGGCATTTGTATGCCTTGATAGTTAGGCCTGCAGTTTGCAGGGCTTTTAAAACCTTCCCCAGGTGGACCAAGTGATCCTGACAGGTAGAGCTAAAGACAGCAATATCATCTAGCTATGCTGCACTAAAGGCCTCCAATCCAGCAAGAACTTGATTCACCAAACTTTGGAAGGTGGCAGGGGCATTCTTTAAACCAAAAGGCATAACAGTAAACTGATAATGCCCATCAGGTGTGGAGAATGCTGTCTTTTCTTTTGCTCCTGGTGCGATGCCAATCTGCCAGTACCCTGCAGTTAAGTCAAAGGTACTTAGAAATTTGGCTGCACCTAATTTGTCTATCAACTCATCAGCTCTTGGGATAGGGTGAGCATCTGTCTTGGTGACAGAGTTGAGCCCTCTATAGTCCACACCGAACCTCATTTCTCTCTTTCCACCCTGTGGATGAGGTTTGGGGACTAGAACCACTGGGCTGGCCCAGGGGCTCTCAGAGGGTTCATTAACCCCAAACTCCAGCATCTTGCGGACTTCAGCTCTGATCCTTTCCTTAACTTGATCAGTCTGTCAATAGATCTTATTTTTGACAGGTACACTGTCCCCAGTTTCCACATAATGGGTACACCAGTTTGACTGACCAGGGGTTAAGGAAAAGAGCTTAGCATACTGCTGCAAGACTTGCTTGCAATCAGCCTGCTGTTGGGCAGAGAGGGTGTCTGAAAAGACAACTACATCCACTGTCCCATCTTTTGGGCTGTAAGAGAGGAGGACAGGGAGAGGTTCACTCTCGGTCTCCTGATCCTCATCAGTCACCATCAGCATCGTGATGTCAGCCCTGTCATGAAATCTTAAGGTGGTTCACATGGACCACCCCCTTTGGGGGTCCTGCTTGTGCCCAGGTCTACCAAGTAGGTGACCTCACTTTTCTTTTCTAAGATAGGGAAAGGGCCGCTCCATTTGTCCCGGAGAGCCCTTGGTGCCACAGGCTCCAAATCCCACACGTTTTGCCCAGGTTGGAATTCCACCAGTGCAGCTTTTTGGTCATACCAGTGCTTCTGGAGCTCCTGGCTGGCCTCAAGATTTTTGGAAGCTTTTTCCATGTACTCTGCCATTCTGGACCTTAGGGCTAGTACATAGTCCACAATATCTTGTTTGGGTTCTTGGAGATGCTTCTCCCAACCCTCTTTTACAAGACAGAGTGGTCCCCTAACAGGATCGCCAAACAGAAGATCAAAGGGGGAAAACCTAACTCCCTTCTGAGGCACCTCTCTGTAGGTGAAAGGCAAGCATAGTAAGAGGACATCCCATCTCCTTTAGAGCTTTTCAGGGAGCCCCATAATCATGCCCTTCAATGTCTTGTTAAACCTCTCAACAAGACCATTGGTTTGTGGGTGATAGGGTGTAGTAAACTTGTACTGCACTCCACACTCTTTCCACATATGTTTTAGTTGAGCAGACATGAAGTTTAACCCTCTGTCTGAAACCACCTCCTTAGGAAACCCTACACTGGTGAAGACACCAATGAGGGCCTTGGCTACTGCAGGAGCTGTAGTAGTCCTAAGGGGAATTGCCTCAGGATACCTGGTGGCAGGATCCACTACCACCAGTATAAATTTGTTTCCTGATGCTGTGGGAGGTTCAAGTGAACCCACTATGTCCACACCTACGCTTTGAAAGGGAACCCCTACCACTGGTAGTGGAATTAAGGGGGCCTTTGGGTGTCCACCTGTTTTGCCACTGGCTTGACAGGTGACACAGGAGCTGACAAACTCATTTACCTTCTGAGACATCTGGGGGCCAGTAAAAGTGGCTAACTAGCCTTTCCCAAGTTTTGGTTTGGCCCAGATGCCCAGCTAGGGGGATGTCATGAGCCAAAGTGAGTACGAACTCCCTGTACATTTGAGACGCTACCATTCTCGTAGTAGCTCTGGGGTTGGGGTCTCTGGCCTCAGTGTACAGTAGTCCCTCCTCCCAATAGGCTCTGTGGGTACCACTGACATCTCACTTTTCCTGTGCAGCAGCTTGCTGCCTCATGCTCTCAAGAGTTAGACAGGTTAGCTGTCCAAAGCACAGCTCTTCTCTAGTGGGTCCCCCTTGGCCCAAAGCTCAACCTGGTAAGGGTCAAGTTTCATGGGCTCAGTTCCCTCTGGGGTTTCTAAATCCTCTCCCTGAGGAGAGGGGTCCTGGGTCTTTGGCTGTTCAGAAGCTGGCTTCCCAGTCTTCCTACCTTTCCTCTTGGAAGGTTGAGCCATTCTTTCAGGCTCCAACACTTCTTTTTCACCGTACTTTTGGCTCTGTGCTCTAGTCTTGACACACACAATCTCAGGGATGTCCAGCATTGCTGCATGGGTTTTCAATTCTACCTCAGCCCATGCTGAGGTCTCCAGGTAATTTCCAAGCAGACAGGCAACTGGAAGCTTTGGAGAGACCACTACCTGTTTCTGGCCAGTAACCCCCCCCCCCCCCCAGTCTAATGTCACCATAGCCATTGCATGGTTAGTAGTAACACTGTCAGCGTTGGTGACTGGGTAAGATTTCCCAATCAGATATTGCTCTGGGGAAACCAGTGTGTCTCTCACCATAGTGACACTGGCCTCTGTATCCCTCAGGGCCTCGATTCTAGTCCCATTGATCCAGGGGTATTGCAAATATTTCTTTAAGTTAGGTGTCCACACAGCTAAAGTGGCAAACTCAACTTCACCCTCAGTGACTGGAACTGCTTCAGTGTGAACCCTGATTTGCTCTCGGCACACTGTTGATCCCATCTGGAGACTGACTACACCAGTAGTAGCTGGAGCAAGACTAGGGGGCTTCTTGCTAGGACAAGTAGCATCTCCAGTTAAGTGTCCCAACTTCTTACAGTTGAAACACCAGGCCTTTAGGGGATCAAAGTTCTTCCCTTTGTATCTATTACTGGACTGGGAAGAGTTTTGGGACCCACCCCTGAGCAGGTTTTTGGGCCCTTTTAAAGACTCTGGCTTTTTGTCTTTGGGGTTCTCACCCCCTTTCCCCTGGGAGGTTTTGTAACCCCTTTCTTTTGGTCACCCCAGTGGCTGTTTTTGTTAATCTAGTCTTGACCCAGTGGTCTGCCTTCTTTCCCAATTCTTGGGGAGAAATTAGACTTGGGTCTACCAAATGTTGATGTAACTTTTCATTAGTGCAATTACTCAAAATATGTTCCTTCATAAACAAATTGTAAAGTCCATTGAAATCATGCACATTATTTCCAGTTAACCATCCATCTAGTGTCTTGACTGAGTAGTCAACAAATTCAATCCAGGACTGATTTTGAGTTTTGTGAGCCCCCTGAATCTAATTCTATATTCCTCAGTTGTGAGTCCAAAGCCCTCAATCGGAGTATTCTTCATGAGGTCATAAGACCCAGCATCTGCCCCTTAAAGGGGCAGGAGTCTTTTCCTGCAATTACCAGTGAATAGTTCCCAAAGGAGTGTCCCCCCAGTGTGCCTTCTTCACTTTTCTCATTTCACAGTCCCTCTCAAAGGCTGTGAACCATTTTGTGATGTCATCACCCTCATCAAATTTAGGGACAATCCCTTTGGGGATTTTAGGATCATAAGATTGCTCTTTATCCTTATTAATTAAGTTGCTGCCACCATTGATGGGTGCTAGGCCCATCTTTGCTCTCTCTTTTTGTAAAGCCAGGAGTCTGGTCTCCAGATCCAATCTTTTTGTCAACCTTACTAAAAGGTTGGTCTCCTCATTGAGGCTGTCCTCCATGTCCTCAGAAGCACATGGTGCGTTAGTGTGGGCTCTAAGTACTGAGAGTTGTATACTTGGAGCCAGGGGCACTGGGGGGGTGGGGGGGGGGGTTTGGAAGGTATCCTCAGCCCCTCCATCTTCTTCCCCCTCTTATTTATTTTATTTATTTGCAAAGTTTTATATATCGCTGGCTAGACCCGGAGGTATCAGAGCGCTTTACATGAGGATCAGCGATTTACATGTTACATGATTACATCAATTACAGGAGCCAAGTATAGACATAGGAGAAAAACATGAGATTACACAATAATAAGGGTAATTAGCGCGTAGTATAGCCAAGACAGACGTCTTATGGGGAATGGAAGGTAGAGGGGGAATGGTAAACGGGTGAGGAATGCAGATAGAGTCAGACGGACCGGCAAGGGGGAAGAGTAATTCAGGGGGAACAAAGCAGTCAAAGTGAAAGACAGACAAAAAAAAAAAAGCGGGGAGACGAGGAAAACAATGTCAGATGTCCATCTGGGTAGGTGACGGCCGAGGGGGTGAACCAGAGCCAAACTCCTCAAAAGCTGCATAGGACAGCTCCACCGGGCATCGGCCAAGGTTGCATTGGCTCCGCGGTAAGTACGAACAGTTAAGGTATCCGCCCAGGGGGCATCGTCATAGTTCCATCGAAAGCTCCGGTCCCGGTGTTACTGGGAAGCGCCGTCCGCCTCGTCCTCCAGCTCGCCCCCAGGTCAAGAGTGGGGAGATGAGGTGCAAGGGACAGTTCCAAAGTCTGCAGAATTTGTGGGACAACACATCGTTCTTGCCTTCAGTCCTCATGGCGGGAGTGAAACTGAAGAGGAGTTGTGCATATAAACCTGATCCTCATCAGATTTTAGTCCTCTATAGGCCCCCAAAGTGACATTGCAGATATTGTTCTGGGCGCCATTTTAGAGTCAGGCAAGCCCGGGCCTGACCATCCCTTGAATTAGCAGGTCTCACTACCATCAGTCCCCCATGAACCATCTTAGGGTCAGGCAGCCACTGTTGGCTATGGGGCTGCTCACTCCCATGATTATTCCCACGAGGATCAAGGCAGACGTTGTGGCGCAGACCGTGGGGGGGATCCCCACCCCCTCCAGGCCGATCGCGCACTTTCCCTTGGACTCAGCAGCTGATCAGCTTCGGGCCGAGGGGGCCTTATGTTTCGCCGCACCGCCGGGCGCCATCTTGGGGTCAGACAGCCTCGTGAATCACATGGGGGACCCCCTTTCACCACCACACCGGGTGGGCTTAACGGCGTTGCCTCTATAATTTTCCCGGTGGGGGGCTCGCTCCACCTCCTCAAGCCCCAGTGCGCGCTCCCACCTGTTGGTGTTGGGGAGCGGTGCAATCGTCTTCGTCACGGCCTCAAGATCGCCCGGTTGCTGCCAAAGTCGATCTCATCCTCCAGGGCCCAACCGCAGGCAAGGGCTAAAACCACATGGCGGGATGGGGGTCATGGGGCTGAGACATGCAGGCACTTTGGGGGCTGTGGGGGCACTCGGTCTGTCACACACGCCTCAAAGCTCCAGTCAATGATGGCTAGAATAGGCGCAGATGCTGCTGCAGGGCGGGTGCGGACCCAACTTATGTGCGCTCGGTGCCAGTCGGCCCTCAGGCACGTGAGAAACAAGGCTCCGGCGCACAGGGGTCCGCGAGCCTCCGCTGAAGAGAATTGAGAGTTGAGGCTCCGGACCGGGAGCAACAGGTGGCGGACACAGGCAAGGAGCACAGCCCGCCCCCGGGCTGGACCCGGCAGGGATCGTGAACAACGGGCGGTGGCCTCTAGCAGAGGGCCAGCCCGCCCCAGGGCTGCACCCGTGAATATCGTGGCAGCAGGCGGCGGACTCCAGCACGGAGCACGGCCCGTTCCAGGGCTGTACTCGGCAAGGATCGAAAGCCGCTTCTCTGAGAGGTCTTCCCCATTCTCAGAGGTGTGGTCCTTAGCATACCCTGCCAACAGCTACTGGAACTTTTGTTTGGAGGGATGGGATCACATGTTAATGTTTTAGTTTACATAGAGAACTTAACTCCCTGAATTCTAAGTGGAGATAAGGGGTGAGATCGAGCTCCTCAACTCTATGCTCTATGCCGATTAGTTATATTTTCCCTAACAGCTGGGTTCTTGTTAAGAGACATTGTAAAAGAACACTTCTAACCCTCTAATCCCTAACTACAGTGAGCTTTTATTTTTCTAAAATTCTAAAGGGACTTAACCAACGCCCTAACCAAACTTTCAGTAATTTGGAAAAATTTGTCAATTCAGAATTTCTTAAAACAATTTAGGAGTTCTGTCTTGTGATCGGATGTTGACCAAGTCAGTACAACAAATTCAAAGTTGTATATCCCACCAGTGATCCATCAATTTAGGGAACTGGCCCTTTATATACTATTCCAAAATGAGGTATATTGTGCACAGAGTCCAGTGGAACCCCAAAGGTAGGCAGCGGTAAAAGTAGATAGCACCTTACTCTCTATTTGTGGTAGTGTGGGCGAGCAGTAAGGCTTAATCAGAGGGTAGTGTTAAGCATTTGTTGTACACACTCAGGCAAGACATGATGTCACACACTCAAAGACTGAACTCAGACCAATTTGTTTGCATCAAAAATATTATTTAGTTAGTTTATTTCTAGAACCAAGCCAAGCCTGGTGCAGGTAAGTGAAATAATTATTTGCAAAATCTTACGCAGTGATTTACAGTTGAATGCAGATTCAAATGCAGTTGGTTGAATTACAGATAAGTCAACAGTTCGAAATTACTTTTCAGTTACTTTACAGATTACTGTGCACATTTTTTTTTAGATTACTTTTTAGATTACTTTTATTAATCAGTGTGATATGCCTAGATATCACACTGAGACATTTCCTAGACAAAAGGTAAGTAATTAACTTTTAGCACATTTGCAGTTTTTCAAGTTTTCATACAAACCAACCCCACACTTAAAGCAATTTTCAAGAAAAGCAGTCAATGCAATCCTATGGGAGGAAATGGAGTTATCAGTTTACAGGTAAGTAGTTATTTGTGGGAGTTGGTATTCCGGGGTTAGAACCAGGGTTCCCCCAGAGTCGAGGATGCACCCTCAGAACACCCTCAGCGGCACTAGGGCGGCCGGGTGCAGAGTGCTGAGGCCCAATGTTATCCAATGGGGGATAGGGCGCCTCCGGTTGGTGGCTGCTTACGAGCAGGCCACAAGGTTGTGGGAGCAAAGCTCCTGGTGTTAGGCACTGGGCAAAGGGGGATCCGAGTTAGCACCCAAAGTACACCCGCAGCGGCACAGGGGTGGCTGGGTGCAGAGTGCTGTTTTGGCGTTGGTTGCCCTGTTGATTTCAATAGGGATCCACCGGTTGCAACAAACACTGCAGGCTCGGGGACAAAGATCTTCTGGAGGTGACGACCAGTTGGAGAAGTAAGTTGGGATGCTAGGACACCATCGGTTGGGCCACCCAAGGCCGTGGGACGTCGGGTGCAGGGGTGTCTTTAGGTGTTGGGTTTTCTTACCAGCTCCGGTTGCGGTCGAGGGGACCCTACAGAAAGAGGCTGCGGGCATCGATTGGCGATTCGAGGCAGGTCGGAGATCACCAGATCTCAGGTTGGGATCGCCGGGGAGACCTCCTCGTGGTGTTGGGCCACTCGAACTCAGGCCGTGGGCTAAGGGTGCAGAGTGGTGCAGAATCGTGGATTTGGCCAGAGCCTGTTGTTGAGCAAATCCGGTGCTCACGGGAGACAAAGTCTTGGTTTTGGAAGGCAGGGCAGGTCCTTCGGGTTCTTGAGGGCTGTTTATCAGGGGACATCTCTAAGATGCCCTCTGAGTGCATTTTTCATTAAATCCCACACTGGCATCAGTGTGGGTTTAATGTGCTGAGACGTTTGATACCATCCCAGTTTTCAGTAAAGCCATTATGGTGCTGTGGAGTTCGTAATGACAAACTCCCAGTACCATATACTCTTAATGGCATTACTGCACTTACAATGTCTAAGAATTGGCTTAGACACGATAGGGGTATAGGGCTCATGCACCTGTACCCTCACCACTGGTATAGTGCACCCATCTAGAGGGGTGGCTGACCTAGGCCAGGGCAGTGAGTTGTAACATGGCACACAGGAATGTGTACCATGTCCTTAGCGGAGGAGCTGCCATTGAGTATTCTTACGTCCCTTTACTGCGTAACATCCACTTCTATAAGTTGTGTAGTGAAAGTTGCTAGCTTAGCACTTGTGACACACATGGTTTCTCTGTTCCTACAAATTATTTCTGCTCAAACCAAGTACCCCATAAGAGAGGTATGTAATCAGTTTAGACGTACAGGCATGGACGTTAATTCACCACAATACTAAGGATTATCGGAAGTAACATCATATACCCTTTGACCCCCAGATGACACCACAGGAAGTAACTTCATATGATCTTTAACCCTGGTGACATCACAGGAAGTGTGATGTGAACTTTGACCCTGATAACATTACTGGAGTTGCTTTCACAGAAGATAAAAACCTACAAATGTGATAATGACTTAGTCTACGTCAACCAAACGCCCCTCATTTTTTTATGTCCAGCTATCCCTATCTCATCTACAGCATGTAATGTAGTGCCCTTTCTTAGGTGGCACAAACCTATTTACACCTATCCTCTTTTCGCCTGTATGAACTGGTTACTCTCGCACTTACTTGCCCATTCCCCCTTCCTCTTGATCCAGCGCTAACAATAAAAATTCTTCTCCTATATGCTTCGGTCATCCAGGTGCAACTTATCCCTCCAACACACAAACTATATCCATATGACGGTGGGGCCCATAACACCGCATACATATTCACTTACTCATTTATTCCCTGGATTACCTCCGTCCTTAACCTAAGAGAAAACGATTCGCTGGAAGGAGACGGGATACCTCTTTTTAACACGACATAATGTTTCTCATTGCTTTTAAGGTATTCCGCTCATTGGTCGATGGACCAACTAGTAGGAATCAGTTGATGGTGATTAAGACCAGCTCAATCACAATAAACTCTTTAACATTTTACCTTAATCATTGAGCTAAAGAATCACTGAGTCATTTGTTTAAAGAATAATAAAGTTTATATAAAGTTTTGAAGCAAGAAATAAGTTTAAGCTTATTATTCAGATCATTACATTTATCATCATTATAAGAATAAATTGAAATTGCAATGCATACCTATTAGACGGAAAAATAAAGTTGTTACAGCAAGAACTCCAAAAGATCAATCTATCTGTCTTAGAAAATCTAATAGTTCTAAATAAAAAATCTATCAGGAGTAAAAAGGTTCTCCAAAAGCAGCATCTTATACTCAACTAAAAATATAAAATAGCAGCAGCAGCATCAGCTCGTCAGCATCAGCAACCGCAACTTCACCCATCTACAGCATCCACTCTCTCCAGCATCTAACCCCTCCCCACCAAGAGTAGGTCTTCTTATACCCAAATTCTAGCTTACTGAATAAAAATGTTGCATCTCTATGGCGTGATTCTCTCTCATTGGTTCATTCAAGTCCATATACATTTTAATCAAACTTCCTTGTCTTAACCAGTTCTTTGTGGAATGTCCATGCTTGCATCGTTTCCCACAGTTCATGACATTGCTCATCCGTTTCGATCAGTCCAATTTGTATCTTTTTCTGATACTTTTTAGATTCAACAGTTCCGTCCATTTATTCAGTTTGACTTCTCACGCTCCTTGCTGATCATCTTGGCACACATTTGCTCAAAAAGGTCACAATAGCCTTGACCATACTTCCATCTTAGGCTCTCAGCACGAACACGTGGTCATCCTTTTTCACAGCCTTTCTCCTCTACCACACGGCTTCTTGCTCATGCGTACTCTAGCAATGGCGGCCATTTTATATCGCTGCTCAACAGGCCTAAGCGCACTATTTTCAAAGATAAACAAAATATTGTTAAAATAAAGAATATAAACCCTTTCGTTTCCCTCCCGTCTTTCTACGTACCCCAATTAGGTATTACCTAGCAAAAAGCAACATATAAAGCCGTCCCTTACTTACCATCGCTTTATTTTGCCACTACACGTTTTATTTTCAAAGCACAAATCATGCGTTTATTATTTTATTAGTACGCAAGTATTACGTATAAGTTAGACACGTAAACAATTATAAGTTGATTAATTTGCACACAAAAATAGCGTGTTACCTTTAACCCTTCATATGTAACATACATTGTTGGTTATTTACTTAAACGAACATGTTTATTAATTATTTTACGAAAATTATTAGGAGGTTAACAAATTTTCATTTATCCTGCTCCATCAACTCCCTCCTTTGGTGATTTTTAATATCACCACAAAACCCAAGTTATACAATTTTCTCAGATAGCATATATCTTTTATCCGTTTGCTTTTGTTAGTTTACACAACTGTATCCCTTTCAACTTGTCTCTTCGTTTTCTTGTACATGTTCTCTTTTATTTCTTCTAGCTCTATTTCTCCCATTTCTCCCTCTCTCCTTGTTTATCATGTTTTCTTTTTCTATTTTATTCTGTCTTCTTCTTTTCTTTATACATGTAATTACAAGCTTCAGCACTAAAATTATTATTATTATCATGGTCGCTATTATTATAACTTTCCCTATTATTAATCCACTCATTCTTTTTAACCAATTTATTACTGAAGAAAACCCTTTACCAAGTTTTCCAAATGCACTTTCAACCTCCAGTGGAACAAGTTCTTTGTGCAAACTTGTAATATTCGTTATATACTTTTGTATATTTTCACTTTTATCTGGAATGTAAGTGCAACAATGTTGGACTTTTAGCATTCCACAGACTCCACCCTATTTTGCCAAAAGAATGTCAAGGGCAAGTCGATTTTTCATCACCATAGCTCTCATGGCAACCATCTCGGTATTTACCATCAAGAACCCTCCAGCAGTATCTGTAGATAAACGATCTACCACTGTGGATAATTTCCTAATTCTAAATGCATTCAAAGATATTCCCACTGCTGGTATCAATGCACCAAAAATATCACCTACTATTTCTGAAAAACTTTCCCTTTTTCTACGTGTAAAGGTATTTATCATTTTGTGTGTTCCTTTTTCTTTTCTATCCATATGAAAAATCTTTGGAAAGACCAGGCCTAAATAACATGACCCATACCAATGGTCCGGCAACCTGTAATAAGCCCTATTACCGCAAACATAATAGATCCCTGGAAATATTGGATCTTTTCCCCCTTTGAATCCCCATCCACCTAAAATTTGATAATTGTCATGGCAAATACTGGAACCCACAAAATAATTGTCATATTTTGTTTTATTTCTTCTAATGCACAACCTTCCCTGTTGGGGCCAATCCAGAGTCATAGCTGCATTTGTCTTTTTCTTGTCATGATTGTCTTCCTCAAACGCCCAAAGAGGTGTTTTTGTCTCTTCTATCACTTTTCTTTGAAATTTCACTCTTCTTTCTTCAACCATCTCTAAAAATACTTTTTCTTCCTTCTTTAACTCACAGGTAAGGTTGTTTTTAACTATATTCTCTAATGTTAAAATCTTATCTTCTATAAAATATTCACCAAACGTTTTTCCCTCTTTTATTTTGTTTAGCTCAGGAACTACAGAAACTTTCGCAAAAATCTTATCTATGTCAGTGTAATAATATTCTAATCTACCTGTTTTATAAAATAAACTTGCTAAAACACTACATGTTATTCCATACGTCAAAGGAAGGTGATGATAAGTCACACCTTCTGCTACAGACGCAGGCAATTGCATACAAACATAGCAATCTCTTACATCCATTGTTTCTACATACTCATATAATAATTTAGTAAAAACATTCTTTGAAAAATCTGTTATTGATTTATCTTTATGTAACTCTGCACTACTTTTTAATATAACTGGTTCTTGAGTGTTAGCTCCTTTTTCTTTCTCTGTTTTGTTAGACGTTTCTAATACAGCTAAACTAATTGGAATAGTGATTGCTAAAACCACCCATACTGTCATTAATAATCCTGTACAAAAGAAGCACATCTTACACCATTTACTTAAAAACTCACATTTACATTTTCTATCTCTAGTATCCTCCATTTTGTTTTATAACCTTATTTATTTATTTTCAAGAAAATTGTGTCACTACACCTCAGAAATGACTTATTAGCCACTCTGCACTCCAATGTTTTTGTTTTTGCTTGGTACTTTCTTTTAATTCTTTTCAGAATTCTTTCTTTTGACAAAATACTGGATTTGACAATCCGGTAGAAATTCGTCAGATCCAGCGTTTTGTCAAATCCGGTAGAAATGTGTTTAAATTTCTTCAAGTTTGTTGCACCTCACCTTCACCCATTAGGTTTCTGTGTTCTGGGTTCTCGTGAGTGTTGTTTTCTTCTTTGATATCAGTCAAAACAAGATACAACCATTCAGGCGATCTATACTTCGCATTTACCTTCTTTACTCTTTTCGTTTTCTGCAAGTGTTTTCCACCTTGTTTTTCTTGCTCTTTCTGACTTATTTCATTCACTTGTTCAGCACTTTTTCCATCTAACCTTATGATTCTGTATCTTAACTTTCTTACTTCGTTGGGCCAATTGTCTCCTTTTCTTGGCCTTTTTGCCTCACTTCCTTTTTCCTCTCTTTCTGTTTTCCAATTCCTTTTTCTTGACTCTAGTTTTTGGTTTCTTTCTTCTCCACTTTCTTCGGACTCTGTCTCAATTTTTTCTTTATTGTCTCTTATTTTGAATCTTATAATTTTATTTTCTTCCTCTACTTGTGGTTCTTTTCTTATCTTCCTTCGTTCACCTATTTCTGTCCCTCCTCGAGGTTCTTCCGAATTTGTGTCAATCTCTCTATCTGCTTCTAAATTTCCCTGTTCTTTTGTTTGGCTATCTGTCCCTATTGCTCCTCGGGGATCTTCCGATTTTTGTAACTTTCTGTTTGAAACTCTCCCTTCTTCATCTATTAATATTATCTCTGAAGGATTTTTACCACAACTTGTACTTGGTTGCTCACTGTTACTATCTTCTTGCTCAGTTTCTTCTCTTATGCTTTCAAATTTCCAATTTCTTTTCAGAATTTCTTCACAATCCGAATGATCTGTATCAGATTCTGAACTGGTATCTGATATTTCCAGATGTCGACTCGCATGTCGATCTTCAAGTTCTGGAACTTCAGCTATTTCCTCTACTTCTTCTGTCGTTGCACTTGTAGTTGGGTCTTCCAGATGTCGACTTACAGGTCGATCTTCAGATTCTGGCACCCTGTTTGTTTCTTCTTCTTCTTCTGATGCTGAACTGTTATAATACTTCCAGATGTCGACTCACATGTCGATCTTCAGGTTCTGGAACTCTGATGGTGTGACTGGCATGCACCCAGTGTTTCACTCCTGCACATTTGACTGCAGTGGTTGTCACCAGGATCACTTGTCGTGGTTCGTCCCAGCGAGGAACCAAACAGTTTCTTCTCCTGTGGACTTTTATGCGGACCCAATCTCCTGGATTCAAGTCGTGAGCTGGTTTTCTTTCAAGAGTGGTCGCACCCGGCCCAACCTGATGAAACACAGAACGCACCACATCAGCCAATCCTTTGCAATAATCCAGCACTAGATCATCAGTTATAGTCAGTAGTTTGTTGACAGGTACTTGTGCTAGTCTCATTGCTCGTCCCATAATTATCTCATGGGGACTGAGTCCAGTTTTCCTTTCCGGAATACTTCTGATTGTCATTAAAACTAATGGCAAGGCATCTGGCCATTTGAGTCCTGTAGCTTGACACATTTTTCCTAACCTGTTCTTAATTGTTCCATTCACTTGCTCTACTATTCCAGAAGCCTCTGGTCTGTATGCACAATGCAGTTTCTGTTTAATACTAAGTGCTTCACAAATCAGTTTAACTAATTCATTTTGGAAATGTGTTCCTCTATCTGTTTCAATCGTGACTGGAAAACCATACCTCGGAATGAATTCTCGCAGCATAAGTTTTGCTACCGTGATTCCATCATTCCTTCTGGTTGGGTATGCTTCCACCCAACGGGAAAACAAACAGACGACTACTAGGACATACCTTAGTCTGTTGCTTGGGGGCATTTCAATAAAATCCATTTGCATTCTAGTGAACGGACCTCCTTCTCGTCCTATTGTTCCTAGACTCACTACTGTCTTCCTTCCGGGATTTAACTGTTGACAAATAAGACATCTTTGACAAAGACTCTCAGCTATGGCTCTGAATTTTGGATTATACCATGTTTGTCTAAAAGTCTGATCATTGAATCTCTCCCAATATGTGCTTGTCCATGGTACATCCGTGCCATGTCAGAAATCATGCTATCAGGCATAACTGGTCTTTCATCTCTGTAAACCCAAACATCATTTTCCTCATGTTTTCTACATCCTGCTTTTATCCATGCATCTTTTTCCTCATCATCTGCTGCTTCCTGTAACTGTCTCACCTCATCCCATGTCTCGACAGGGTTAGTAAAAAGCAAAGGACAAGAAATATGCTCTCTTTCTCGGCTTTTGTTTAAAGAAACCACATTCTTTGCACAGTACTGTGCAATCTCGTCAGCATATTTATTGCCGACAGTTATGTAGTCTTCCCCATTTTTATGTGCATTGCACTTCACAACAGCAATCTGTTTAGGCAGCTGTATCGCCTCAAGCAACTTTTTCACAAAATCTCCATTTCTAATTGGCGTTCCTGCAGACGTCAAGAAACCTCTTTGTGACCAAATCTGACCAAAATCATGCACCACCCCAAAGCCGTACTGGCTATCTGTCACAATCGTAACCCGTACATTTCTTCCCAACTTGCATGCTTAAATCAGAGCTACTAGTTCTGCGACTTGGGCAGACCGTATCCCTTTCAGACAAGATGCTTCCATTACAGTTGCTACTGTGCAAACTGCATATGCTGCACTTAGAACTCCATCATTCGTTCTCAAACATGAGCCATCCACAAACAAAATATAATCTGATTCCTTTAAGGGCTCATCTCGTATGTCTGATCTCGGTTTTGTACAATATTCAAGCACATTCAGACAATCGTGATCTACTTCATCCATTTCAATCACACTCTCTTCATCTGGCAATGATGTCGAAGGATTCACATTCATACATCTGTCAATGGTCACATTATCTGCACTTAAAATTACTTTTTCATACCTAGTCAGCCGACTATGTGTCATATATTGTGTTTTCGTTCTTGTCAAGAGAATTTCCACAGAATGGGGAACATATACTCTCAGTGGATATCCCATCACTATGCCTTCACTCTGTTCCAGACTCACACAAGTAGCAGCAACTGCTTTCAAACATCCAGGCAATGCTTTCGCTACAGGGTCTAAAACAGCTGAAAAATATGCAATGGGTCTTTTCATAGTTCCATGTCTCTGTACCAAGACTGAAAATGCACATCCATCTCTTTCACTGCAATACAACTCAAAATCTTTCTCATAGTCAGGCATTCCCAATGCTGGAGCTTCACACAATTTCTTTTTCAGCTCTCTGAATGCTTTCATTTCTTCCTCATTCATTTCAAAAGGATCTTTAACATCCTTCTTTGTTAGTTTTTGCAACTGTTTAGCAATCAGCGAAAAACCGCTTATCCATTGTCGACAATATCCAACCATTCCCAGAAACATTCTTACCTCTCTTTGCGTCATTGGAGCTCTCATTCCTTGAATCATTTTTATTCTTTCAGTCGTTACCTTTCGCACTCCTTTCTCAATTTTATGCCCTAAATATTGGACTTCTTGTTGACAAAACTGCAATTTTGATGGGGACACTTTATGTCTTCTTTTTGCTAAATGATTCAGCAAAGCAATTGTATCATTGACACATGCTTCCTTCGTTTTTGATGCCACCAGTAGGTCATCAATATACTGAACCATCACTGACTTTTCTGGCATTTTTAAATCTTCCAAGGATTTCTTTAGAATCTGATTAAAGATTGAGGGGCTTTCTGTGTACCCTTGAGGAATTCGGCACCATGCCAAAATACGCTCTCCAAACCTAAACGCAAATAATGGCTGGCTATCTGGATGCAATGGAATAGAGAAAAATGCATGACACAAATCAATTACTGTGTACCATTCTGCTTCACGTGGAATCTGGTATAGAATCACAGCAGGGTTCGGTACTATTGGGCAACAAGGCACTACAATTTTGTTTACCTTCCTCAAATCCTGTACAATTCTATATGTTCCGTATGGCTTTTTCAGTCCCATTATTGGCGAATTACGTGGACTGCTCATTATTTCTTTTAGAATCCCTTGTTCAACCATTTTATTTATTACTGGCGTTATTCCTTCAATTATTTCTGGTGTCAATTTATACTGGGGCGTATTTGGGTAACTCGTTCCTTCTTTTACGGTTATTTTAACGGGATCTACTTCTTTCATTAATCCTATATCTTCTCCTGTAAAGTCCCACACTTCTTCTTTCACTGTCTTTTTCAATTCAATTGGGATTTTCTCTGCATCAAATACAGGAAACAAATCATTTACTTCTGGTTCTAAATTTACCATTGTCATTTTATACAGTACATCTTCATCTGGGGTCTGAAATGCAATTCCATCTGGAGTACAATAGATAGTGTAATTCATTTTGCACAATAGATCGCGTCCTAATAGGTTCACGGGACTACAATCGCATACCACAAATCGGTGCATTTCACTAAATGGACCAATCTTTACCTCCACTAATTTAGTAAGAGGCGTTTTTATTTGCGGATTCAAAACTCCAACTACTTGGATATGTTCACCTGCGAGAGGAAGGTTTGGAATTTCCATTGACCTAACAGTAGAACGGGTAGCTCCAGAGTCCACAAGGAATGTTACATTTGCACCATTCACTTCTCCATCCACAAATGGACCAGACTGATCTACCTCTAGAGTTGCGCCAAGCACGCACTCTTCCCTCTCTCCTAGGCACCGTCAGAAGCTTTCATCCGTTTCATCCTCATCCTGTCATAACCAATATTGAGAAATGGCAGCTGCACGCGGCAACTGTGTTACCTGTTCTCCTCCGTAGAATCCTGTTTCTGCACTGTATTTCTGTTGGTTAACACTCTTGGGAAGTGGTGGTTGTGGCACCTGACTTTGTTGAGTAACTACCTCACTCTGCACCTGTGAATTTAATGATTGATTTTCCACATTAAGTTTTGGAGGAAATTTACACTCGTTTCTCCAATGCCCTAGCTTTCCGCAGTTGTGGCATGGCCACTTTTTCTTTGCCTCATCTATGCTCATTTGACCTTTTCCTTTACCTATATTTGGTCGAGATCTAGCCTGTCCTGCTTCATTACCTGTATTACTCAATTGAGCTTCTTGCTTCTCTGCAACTTTCACCTGTGCCCACATGGCTTTTTCTTTCAATTTACGCTGTCTACTCTCAATATCATCACTGCAATACTTAGCATATCTCAAAACTTCGTCGACTGTGCTATTCTGCCAACAAATCATATGCTGTTTAATCATCTCACTTATCTCTGGTTTCAACCCATATACAAATCTATATACAAAATGACTCATATCCTTCTCATTTAGTGTCTCATAACCACTATACTGTTTGAAAACTAACACCAGCCTTTCATAATAAGCATGCACTGATTCTTTACTTTCCTGCGTTGTTCTGTCTATTTTTACCCAATCTGTTTCTTTAGGTGGAATCTTATTCTTCAAAAAGGTAATGACTTGGTCATACTTCCTCATCACTTCTGGTCCTGGCGCTCCTGTTTTAGCGTCTCTTGGATATTCTACAGTTGGCCAATCAATAGTAATCTTACATTCTGTCCACAAATCAGGTGGCACTACTATATCAAACAATCCATCCAAGTCTATCCACAACACCTTTGAAACTTTAACAAATCTCTCCACTTGTCTGTACCATTCTACTGGTTTTTCTCTCAACTTTGGGAAGTCATTTGTAAATGACAGTATATCCTGTCTAGTCCATGGAACATGCACATAACTACCTCCTGGAGTCTCTCTCATCGGGTACTCCCTTACAACTGGTTCCTTATCTGTCACTGCAAAAGCCAAAGATGCTTTATCTGTAACTTTCTCACTCCTTTTCGTCCATCTATTTCTCCATCTATCCACATCACCCCATTTTCTCAGTAAAACAATTAACTCTTTTATTTGGGTCAATCTTCCTGATGTATTCAGATTCTCTATATCTTTCTCACAAAAATCTACTCTGTATGGTTTCTGCAACGTTCTCATTTTTGCAAATTCTACTCCTAGTTCACTTGCTGTCTCTTCTAATTTGTCATGTAAATTCCTAGCTCTCCATGTAAGACTTTTGCATAAAAACATAATCTCATCATCCTGATAATTTTTTTATTTTTCTGTACCAATCGTTCCTAAAATCAATTCTTCCATGTCTATTTTTAACCTAATTACATCTAATGGTTTTACTTCTGTTTCTTTTATTTTTAGCGTTTTCATCCATTCATTTAACTCATCTGGAGTCGGACCTACAGGCGCACTATTTAATTCTATCCAATTTTTACTTCTTTCTGGTGTCCCTGATGCAGACTCCGTTACCATGGGTATTCTCCTGAACTCATTCTCGTTTATCGTCAAATTAGTAGGTGGGCTTGGTCTATAGGTACAAACCAAATGGTGTGCACCTTCATTATTCAGTTCCATCCCTTCTCTTTTTCTTTGCAAATGTGAATTCATGGGAATCACTAAAGAACGTTCATCAATTTTCTGATTCTCAAAAATTGGCATTACTGGACCTATCGTCACTGGTACGGTTACAGCTTCCATATTTTTTGTCAATGCTCTTATTTTCTCAGTCAATTCTCTTGTGGTTTTTGCTAATTCAGTTGCATTGTCACTTTCTATCTCTTCATTTTGTGAAGTTTTTAATTGATCTTGTGACCTATTTATCTCATCTCTTCGTTCGGGATTTTTATTCCTCCCAGTTTCCATTGCCGGTGCATTAGGTGTCACCACCGCAGAAGTCTGTTGGTATGGAGGTGGGTTTCTGTTTAAAATATCTTCCAGCAATTCGTCATCCGTTTCACTACCACCATACCCATACTTTTCTATAACTACATGTTTCTTTTTCTCTGTACACTTTCTCTTTGCTTCTTCCTCTACTGTAAAAGCTGGAAACAAACCTCCTGTCATATTAGCACATCTCCAACGCTTTATTCTGTCCTCATGATTTACTCCCCATAACCTTCCAGGCACAAACTCATGATTCTTTAATCCTCTGAATCTCTCTCGTTCATACATTTCATCTTCCCATTCAGTTAAAGCTTCAAACTGTGTCGGTCTAGGTCTAGGTTCTAACATTGCAATCTTCTCTCTCAAATTCCATAGTACAGCTACATTAAATGAACCATTCTCAGGGAAAGCCAATGCTCCATCATTCTTGGTATATTTTGTCCAATTTTCTAACCATATGCATGTATGATATCCATATTTCAGCATCATGTGCGAAGCTGGTGATTTCGGCGGAGGAATTACTTGTCCCTCTCTAGTCACTACCTTTTTGTCTTTCTTAAAGAAGTTCTTAACTTTCGACATCCACGACATTTTCTCTCTACCATATTCATAATACGACATGATTCACAATTGCTTTCTCTCCTCAAACAATCCGTAATTCAACACTGTTCTCTATGCGTTATTCCAACCAATACTAGCGCGACTCACACCAACACTCCAATCACAAACTTCCACGTCACTATTCTATTCAACCAATACTAGCGCGACTCACACCAACTCTCCAATCAGAGCCGTTTCTGTCTACAGCGCACTGTCCAATCCCAGCGCGGCTTTTGTCTACGTCAGCTCTGCTCCTGTTTCTGTATGACTAGCGCACTGCCCAATCCTAGCGCGGCTTTTGTCTACGTCAGTTCTGCTCTTGACCCCTCCTTTACAAAATTTATCGGCAATTTCTTTTTCAATAATTCTTCGTTAGTTACAACATTTCAAACACATTTCCATTGTCTGATTCACTAAACAAAAGAGATAGTTTTGTCCATTTACACAAGAATTCTGTATTTTCCAGTAGGCAGCGCTTACCTCTACCCTACCACAGAATTTTATTTTTCGCCGATAAAGTAGCACTTCCCTCTACCTTACCCTTCTTTCAAGCAAGCGGTAAACCCGTTTCTCTGGGGATAGAACACATGTGGAGACTATACTGCTCCTGAGAATTAAGGCCAGAGTTTCACAAGAAAACCGGTCACTATTTCACTCACACACCTTTTATGCAGAAAATGTCCCTATCATAACACAACCTGTGTTATCACCAATATGAACTCAGACAATGCACTATTCCATGTGACTTCTCTTGCCACACGTGTTCCACTTCCTACTTCCCGGAAGCGTGAAAACTTACATATAACATAACACGACTCAACATAAAGTGTTAGACATTAACTTATCAATAATCACTAATCAATAATCACCAAACTAATCTATAGTAACCATAACTCTGCTACCAAGAAATCTGATCCAGCGCTAACAATAAAAATTCTTCTCCTATATGCTTCGGTCATCCAGGTGCAACTTATCCCTCCAACACACAAACTATATCCATATGACGGTGGGGCCCATAACACCGCATATGTCAGGTACCGGGCATTGCAGCGCCTACCGAGTACCAGAAAACTACAATTCCCATGATGCCGGTTGCGGAAATGGGATTTAGGCGAGGACGTAGCGCAGGACGTTGCGCGTGATTCTGGAGTTTTGGAGTTCCTCTCTCTCGGCTGAGAGAGAACGGAGGAAGGAAGCGCCGTCGGGGATTCCTGATACGGAGGTTCCCTGTTTCTACAGAGCCGCCGCTCAGCTCGGCAGCGGCATTGCGTGAGTACTCAAGTGGGGGAACTCGAGAAGCCTGGAGATCGGCTTCCCGGGGAAAAGTATACCCGAGTGCTCTGTTCTGTGGTCAGCGATAGCGGAATACAGCGGTGAGATTAACCCCGTATTGCCGTTTGGGGACTACCACAGTGTCCTTTTTTGCCTTAGCCCGATAGCGGAATACAGCGGTGAGATTAACCGCGTATTGCCGTGAGGGTTCTTAGAACTGCCCCATCAGTCTTATTCATACAGCGGAGTATAGCGGTGCGGTACTGCATATTACCGTTTGTACTTCTCTGAACATACTTACTCTGGACAGTGGTGCGGTCTGGTGTGTGTTATCTATCTTACCTGGAAGACACCTCTGACTGGTATCTAGGATTCATTTTGCAGCTACTCCATGGGAAGGGGCTATGCGCAATTCTGCTTACTGGCTTTGGCGTAATCTTGTCAGTACTAAGGGAAAGGTTATTATGTGCACTGCAGGATTTCAAAGGTCTCATGCCTGAATACAAGACGACCGTAGGGTATGTGGAAGTCTGTGTTAGTACATATGGGTTGTGAGTTGTGTGAGTCTGCAAGCATTAATGTTATAAGTCTTTTCATTACAGGTTCTGACCTTGGTTTGCGTATTACTTGAGGATGCCCTATAATTGTACCAGTTACAGCCTTGATATTCAGGTATATACGTGTAATCCTCTAGCGAGATATTAATGAGAGTAGACATCATAATCTTTGCTGATACCTATGTGGTTTGTTGTTTCAGGTTCTGTTCCACTGCTGTCCCTTCCCTCTCCTTTTCCCTCACCTGATCATTCGAATACCCTGTGCGTATTTACTTTCCGGGGTGTTGGTACTATCAGGAGGTGGACCTTTTTCTGCTGCGACTGGATCCTGCGGAGCTGGGCCTGACAGAATCACGCGCCCATGTATTTAGCTCCGCCCGGTCCAGACGGGGCAGAGAATGGCTACCATGGAGGACGTCCTTCAGGCGCTAGTACTCGTACAACAGGAGTTGGCTTCCTCTAGGGCTGAAACGGCCGCTTTAAGGGATAAAGTAGAGAAGTTGTCAAGGAACCCCTTCGACGTCTCTCCTGCGTCTTCTCAGATACAGGTCACGGTACCTCCTCCCATTCCATTGGCAAGTCCGGAAAGATACGGGGGGGATCCATTAAAAATACAAGTGTTTCTGACACAGATAATGCTGCACTTCTCCTGCAAACCCGCCTCTTTTCCCAATAACCACTCTAGAGTAGCGTTTGCGATTTCTTACTTGGTTGGGGATGCAGCCAACTGGGCGGTCCCTTTAGTTAGGAATAATGATGCAGTATTATCGGACTGGGCAGCATTCAGGGCAGAGTTTGAGAGGGTCTTTGATCGACGGGCGACCACGTTTAGTGCGGATAAAGAATTGTTGGATCTTAAACAAGGCAGAAATGATTTGGTTACGTATTTAACCACGTTTAACAGATTGGTGGCCGAAACTGCTTGGCCAGAGGAGAAGAGGATGTCTTTATTTTATCAGGGGCTGAGAGAGGAGTTAAAGGATGTCTTGGCACAGATTGATCCACAACCCACCACATGCACGGACATGATTAATCTAACACTGCGTTTGGATGGGAGAATGTCCGAGAGAGGGGGCGAGAAAAAGAAGTGGTAGAGGGGTTACTATAGATCAGAGAGACCTCCACGTCGGTCTGTGCCTAGCCTTGATGCGCCACCCGAACCCATGGAAATAGGGGCTGTTCGTATTCCTTTGACCCGAGAAGAAAGAGAGAGCAGAAGAGTACAGGGGTTGTGTATGTACTGTGGAAAAAAGGGGCATTACGTTAGAGAATGCCCCACAAAACCCAAGTCCTCCGCAGCATGGTCCCGGAGTAAACGAGTGGCCGTGTCCACATCAGGTTATGCTCCTCCTTCAGAGGCTTCTCAAGATAGTATAGACACCACCAGAGGTTGGCAGCTCCCCTCTTTGGCTACGTCTGACCTATTAGATACGGAAACTCACATAGTGTTCCCTATGGATCTAGCAAGTAGTACCCAGTTCCATCAGGTGGAGGTCATGATAGACTCAGGTGCTACCGGTAATTTTATAGACAGTGGGCTGGTCACGCTCCTTGGGTTACAGAGGGTACCCAAGAAAACGGCTGAGGAGGTATTCGCCGTAGATGGCAAACCTTTGAAATCCGGCTTGGTCGTAGAGCAAACGGAGTCCCTCCTATTGACTTTAGAGATGGCGGAGGAAAAACATACTGAGAACTTATCCCTGAATATAATCGAAGCCCCACAGTATGAGGTCATCCTGTGTATGCCGTGGTTGTGTCATCATAACCCCGCTATAGATTGGAAAACTAAGTCCATTCAATTCCACTCCGATGAATGTCGGGGACATCTGGCCCCCAAGAGCCCCTCACAGGCCGCGGCTCTACGACATTCCTATGTGGTGGCCACAGCAGCGGAAAAAGAGGTTGCGTTACCTAAAGAATACTCACAGTTCAGGGATGTCTTTAGCGAGCTAAAGGCGGAACAGTTGCCCCCTCACAGGGAGTACGATTGTAGGATAAACTTGGTGGATGGGGCTACGGTTCCTGCCTGCAGAGTGTATGCCTTGTCTGTTCCAGAAACCAAACACTTGCGTGAATATCTGGATCACTATCTGGAAATAGGGTTCATTAGACCCTCACGGTCACCGGCCGCGTCCCCACTTTTCTTTATATCAAAGGCTAATGGTGATCTGAGGGCTTGTGTGGACTATCGTGTGTTAAATAAGAATACTGTGCGAAACAGATACCCTTTGCCCCTCATTTCTGTGTTGCTTGATCAGGTGAGAGAGGCCAGTGTTTACACACGGTTGGACTTGAGGGGGGCATACCATTTGGTGCGTGTCGGGGAAGGTGACGAATGGAAAACAGCGTTCAAGACTCGCTATGGTCTGTTTGAGTATACTGTTATGCCTTTCGGCCTTTGTAACGCCCCGGCGGCATTTCAGTATTTCCTCAACGATGTGTTAAAGGAATATGTGGACCTGTTTGTTGTGGTATATATAGATGATATCCTCATCTATTCTGACACGGTGGAGGGGCATGCCAATCATGTTGTCCGAGTGTTGACCAAGTTGCGTGCCCACAGATTGTTCTGTAAATTGAGCAAATGTGAGTTCGGAGTGAGACAAGTGGAATTCCTGGGTGTAATGCTTAGCCCAGAGGGGTTACAGATGGCAAAGAGAAAAGTGCTAGCAGTGCAGGAATGGCCAACCCCGAAAAATGTACGGGATGTGCAGTGTTTCCTGGGCTTCGCGAACTATTATCGTCGATTCATCCTCCATTTCTCCCAGGTGGCTGTTCCAATCTCCCGGCTTCTAAGGAAGGGTAGTCCTTTCAAATGGACTAGTGAGGCTGAGGAAGCTTTTTGTTTCCTAAAAACCGCTTTTACCACTGCTCCTGTACTCGCACATCCACGTCCGGAGCATCCCTTCGTGGTGGGGGCCGATGCCTCAGAGGAGGCTATCGGCGCCATCCTATCTCAAAGGAATCAGAGCACGGGGCAGCTCCATCCGGTGGCCTATTTGTCTAAAAAACTGAACCCTGCAGAAAGAAATTATACCATTGCCGAGAAGGAGCTGTTGGCAATAAAAAGGGCATTCCAGGAATGGAGGCAATATCTGTGGGGGGCCAGCCACCCGATCACGGTATATACAGATCATAGGAATCTGCAGTATATGAAGTCTGCACGACATCTTTCACAAAGACAAATGAGATGGATGTTGTTTTTTGCGGAATACAACTTTGTTGTTACTTTCCGACCAGGGGTGGAGAACCGCAAAGCCGACTCTTTGTCTAGACAGGAGACAACTGGACTGTCTCTCCATGATGTCAAAACTGAGGCTTTCATTGAACCATCTAAGGTGCTGTGTGTTGTCCGAGTGGAGAACTTCTTAGCAGAAGTGAGAAAGCATAAGTCCCTCTCTGTCTGGGAGGCCTGGGCTACGGAAGAGACGGAGCGCACCGTGAAACAGGGTTTGCCTTTCTATAGAGACAGGTTGTACCTTCCCACTACCGACCTACAAAAGAAGGCTTTCATGTGGTGTCATGTTTCTCCCTTAGCGGGCCATCCGGGAGTGCGGAAAACCATGCACCTAATACAACGCCATTTTTGGTGGGGCTCTTTAAAGACAGACGTTGCGTCCTGGGTGGCACAATGTGAGGAATGTGCGCGAGCCAAGAATGAAAACGTTAGGACCAAAGGAAAACTCATCCCCCTGCCCACTCCACATCAACCGTGGCAACATATCAGTCTGGACTTCATTACTGGATTACCCTTAGAGAAGGGTTATTCTGCTATCTTGGTGGTAGTGGATGGCCTCACCAAGATGGGACATTTCATTCCTTGTGTGAATCTCCCCACGGCAAGTCAAACAGCTCAGCTCCTGTTAACCAACATTATCAGGGTACATGGATTGCCTGAAATCATTGTGTCCGATAGGGGGCCCCAATTCATAGCCAGGTTTTGGAAGTTGTGGTGCAAGGCCCTGCATATAGACTCGTCTTTGTCAACAAGCTTTCACCCACAGACAGATGGGCAGACGGAACGCTTGAACCAAACTCTCAAAAAGTATCTCAGATGTTATGCCAAGGAGGCTCAGGAGTCCTGGGGGGACATGTTGTGGATGGCAGAATTGGCATACAACAATGCTTGGCATAGTTCTGTCGGTTTCTCTCCCTTTCGTGCTAACTTTGGATACGATGCCAAGATTCTGCCTATCAACATCCCTGAGGAGGTGGCAAATCAACCCATGGTCTTGTCTCACGTTCGGAAGCTCCACTCACTACAGCGTAAGGTCAGGAGCCATCTGATCCAGGCCAAACAGACCTATAAGAAATGGGAAGACCGCCATCGGATAGTGGGGCCTCAGTATAAGGTAGGGGACAAGGTGTGGTTGTCCACCAAGAACATCCGTTTCAAATTACGTAGCATTTTCCATCCCAGGTTTATTGGTCCATACGTCATTGTTAAACAACTCAATCCTGTCACGTACAAGCTGAAACTGCCCGGAACCCTTCGGATTCACCCTGTGTTCCACTGCAACCTCCTAAAACCTGCCTTGGGGGCGCGCAGACGTGCTCCGCCACCCGTGAACTGCGATGGGGGAGCGGAGTATGAAGTGAAGTGCATTCGGGATTCCAGGATGAGGAGAGGGGTGCTCTGGTATCTGATCTCGTGGAAGGGTTATACGGCGGAGGACGACTCGTGGGAGCCGTGGCAGAACGTACATGCGCCTTCGGCAGTTCGTATGTTCCACAGGCGATTCCCTTTGAAGCCTGGGCCTAGGATGCGCTAGGTGAGGGGGACCTACTGTCAGGTACCGGGCGTTGCAGCGCCTACCGAGTACCAGAAAACTACAATTCCCATGATCCCGGTTGCGGAAATGGGATTTAGGCGAGGACGTAGCGCAGGACGTTGCGCGTGATTCTGGAGTTTTGGAGTTCCTCTCTCTCGGCTGAGAGAGAACGGAGGAAGGAAGCGCCGTCGGGGATTCCTGATACGGAGGTTCCCTGTTTCTACAGAGCCGCTGCTCAGCTCGGCAGCGGCATTGCGTGAGTACTCGAGTGGGGGAACTCGAGAAGCCTGGAGATCGGCTTCCCGGGGAAAAGTATACCCGAGTGCTCTGTTCTGTGGTCAGCGATAGCGGAATACAGCGGTGAGATTAACCGCGTATTGCCGTTTGGGGACTACCACAGTGTCCTTTTTTGCCTTAGCCCGATAGCGGAATACAGCGGTGAGATTAACCGCGTATTGCCGTGAGGGTGCTTAGAACTGCCCCATCAGTCTTATTCATACAGCGGAGTATAGCGGTGCGGTACTGCATATTACCGTTTGTACTTCTCTGAACATACTTACTCTGGACAGTGGTGCGGTCTGGTGTGTGTTATCTATCTTACCTGGAAGACACCTCTGACTGGTATCTAGGATTCATTTTGCAGCTACTCCATGGGAAGGGGCTATGCGCAATTCTGCTTACTGGCTTTGGCGTAATATTGTCAGTACTAAGGGAAAGGTTATTATGTGCACTGCAGGATTTCAAAGGTCTCATGCCTGAATACAAGACGACCGTAGGGTATGTGGAAGTCTGTGTTAGTACATATGGGTTGTGAGTTGTGTGAGTCTGCAAGCATTAATGTTATGTCTTTTCATTACAGGTTCTGTGCTTGGTTTGCGTACTACTTGAGGATACCAGTTACAGCCTTGATATTCAGGTATATACGTGTAATCCTCTAGCGAGATATTAATGAGAGTAGACATCATAATCTTTGCTGATACCTATGTGGTTTGTAGTTTCAGGTTCTGTTCCACTGCTGTCCCTTCCCTCTCCTTTTCCCTCACCTGATCATTCGAATACCCTGTGCGTATTTACTTTCCGGGGTGTTGGTACTATCAGGAGGTGGACCTTTTTCTGCTGCGACTGGATCCTGCGGAGCTGGGCCTGACAGCATACATATTCACTTACTCATTTATTCCCTGGATTACCTCCGTCCTTAACCTAGGAGAAAACGATTCGCTGGAAGGAGACGGGATACCTCTTTTTAACACGACATAATGTTTCTCATTGCTTTTAAGGTATTCCGCTCATTGGTCGATGGACCAACTAGTAGGAATCAGTTGATGGTGATTAAGACCAGCTCAATCACAATAAACTCTTTAACATTTTACCTTAATCATTGAGCTAAAGAATCACTGAGTCATTTGTTTAAAGAATAATAAAGTTTATATAAAGTTTTGAAGCAAGAAATAAGTTTAAGCTTATTATTCAGATCATTACATTTATCATCATTATAAGAATAAATTGAAATTGCAACGCATACCTATTAGACGGAAAAATAAAGTTGTTACAGCAAGAACTCCAAAAGATCAATCTATCTGTCTTAGAAAATCTAATAGTTCTAAATAAAAATCTATCAGGAGTAAAAAGGTTCTCCAAAAGCAGCATCTTATACTCAACTAAAAATATAAAATAGCAGCAGCAGCATCAGCTCGTCAGCATCAGCAACCGCAACTTCACCCATCTACAGCATCCACTCTCTCCAGCATCTAACCCCTCCCCACCAAGAGTAGGTCTTCTTATACCCTAATTCTAGCTTACTGAATAAAAATGTTGCATCTCTATGGGGTGATTCTCTCTCATTGGTTCATTCAAGTCCATATACATTTTAATCAAACTTCCTTGTCTTAACCAGTTCTTTGTGGAATGTCCATGCTTGCATCGTTTCCCACAGTTCATGACATTGCTCATCCGTTTCGATCAGTCCAATTTGTATCTTTTTCTGATACTTTTTAGATTCAACAGTTCCGTCCATTTATTCAGTTTGACTTCTCACGCTTCTTGCTGATCATCTTGGCACACATTTGCTCAAAAAGGTCACAATAGCCTTGCCCATACTTCCATCTTAGGCTCTCAGCACGAACACGTGGTCATCCTTTTTCACAGCCTTTCTCCTCTACCACACGGCTTCTTGCTCATGCGTACTCTAGCAAATGGCGGCCATTTTATATCGCTGCTCAACAGGCCTAAGCGCACTATTTTCAAAGATAAACAAAATATTGTTAAAATAAAGAATATAAACCCTTTCGTTTCCCTCCCGTCTTTCTACGTACCCCAATTAGGTATTACCTAGCAAAAAGCAACATATAAAGCCGTCCCTTACTTACCATCGCTTTATTTTGCCACTACACGTTTTATTTTCAAAGCACAAATCATGCGTTTATTATTTTATTAGTACGCAAGTATTACGTATAAGTTAGACACGTAAACAATTATAAGTTGATTAATTTGCACACAAAAATAGCGTGTTACCTTTAACCCTTTATATGTAACATACATTGTTGGTTATTTACCTAAACGAACATGTTTATTAATTATTTTACGAAAATTATTAGGAGGTTAAAAAAATTTCATTTATCCTGCTCCATCACTCTTTATATCTAGACTCCACCAATCTTGAACACTCTGCCACCTCTCCTAACTCTACACATAACCCCCACATGTGTTCCTAACACAGTTACTTCCACTATTCGCTACTCACACACAAACCAGTTACACATTCCTGACACAACACTTGTAACACACCAGAGAAGGTTACTGACACAGGCACACATTCCTAAAGCACACAGCCCAATGTACATACATTATACAGAGAACTAGACAAAAAGCCTCGTAGCAGGACCCACTTTTCAAACAAGCACTAATTGTTGCACACTCAGAACAGACAAACATATTCCTAATACAAAAAGAAACATAGATCTAATATACACACATTCTTAACACGAGCACAGTCATAAACATGTTCCAACGTACACACATTACCTACACTGTCAATTTGAGACAATCTCGCTCTCTCTCTCTCTCTAAGCTTTCAAGTACCCCCAGCCCATGTGTGAATAGTTCATTTTCCAAGATTGTTTTCATTTTTTCTTTCCATCTTGTGACTTATAGTCATTGATTTCTAACAGGATGTGTGCCAGAATTCCAAGGAAAAATTATTTACTGTAGCTGACACACATACCCTTGTACAGCCATATTGGTAAACCTACGGGTATGCCAGACACACACATATTGGCATATATACTACACTAACACATTACTTACAAATACAATCATACATTACATACACTTACTGCCAGATGCATCTCTCTCGCACGCACACACACACACACGAATTACTTATATCAGGGCGGTAGTCAGAAGTATAGATTTTGTGGGGCATGGCCCAGAGTAACGGTAGTAAGTATGGAAGTAGAGTCTAGAGGTCTATCTACCTCCAGAAAATCCAGGTAATATTGTGCAATATAGTGCCAATTTCAAGTAAACCATATTCTTCCCCTGATATTGACCATGCTAGAAGTTTTGTGTAACCTATATGAGAACATTGGAATGTTGAGCGCTCCATTGAAAACAATGGAGTGTTCCGGGCTTCTAAATGCTAGTAGAAGCCTGGAGCATCAACATTCCAATGTTTAACAAGGGCCTCACAGAGCCCGAGGGGATTTCAGCCACCTCGGGCTCCGTGAGGCCTTTGTTTTACAAATTAGAACATTCTACTCTCTAAGGGCAGAATGTTCTAATAGCATTAGAGCTCTCCGTAGTAGGCTTTACCGGCCAATAAAGGCCCACTCCCTTGTTAAAGGCCCTCGCCGATGCTGGAGCGGGCCTTTATATGCCCAATAGAGCCCCCTACGGCGGGCTCCAAGGCTATATTGGTTGTAATATCCTGCCATGCATTCTATGCACAGCTTCTCTGTTTCCCTGCCCAGCCAGTGTATGATGTCATAGAATGTTGGTGAGTGACTCAAGGAGTGGACTGTTAGAGAGAGTGGGCTGAGCAGAGAGGATGCTGCTCCTTGTGGGGTTTTCCTATTAAGTAACGTGTAACCTGTCCTGTAACCTCTTCAATAAACTTAAAACTTGTTATTCTACATGAACTGGCTACTTGACTTCTACTTATGAAGAGAGAACCTTTTAATTACAACACCATGCATTTTTAATGATAAGTTTATTCTTCCTTGAGGAATAATCGGGTATATATATGACAAAAGGTGTATTTAAAAGCACTTTGGGCCACTTTTGTTGGCAAACCTTACATCTTTATGAGGTTTTGCACAAAAACGTGTGAAAATTAGTGAATCAGTTTACAGATGTTAGGCACAATGAAACAGTTTCAGTGGTCAAAACAGGCTAACGTTTAACTTCACAGAAAGCTTGTTGGAGGAGGGGGAGACAGCAGGGCCCTTTCCAAACTGATTTATTAGCAAAAGTTGTTGAAAATTGTGCATTTCTAAGTACACCAGATCAATTCTATTTGACAAGTCTGAATGAGTTTAACATGACTCCCTCGGGATATAGGTTTAATTTAGACAGATAGGTTTGTTTGTATTACCCTAGTTTCAGATTCCTCAAATTCAGTACAGCCCTGACTGGCTTTGGATTGGACAACAGAAACGTGGAAAAGAAAAACAAATCTATTTGCAATCTGTTGGCTCCTACACACCAGAAAGTTCATCTTGCTGAGCTGGAGAGGAGCCACCAGTACGTCGCAGCGCCCACATGTCTGTACAACTTGTAGGTCTTCCTTGGCTCTCATATAGACCCGCCTTCAAAGTTACTGCAAGCCATTTCAAGGCATTGCTATACTTGGAGGCAGGGCAGGCTGGTTACCTTTGCTTTCTTTTTGCTTTGCTCTACCTTATGCTTTGTGACTGTCTGGAGGATGAAAGATTCCCACCCCTTACCATTCCCCTGTAGATCTGCAGCAAATATGAGGCTGCTGTAGGGCCAGAGTAGGACCAACAGGTTGAAACCATAGAAAACAGAAAGGACTCTTCACAAGGGACAATAATGCGCTGTCACCAGTTTGTGTTGCGCTCTCCGAGTTGGAGGTCGCAAGGATGGCACCATGGGATGCAAAGGGGAAGCCAGGGTCGAAGGTGCGACCCCTGTTGACATCTAAATGACATCCATGCCAGAAGAGTGAGTCAGGAGAGTCCTGCCCTGAGCTGTTTAAAGGTACATTCAGTGCTTTAAATGGAAATGTAGAAGTGCTAGTACTCACTCTGAGTAGTACCGGTTTGCTCCTGAGAAGTGCCAGTCCTCTCCCATAAAATGTATTGCAGCAGTGCTGGGAAGGGTCTATACTCTCTCTTTCAAGTTAAAGAAGTGCAGGTAGTCAGAACTAGACAGTGCCCACCCAGTTAAAACACTGGGTATAGTGTGCAACTAAGGCACAGCAGGGACTACAATAACAGAAGGGTAGATACAGAGGTAACCTAGAGACAACCTTACTTTGTCATCACTGGTATCTACAGTCTTGGGGGAGTTAGGGGATTGTAAGCCCACAAGACCTTAATATATGTGGAGTAATCTTGCAACACCATAGCCTTATCTGTAAGAATCCGAAAGCAGCCTCAATATATTACTGGCTGGCTCCCACCCCAATGATCCCAATGATCCATAGTTTATAATTGCCTACATTTTTATATCCTCCACTTAACTTGTAGTGTTTAGTTGTGAACTGTTATTGAAGTACCTTGCCAAGTAAAAGGACTGGCTAGACAGTGATGTATTAATTGGGGTTGTATGTGTTTCTGAATTTTTCTCTTCTAATGTTTTTTGACAGTTTTTTCATTATTAATGTTTTTCTCCAGTTTGACTGAAACCAATCTGGAGAAGAACATTTTTGAGGAAATATTTGTCTCCTCATTTTTTTATTGTTTAGAGGGGGTTGCAAAATTCTCACAACCCCATTTTTAGAGGTGGTCCTCATCGTAACCCCTTCACCTCCTCTTCCCTTACTTTGATACCCATACGCCTTGTACCCTCCTGCTTTATTTTTTTTTTTACTTTCACTACTTCCTCTAGCTCATTTACATTTCTGTCATCCTATACATCCTCCCCATTACTTTCACCTTTTAACATATTTCTCTTCTTATACCTCCTCTTCCCTTTCTTTAATACCCATGCATATCCACCACTCAAATTACTTTCATGTTTTACTATACTAATTCACCCCTAATCCTTTATGGGTTCCGGAGTAGCGTACTACTTGCCGAAAAAGCGCTTAGAAGCCTCTTCAGGGTAGTAAGCGCTATATAAATGCAATTACAATACAATACAATCTTCTACCTTCCCACTTAACAACTTTTTAAAAATTTTACTTTTACTACTTCCCCTGTCCCATCCTCTCCTCTTTGTCCTGTCTCTGACTGCAGGATCAGCGAGAGGACCCTGTTAGAAGGGCCCTCTCATGACCTCTCCAAAGGATAGCTGACGTGCACGGCCGCTAATCTCAGGAAGTGGCAAGCTCTGTTGTCCATGTGAGACTTGTACCATAGTCCTACTCCTGATTACTCTGGCCTCGGTCAATATGCTTTTCAACATCTACATGAAGTAATTACCGGCAATGATCAATGAATTTCAGCTCACATGCTATAACTATGCAGATGACACAAATAAACCTTAAACTGGAAATCCCCAAAGACATTGGAAACTCAAAAATCTTCAGTTGCCTCAGAGCCGTTCAAAGTGGATGACATGGAGCCATTTCAAATTGGATGCTTCCAAAACTGAAATGCTCACATGTGGTGATTGGAAAAATTATGACCCACTCTGTGCCTGGCCTGACGATCTGGAACCACCTCCTAAAGTATCTGAGGAAGTAAGACACCTTGGAATTACCATGGACTCTAAGTTATCAATGAATGCCCAAGTGGACAAACTAGCAAGATCACGCTAGCAAGATCACACTTTATCGAAATGAAAACACTGGGACACATCAAGGTCCAGGCTACTATCTCTCTTGTACTGTCTAAACTTGATTACGTTAATGGCCTTTACCACGGATCATCTTTATCAAGTGTGAAATGACTACAATGGATTCAGAACTCTGCTGCCAGGCTACTCCTACATGTAAAGCCACAAGTTAACATCTCCCCTGCCTTGAAGGCACTACATTGGTTACCGGTTGCTAGAAGATCCACCTTCAAGCGGCTTTGTATCAACCATAAAACATTACATGGAACAAGGCCGTTTTTCATCAGGTATAAAATCACCAAATACATTCCACAAAGGAACCTCTGCTCAAGATTGGCACCTCGCCTCAAAACCCCCACATACAAGAAAAAGACCATAGGTGGCACAACCTTCTCTTTTCAAGCAGCCAAACTATGGAATTCATTACCCCCAAACATAAGATCCACAGTTAACTATCTTCTCTTCAGAAGACTACTCAAGAGTTGGCTCTTTCCTACGTACTCAAACACTAATGTTTCAACATATGACTGTGTATGTAAACATTTATAATTTGATTATATGTATGTATCTAGATATGTATATTTCTTTGCATAAATATGTATAATAACTACGGTTTTTAAAATATATAGATATTCTTTAGGTCTGCTTAACAAATGTATATATTACTTATGGTTAAATATATATATATATATTATTCTATGCTTAACATGTTTGTAGGTCCCTGCATAGCATTTATTTAAGTTATTTGATTAGATGCTTATCATAACTAATTTATCTGCAAGTGCTACACTGTTGAAATAGTGAGGAAAAGCTCATATGAAATAAAAATTGAGTTATAAAAAATACACAAATAAATTAGCTTCAAGTACAGCAACACTTGAAAGTATGTGTTTATACAATATAACTTTAAATCTTAATATATTATCTTCCTCATACATGTATACCCCTTCTATGTAGCCATGTATCCAAATAATTATTACGTTACTCCTACTGTAGAAGAAAGAAAAAAAACCTTTCACTCTCTTCAATGCACTACTCTGTCTCACTCTATACCTCTCAGTATATTCTCTACCTCCACTCTCTGACTCATCCTAAACCTCATTCTACTACTATGATCTCCCAATCCCTTTCCAGAGACTCTTCCCTAATCCTTCTCTCCTTTTTACTCATTCCAAACCTCATCTTACTACTATGATCTTCCAAATAACACTTTCTAGACTCTTCCCTCCTCTATTCCTCCATTAGCCTATTCAATCCAACTAACAGACTCACAGGTCCACTGTTTAAATGAACTCATAATTCCCTATACTAATCTACCACTAATCATTTCGGGTTCCAGAGTAGCGTGCTGCGCACTAAAAAGCAAAGGGGTAGTAAGTGCTATATAAATATAAATACAATTACAAATATTCCTGAGTACCTGACTTCGCAATCCAATGGGTAACAAGAATGTAGTCATTTCTCCATTGCCATGCTCCAGCTTAAAGGAGGCTTAGCTGATAAAGAGTTCCTGCATCCCCCATGAAGCCCAGATCTCCAGTTGCCCTGCAACCCAGGAAGCTGCTATGCAGAGGAAACCCCCCCAGCGCCATCGGCCTGTAAAACGCAATGGTACAGACAATAATCTGTTGTATGACGGAACCACGCATGCGATTATATCACATACCTTAACAACGCAGTCTTTACTACGACTGTGTCTTTACCAGGCATGCCTTTACAATGAATTTCATTGTAAAGACGTGTGTAGAAATATTACAGCCCTGCCACCCACCCTGAGCCCTAAAACCCGGCCCCCAGCCCTGCAAACGACCCTGCCCCCAGCCCTAAAAACTACTACGACCCCCTAGCCCTGAACCCTAAAAACTACCCGACCCTAGCCCCCCGCCTGAGCCCTTAAACCACCCCTCAGCCTTAAAAACTGCCCCAACTCACCCCCCGCCCTAAGCCCTAAAACTGACCCCCCAGCTCTAAAACTACCCCGGCCCCAGGGCTTTAAGTGGGGGGGGGGGAAAGGGGCGGGGCAAACCTTAAAGGGGTGTGGCCTATCTAAGTAGGGGCGTGGTCTAAATAAAGATAACTAGTGTAGCAGTACCCCCTGTTCTGACAAGCCGTCAGCTCTAGGACTCCCCAGAGTGTCATCAGATTTGGAATTTCCCGCTCAGGCTCGCTCTCTCCCCTCCTTATTCCAGCAAGGCTATGTATGGATAACGCCATACACCCTCCCCAGTACCCCAAGACCGGTGTCGTCATCCCGGGAAATGCCCAGGCAGACACCTCCTGTATAGGGTGGCTTCACGTGAGGCTGAGTGTACTAGAAGCACTGCTCCCAGAAGGCAATGCGGCTTCACAGGGGTGAGTTTTAACGAAGCCACCACCCCCGTCAAAACATGCCACAGAGTCCTCCTACAACGCGGCTCACCTGGCATGACGTCATGGCTGTAGGGACCAGTGTCCCGCACAGGAACAAGCCGGCCCGGCAGGGGACGGGGAAGAACAGTGCGGGCCTCCATCTGGGTGGGAGAGAGGAGCAGAGACCACTGTCCCCAGCGAGGCCGTTCAGGCCCCCTTCGGGCCGCGTAGGACAGCCGAATGATTCGAAAAGACACCAAAAGGGCCAACATGGCATCTAAAAGACCGGCTCACAACTGGCCCTCAGTCACCGGCCCATCCCTCCCTGCCTGAGTGCCTGTCTTATCAATCCGACCTTGGCTGACAGTCATTCCAGACTCAATAAGCAGCTGGAAGCCGATCAGTTCTAATCGTACTCAGTTTCCCGTTAGTCCACCTGCAGCGTGCCAGTACACTGAGGGATGGGGTCTATTTTAGCCTCTATATTAGCTGTCACCACCCCTGCTTACACATTGATGCAGTATTTTCCCCCTCCCACACCCCTGGTGACTGGACCAGCCAGATAGATTCCAGGTCCTCCAGAACAAGCGAGAAGCACCCCAAGAAGCCGGCCCCTCCTTACTAGACAGACTGTAGACATCCGGAGAGGATCGGGCGGGTGACTGGAAGAAACGGATATTTATTGATTCACTTATTAAATAGGAAAGCGCATTAGATGGTAAAAGTTGTAAACCCTTTTATTCTGCTTTATAATGTAAGTGCATGACGCAATCAGCACCTCAGGGGTTATGGCCGAGAATAATGTTCAGTGAATTTCATGCTCTGATTGGTTGAAAGCGGTGAATTGTGAGTGCAGCAGCTGAAGGGAAAACTCCCTCCCCACCCCCCTCCGTCCCCCATGCCACCGAACGCGGAGTTCGAGTACTTCACAGGTCTTTAAAAAGACCATTTACTTGTTAACGAGGCTGTGTTGTTTTTCACCCCTTCTTAGAGCCCCTGAAGCTCCACTCTGCATATTGCTGGAAGAGTCAGCCCCCCCCCGAAATTTTTAGTAGCCCCCCCCCCCCGGAAATTTGGCTCTAGTTGCGCCTCTGCATGGGGGTCCGTTAAAGAATACATTCCACTTGTCGTTAAAGAATACATTCCACTTGTCATCTTCACACGACATCCGAGCATGCACACATCGATGTGCATGCTCTCACTGAAGTCCAAGAAAAAAAAAAGAAAACGGACTACCTCTGCGAGGCCCGAAAATAGAGCCGATAGAGATCCGTTTCGAGGCCCCCTGAAAATAACTGCCGGTGCTCAGATCCGGATAGACCCGGCCCACTTAAAGCCCTGCCCGGCCCCCTGCCCTGAGCCCTAAAACCCGGCCCCCTGCACTACTTACCAAGCTGCGTTCCGATCTTTCCTTTTCCTTCCATTGTCCCTGCCAAACCGCTCTGAATCTAGAACGCTGACTGCCTTTACCACACATATGCGTAGTACAGGCAAATGTGGTAACGCTTGCGCGGTAACGGAACGCCTGGTTCCGTCACGTTGTAAATGCCGTTTCTCATGATAACCCATTCTTCGGGTGTGGTGCAGGCAACAACGCACGGGTAGGGAATCCCTACAGGCCACAAACCTATCTTAATCTCAGACATTATGCATTAGAGACTCAGACACAAGAAATCTTCGAACCCGACTTGTTTCATTAACATTTTTACTCTTTTATCTTTTTGAAGGTTGGAGCACCAACAAATCTTGCAATATCACAAAGAACTCCGCTCATGCAGCCAGCTACCACGCCGCCAGGCAGTCTCCTAAACACAGCAGTTGCCGTATGACATAAACAGGCTTGTGTGGGTTGAAAACATAAAATGGCATCACTCCATTTACTGTTTTGGGTAAAACAAGAAAGATACACTGACAAGGCGTTGGCTTGTGTTTCCAGACCTCAAATCTCATTGTAGGGGTCAACCTTCATAACGTTTCCCAAAGTGATGCCCGCAACAAGTCAGACACCTTTTGCAGTACTTTAGGCGACTTCACAAGAGTCCTCTTATGCCAGAGTGGTTAGTGTGCAGGACACGTGTACATTAAATGGATTTTATGGAAATGTTACTTGGACTAGAATGCATTGAACTCTTGCCATAGATTAGAATGCATGTTTGTTCGGACCCCTGATGTTTAACAACTTGTAGAATTATAGAATGGTAGAAATCAGCAAAAGAGATGTTTTTTCTCAATGTGTTCTGATGAAATGGGAAGTTTAACCCAGCCCATTTTTTAAGAATTGGGTAGCTTCTGCTGAAACGTGACACTTGGCAGCCGCCATCTTTATTCCCCATTGCTGTTCTCTGACATGGTTTAAGCGGAAGAGAGGCACATGGTAGTTTACTACCTTACCTGGAGAACACATGCAAATACATCTACATAATTTAACAAACCATCATGCACCTTTTTTCCACTTGTAAAGTGCCCAAGAATGCTAAGGAGGGAGGAAAATGGTGGTTCCCAAGTGTTAAGTTTCCACTGTTAAAGTTGGGGAAAAATGACACAAGTAACATTGGAAAAAATTAAATGATTGGATAATTCGGGGATTTTGTATAGTGGGTCATTCAATGCCCATAAATGTGCTTGCTTGAACTTCCTCTTTAATGTCATAGACAACCGGAGTGATCTGCTTTGATATCTCAGAAATCCTTGATGAAAACATTCCCTTTTTAGGTCTCGGCTAGACAGCGCATGTGGGCTTACAGGCTGCCCATCCCCTATCATTGGTAATCTTCAGCGAAGATCTCATTTTCTTTTATGCCATTTGCTATTTTTTTCTTTGTTTTCAAGTACTCCACAGGAGTACTTACGTTTTCTGGCCGTTTCCGTGTACTCATACACACATACCACTAAAATAAATGCGCGTGTACATAAACGAATGCATCTCTTAAGAAGTTGTTTAAACACAAACAACACTTGTTTATGTTTTTATAACGATCCGATGGTATTGGAGCGCTTTAAGTGCTCACCAGTTACATTCCACATTGACAGATTCATTTTTGTCGCTGATTCTGCTTCAATTAAGGTACTTTTTTTTACCACTTCATTTTTGCTTCCTCCCGCCCTCTCCTGTCGTTGCTTGCCCATCTCACCCATCCCCTCCTGCTTCCCTGCTTGACCTGTGCCCCCCACTACCTCCCTCGTTGCTGCTGCTTTTATTTTTTTTGTACGATCCGATGGTATTGGAGCGCTCGTACCGTCCTCTGTCTTGCCATAGTCTCCCTTGTACACATACCACTAAAATGCATGCGTGTGTACATAAACAAATGCATTTCTAAAAATGTTGTCAAAACTTGAACAGCATGTTTTCATTTTTTTGCACAATCCGATGGTATTGAGTGCTTGTTTCTTCCTCCATGTTGAAATAGTGTTAACACCAGCCAATGGTATTGAAGCACTTTAAGTGCTCAACAGTTACATTCATATTAACATATTCATTGTCATATGCAGGGCGAAGCATAAGTGATTTGTCCAGAATCACAAACTGTTCAGCCGCCCCGAGATTCAAACCTGGTTCCCCATTTCCCCTGTTGGCCTCACTGGCCATTATGCCCATTCCCTCTTCACTTCAAAGCTCCTCAACTGTTTCTCACTATCACTTTCACCTTTGTTCAGCAAGACCTCGTCAACATCGAACAAGCATTGGCAAATCCAATAGATCTTGACAATGCCGGAGCTATTGGCCTTGTCAATGTGAATGTCTTTTAGCCATGTTGTCTAGCAGCACATCTGCTGTTCAGCATGGCTGAAAGTCACTGAAAAAAGTGCTATTATGCGGCAGGCGCAGACCACGTCATAGTGCTTTTTTGTGTAATGTGGGGCAGGACAATGAATAAACTCAACATGGGGGGGCGAACAGATGCGTCGTCGGCTCAACATCCTGTGATTCTCGGCTTTCAGTGACTTTTAGCCATGCTGAGCAGCAGATGTGCTGCTAGACAACATGCCTAAAAGGCATTCACAAGGCCAATAGCTTGCCATTGCTGAGACCTATTGGCTTTGCCAGTGCTTGTTGGTAACTACCCATCAATAATTGTATGCTGTGTATGGTCATACCATGAGTCCACCTCCCAAGCCAATCTCATGGACCAGCTGTGGACTAAATATATAAAAGTACTTCCCATCCTGCTCCACCTCCCTAAGTAGCTCTTCTAACTTTCCACTCATTTATGCATTGTATTTTACTGTAGCATTTAAATGGCTTTCCATTCCCCTGTGTCTGGCACTGAAGCACATTTTTGGACGGGTAGCAAAGAACACAGCGGGGAGTCTGTGGTTGGCAATGTTGTATATGTTGTGGTCCTGTGGTGGAAGTATTATGGTAGTGAGCGTGAGTGATCAGGAAGGTGCTCTTATAGTCTTGGGGATCAGCGCCTAGCAGTGGGATAGAGGAGGAGGTGTGACATAAGCGTGCATGTTATAATTATACTTAGGCCTAAAACATATAGGCAGTTACGTTGCACTAGCCCAGCCAGAGGGGCATAATAGTGCTACCCTAGAAAACAAGCATTGGCAAAGCCAATTGGCCATAACTTTTGGCTTTGTCACTGCACACCTATTAGATTTGCCAATGCTATTTAGCACCTGCAAAAATGTGGAAAAAAGGTTAGGCTGAAAAACACCGGTAAAACAAAATAACAGGCATTGGCAATGCCAATAGTTCTGGCTTTAAATGAATGTTGTATGGTATTGTGAAGAATTACAAGGCAATAGCATGGGAATGAACATGTATTTGTGTGGAAGCAAAGAACTGTAGGATAATATTGGTGTAGATTAAAAGGTCACCTGAGTTGTACTGTCAAGTCAGAACTAAAAATCCATGTAGGTTAATAACTGCCCTCCTCTCATCTGTGCTGCTGCCAGAGTAAGATAAACATCATAAATGATCTTGTTATCTAAGACACTTTTACAGCATTACAATCTCATGTGTGTGCCCCACAAAGTTCAAGCTCCGCCAGCTGGATAAATAAAATGATCACAGCTGCATGGAGGTCAAGCTCTTTTTTTGTGGAAGAACACAACTTATGCCCAATCAATACATGTACTCCTGGCTCCCAACATATAGACGGAGCCAAAGCCCTTCTTTAGTGATGCTCACTTAATTGTCTAGCGACAGCTGCGCTGTCAAGATAGACCATAAAAAGCACAATGATGTGTTCACATGCATGTGTCACCATCCTACAGCAACCCAGTTTGGTGTCATGTACGCGGGCATATTACGTGACGCGGCCACCATCTTGTTTTTTTCTTTAATTTACCATTGCAATATTGAAGATACCCATCTTGCAGCAGTACATTAAAAAAGGTTTGGGAAAGTGCCTTTTAGGAAAGGAGTGGCCTGGCAGAAACTTGCAGTAGACAGGCCCTCCAATAAAGAAAGGACAAACAAAATGGAGGGGGGAGGGAAGGGGAAGCAGTGGATGAGCTTAGAGGAGTAGATAAAAGAGAGAAGTGTTGGCAGAGATCTGAAGCAGTAAGCAGCACACGATGCAAAGAGGAAGTAAACACATGCATTCTCAAAGAGTGCTGCAAGCAAAATAAACAAGCTCTGACAAAATCAACAGGAACCGTTTTTGTGACCTACTGACTTTGCCAATGCTTTTGGCGATGCTGTACAACCTCGGTAAGAAAGCAAAATGCTTTTTACCAAGGCTATGCAGCATTGGCAAAAAGAAAAAATGTGTCATGCTTTGCTGTTATGCATGATGAGACTTCTGGAGTCGTTCAGTAGGCACATGTATGCATGATGAAATATGCATGCACATGCGTTACCACCCCTGCAGGCACCATTTTATTTTTGTATTTACCAACTCAAAATGGCAGACACCACTTGTAACGGTACAAAAAAGACATTTTCAATTGTGTTAAAACACATTTCCGTATGTGGAGGTGCTCAACAGCAAATGGGAGATGACAGGCCCTCCAAAAAATGTAAAAGAATATATAAAACAGATACATAAAATAAATAAATATTAAAAGGTTTGCGAGTGGTGCGTGAGAAACAGAGGAGCGGGTGGTGAAAGCAACAGGGAGTGGGCGGGGTAGAATGTAATAGAAATTAAAAAAATAAAGCCGTGGGGGAGAAGGTTTAAAGAAGGAAGGGAAAAGCAGCACGCAAGGGAGAGAGCAACAGGGAAGATTAATGAGGAGGTGGGATGATCAAGATGGAGAAGCTCATGAGAACAGCACAAGAGGGACAGAGTAACACAGGGTGGGTATTTGAGAGGGGAGAGAAGCACACAAGATAGAGAGAGGGAAAACACATGCACTCTCATGGAGTGGTTAAAGAAAAAGAAGAAAGTAGTCCCTTAAAAGTGAGCAGTGAAAGGATACAAGTGACCTAATCAAAAGAATGATAAAAGGGCAATGTTCCAAGGGAGGGATAAACACACGAAGAGGAAAACAAGTCATTGAATAAGAAGCAAGCAAAGGAGAGTGATAATAAAGCCAACCAATGATACACAATGGACAGGCTCTAAGACCACTGTAAGTTTTTGGCGTGATCCACGAAAGGCTTTCACCTACAGACAGCTAAAAAATATATGTATGGTAGGTGAGGTCTACATACCAATTCCTTGAATGTATGCAGTGAAAGCACACAAGCCATTCAGTCAAAAGAATGGTAAAAAATCGATGCTCCAGGGGGGGGACAGACACAAGAAGACAAAGGAAAGACATCAAAAAAGATGCAAGCAAATGAGACTGATAGCAAAACCAACTAATAGTCAGTACCCAGCTGACCCACAGCTCATTGTAAGTACTGGTATTGCCACAGTAGGTCTTCAACATCAGTAACCCCGGGCGTAGTGGGCGTAGCGGGGCTACACCGCGGTCCACGGAGTTGCGAACAAACTCCGTGGAACTCCGCTCCGCCACCCGCCTCCACCCCCCCAATATTAACAATTAATTCTACATTACTTAAAAAGTAAATTAAAACCACTTACCTGTACTGCGGCGTCCCCGGGCTGCTCTCCTCCTTTTCCTCGCCGTCTGGATAATCCTTGAGGAAACTGCGCATGCGCCCACGCATGCGCATTTCTTGCAAGATGCGTGGGATGCGCGTGTGAGATTACGACTCACTTGTTACGAACTCGATTTTACTGAGTGGTGCCCTGTTAACTCTATAATTCGGACAGAGGCCACTGCTCTTCCGATATAGATTTCATTTGATTGGCGCTTGTCTCAACATTTTAAATCGGAGAGAGACTATTGCTCTTCCGTTATAGTTTATATAACCATAGAAGCCTATTCGTAGGCCCTCTTGGTGTTTTCTCTGATTCGTCTGGTTCTAATTGAACATTGAACTAGATTGAAGGGACTCTTTTAAAAAATCGACTTCACGTCCTGAAGATGGTCTGACAGACAAATTTGCCACAACAGACCGAAACGTCGACTGTTGCATCTATTTTCTTGCAAAAACAACAATTGATGGACAGAATGCAGAACAATGTCGTACATTCACCCCAGTACAGAGATCTGGGCCTAAATCCATCGTTTTTTTGCTCACCATGCCATTCCAGTTTGGACCCAGCCATATGCAAATCAGTCTTGACCCTGCGCCCAATGGGAACAGTCCAGCCCGAACTGCCAGGCCAGGTCCTCCCTGGACTGGATACAAGCATCCTAGGAGCGGTTTCAGGCTTTCAGCCCTCATCAGCCAGGATAGCTTGACTCCAGTGGCATGGAGAGCACGGGACCCACGTCTGGGCATACCTGCCCCACTCGGGGTGACAAATGCAAAAACAACAATTGATGGACAGAATGCAGAACCATGTCGTACATTCACCCCAGTACAGAGATCTGGGCCTAAATCCATCGTTTTTTTGCTCACCATGCCATTCCAGTTTGACCCAGCCATATGCAAATCAGTCTTGACCCTGCGCCCAATGGGAACAGTCCAGCCCGAACTGCCAGGCCAGGTCCTCCCTGGACTGGAAACAAGCATCCTAGGACCGGTTTCAGGCTTTCAGCCCTCATCAGCTAGGATAGCTTGACTCCAGTGGCATGGAGAGCACGGGACCCACGTCTGGGCATACCTGTCCCACTCGGGGTGACAAATGCAAAAACAACAATTGATGGACAGAATGCAGAACAATGTCGTACATTCAGCCCAGTACAGAGATCTGGGCCTAAATTCATCGTTTTTTTGCTCACCATGCCAATCCAGTTTGGACCCAGCTATATGCAAATCAGTCTTGACCCTGCGCCCAATGGGAACAGTCCAGCCCGAACTGCCAGGCCAGGTCCTCCCTGGACTGGAAACAAGCATCCTAGGACCAGTTTCAGGCTTTCAGCCCTCATCAGCCAGGGTAGCTTGACTCCAGTGGCATGGAGAGCACGGGACCCACGTCTGGGCATACCCGTCCCACTCGGGGAGACAAATGCAAAAACAACAATTGATGGACAGAATGCAGAACAATGTCGTACATTCACCCCAGTACAGAGATCTGGGCCTAAATCCATCGTTTTTTTGCTCACCATGCCATTCCAGTTTGGACCCAGCCATATGCAAATCAGTCTTGACCCTGCACCCAATGGGAACAGTCCAGCCAGAACTGCAAGGTCAGGTCCTCCCTGGACTGGAAACAAGCATCCTAGGACCGGTTTCAGGCTTTCAGCCCTCATCAGCCAGGATAGCTTGACTCCAGTGGCATGGAGAGCACGGGACCCACGTCTGGGCATACCCGTCCCACTCGGGGTGACAAATGCAAAAACAACAATTGATGGACAGAATGCAGAACAATGTCATACATTCACCCCAGTACAGAGATCTGGGCCTAAATCCATCGTTTTTTTGCTCACCATGCCATTCCAGTTTGGACCCAGCCATATGCAAATCAGTCTTGACCCTGCGCCCAATGGGAACAGTCCAGCCCAGCCCGAACTGCCAGGCCAGGTCCTCCCTGGACTGGAAACAAGCATCCTAGGACCGATTTCAGGCTTTCAGCCCTCATCAGCCTGCATTGTCAGCATTCCGTCCATCATTTGTTTGCTGTAACACTTTTCGCCCTAAGTGGGATGGGTATGCCCAGACGTGGGTCCCTTGCTCACTGTGCCACTGGATTCAAGCTAGCCTGGCTGAAAAGGGTGACATACCCTGAAACCGGTCCCAGGATGCTTGTTTCCGGTCCAGGGAGGACCTGGCCTGGCAGTTCGGTCTGGACTGTTCCCATGGGGCACAGGGTCAAGACTGATTTGCATATGGCTGGGTCCAAACTGGGGTGGCGTAGTGGGCAAAAGAACGATGGATTTAACCCAGATCTTTTGACTGGGGGAGAATGTTTGCATTGTCAGCATTCCGTCCATCATTTGTTTGCTGTAACACTTTTCGCCCTAAGTGGGATGGGTATGCCCAGACGTGGGTCCCTTGCTCACTGTGCCACTGGATTCAAGCTAGCCTGGCTGAAGAAGGGTGACATACCCTGAAACCGGTCCCAGGATGCTTGTTTCCGGTCCAGGGAGGACCTGGCCTGGCATTTCGGTCTGGACTGTTCCCATGGGGCACAGGGTCAAGACTGATTTGCATATGGCTGGGTCCAAACTGGGGTGGCGAAGTGGGCAAAAGAACGATGGATTTAACCCAGATCTTTTGACTGGGGGAGAATGTTTGCATTGTCAGCATTCCGTCCATCATTTGTTTGCTGTAACACGCATCTATTTTCTTAGCATCTGTTGCTCTTTAGGAATTGTTTTCTGTTGTTTCAGATTCATTTCCTTTTCATTTTCATTTGGAATAGATGTTTACACCAATGATTTGTAGGTCGTTTTGTATAGCCTCTATCATGGTGTTTTGTTGTATTCTAATGTACCCTTTTTAAATTTTGTTTACATTAAAAACTGTATACCTTAGAAAAAAAGATATACCCGTGTTTGTTAATTTTCTGCTGTTGAATACCTATGTTTTGAATAACCTCATTGATGTTTTTGATTTTTCAAGGGTTAGCTACCAATAGGGGCTTAACATATAAGTGACAATCTTGTATAAAATTTGACTAAGAGTAGCTAATGAAATCCCTTGAAAGCACCTTTACTTACTACTAATGCTCCAGTGCAGGCACCCTTGCGCCATTTTGCAAGAGTGCCAGCGCTGCGGGGATGATTGTTTTTGTGCAGTCAAGGGACCCCTTCCTGCACAAAAACAATCATTAATGGCATTTTCCTCTTTCTATGCGTGCTGCAGAATGCAGGAAAAAACGATGAGAAATAAAAGTATTTCTCCTCGTTGCGCCATTCCTACGCCTACGCCTCCCCTGGGGCGTAAGATTCTGACGTATTCCCAGTTTTACAAAATGTTGTAAATCTGTGAATGCGTCAAGTTCCATGGACGTTGCATGGAAACAACCACAGCAACACCCATGGAACGCCCCTTTCACGCAGAGTAATGCGTGAAAGGGGCCCATATTTACAAGGCCATGAAAAGTCACAAAGAGTGGCTTTACGTGACCTTGTCAATATGGGTAAGCCCGTTGCACCGGCGGAATAATGGGCTTGTAACTAAGCCCCATAATCTTGAAAAGGTCCAGATTTGACATGCCACTGCTTGGCCAAAAGGCTCCACAATTCGGGTCAGGAGTTTGTGTCCCAAACCCCAATCATGCTCCCCAAGAGTCCCAAAGCCGATGAGCACTTGTTGGGCGAGCCTCAGCTGGGCCGCTTCGGGAGGGTATCTTAACACCAGGTGTGTGGGAAGGCAAGGTAAGCATGCAGGTCCAAGAGCTGATGTCACAGTCGGCACTCCTGCGACTTTAAAGTAGTAAATAAAGATGTATTTCCTCAAAAGCAGAGCAAGAAGCTTCAAGGCCATACCAGAATATGCGACACGTAAGGTGTTCTTCGTGAGATTACAAATACGCAGGAGGATGGATGAGTGGGTTACATGCTCGCCTTAAGATATGCAATGATCTGCAGGTCATGAGTCCGAAGCTTCAAACCTGGCAAGACCTAATCAGCTTCGGTGGTCGGCAAACTGAGCACCAATAAGTTAATAGTAGCGCCAGTTATTTATAGTGGCAGAAGTGTGATATTTTATTGTAATTGCATTTATATAGCGCTTACTACCCCTGGACGAGGCGTCAAAGCGCTTTCTCGGCGAGTAGCACGCTACTGCGGAACCCATAAAGGATTAGTGGTGAGTTAGTATAGTGAAATATGAAAGTAATTTGAGTGGTGGATATGAGGCACTGTATATTAAAAGTTAATTATTAAATGCACAAACACTTCCACGTGAACATTTCCGCATGAGAAATTGTAATAGGTTAAAAAGTAACTCTCTTCTACTTCCTACCCCTTCACACACACACACACACACCTTGGAAACACTGTCAAGAGTACATCTGTAATCCAGTATCTTCAGTGAAACAGCGCATTATTTTACTATTCGACAAGCAATTCTGATGTTACAACTTCTAAACTGCTTTTCCATTGCGTGTAGAAAGAAGCAAGGTAAAACATTAATCTGTATTTCCTTTTAACTCTGAATCCGTTAATCTGAAACTGATGAATGTTAGAGTCCGGAAATCTATAAAGTATGACTTTTTAACCACAATAGCATTAATCTAGCCCGGGCGGAGACAGGCAGGTAGGGCCCCCGAAATCCCTGTGTCCCTAGCGGGCCGGTAGGGCTGGAACTAAGTCTGCCAGGTTTTCTTTAGGGGAGCCCGCTTTTGACTTCACACGCGAAAAAAGCCCTGAAGACCAAAGCAGAAAGTAACACTCCTTTAGAGCTCCTGGCGCATTGCCAGGCACCTGGCATCTGTGCTTGGTCTCTGCTTGTTTGGGGTTCGAGAAAACAAAAACACATATTGGCACAAAGTAGCCACAAGCCCCTCTCCATCTGCTTTTTACCGGTTCCGTCAGCCCAGCATTTGTTTCCACATCAAGTTAACCTTGAGGTATACGACGGGCTGCAGGCCCGGCCCTCCTGGCGAGCCTGTCAGCTGCCCTATAAAAGCCACAATGGCGTCCCCACGGGCCTAGATTCGGGCGTCGCTGCTGTGGGCCAAAGCGCGAAGGAAGGCGGGGAACACGCTCACCAGCCAGCGAGGGCCACCCGGCAACATGTGCATGAAGTATTCCTTGCAAGAATGTCCAGGTAAGGAAAGCGCGTGACAGGGCTCCTAACCTGCAATAAAACCTTCCACAACAGGTCGTGAGCTGCGCCAGAAATGACTTTAAGCGTGGTGCAGGGATTTATCGTATTTTAATTGTATCTATAGCGCCTTCCAAACACCTAAAGCGCTTTTCGATTGAGGAGTAAATAGCTATTCCCCAAATATCGTTTACATAGTATTTCGTAACCCTAAATATGAGTGTATAGCCCAGAATGGAACTGCGTGAATAGAGCTGTTTAAACAGCTCTTTGTAGGGTGACCAACTGGCATGGGTGCAAGTTCAGGACGGTGAGTGTAAAAATTCAGGACAAAGGGTCAAAATTCAGGACAAAAATTCAGGACACAAATCTGGGACAAAACATACGTTTTACAGATATATCAGAGGAGGTCGCACAATAGTATAAGTTTATATTAGCTTGAGTCAATCGTGCACTTCACAGTTTTTCAGTATGTGCACAGCTTTTCAAGGCGACATCAGGCCCTTTCTGCAATCAAGATTTGTACAAATGTAACAATCAACATTAAATAGTATTTTTTTTTTCGTATGTTTAATTCTTACTTTTAAATGTACAGTGAAAACGCAGTTCCAGTCCCATGACATTAAGAAGCACTTTGCTGAATAACCCATTGTATTCACGTTTACTCAGAATTCTTTTACCTTGCACCTTATAATTATTAAGGGATAATATTTTCAGGTACACCAGAAACTGAACACTATTTTAAAAGTGGTAATCACTTCTACCCTTCACAAATATCCACCTTGACAATGTGGTAAGTGACCTGTAGATGGAGGTCTTGCACAAATGATTGCTCTGCCTCTGACAGTTATTTTATTTTTATTTTCTCCAGTATGGCTCCAAGACAAAGGCAGATTGCCTTGCCCTGTCTGATGCAGGAGAAGGCACACCTCATGCTGTCACTACAAAGGGCCATTGTCCTGCTATACCATGGGTACTCACAAACTTTCTCTCGGGGGCCAAATTTACAGTGTGGTTTGTGGCCGAGGGCCGCACCGGTGGGGGCGGGGTCAGTGGGGGAGGGGGCGGGGCTAGAGCAAAAAAAAATAACTGACCATGAGGTTGAACACAGGCCCCTGCAGCGGACGCCTTCGTCCACTGAGCCACCAGACGCGGCATACACACATCTCTCTCTCTCTATCTATCTATCTCTCTCTCTCTCGCTCTGTCTCCTTCCCTCTCGCTATCTCTCCCTCCCTCTCTCTCTCTCCGTCTCCCTCCCTCTCTCTCCGTCTCCCTCCCTCTCTCTCTCTCTCCCTCCCTCTCTCTCTCTCTCTCCCTCTCTCTCTCTCCCTCTCTCTCTCTCCCTCCCTCTCTCTCCCTCCCTCTCTCTGTCTCACTCACTCCGTTTGTCTCCCTCTCTCTTTCTGTCTCCCTCTCTCTGTCTCCCTCCCTCTCTCTGTCTCCCTCCCTCTCTCTGTCTCCCTCCCTCTCTCTCTCCCCCTCTCTCTCTCCCTCCCTCTGTATCCCTCTGTCTGTCTCCCTCCCTCTGTCTCCCTCTATCTGTCTCCCTCCCTCTGTCTGTCGCCCTCCTCCCTGTCTGTCTCCCTCTCTCTGTCTCCCTCCCTCTGTCTCCCTCTCTCTCTGTCTCCCTCCCTCTCTCTCTCCCTCCCTCTGTCTGTCTCCCTCCCTCTGTCTCCCTCCCTCTCTGTCTCCCTCCCTCTAGCTCTGTCTCCCTCCCTCTCGCTCTGTCTGTCTCCCTCCCTCTATCTCCCTCTATCTCCCTCTGTCTGTCTCCCTCTGTCTCCCTCCCTCTATCTCCCTCCGTCTGTCTCCCTCTGTCTGTCTCCCTCTGTCTGTCTCCCTCTCCCTCCCCCTGACTCCCTCCCTCTGTCTCCCTCTCTCTCTGTCTCCCTCTGTCTCCCTCTCCCTCTGTCTCCCTCTCCCTCTGTCTCCCTCTCTCTCTGTCTCCCTCTGTCTGTCTCCCTCTGTCTCCCTCTGTCTGTCTCCCTCCCTCTGTCTCCCTCTGTTTCCCTCTCTGTCTCCCTCCCTCTCTCTCTCTCTCCCTCTGTCTCCCTCTCTGTCTCCCCCTCTCTGTCTCCCCCTCTCTGTCTCCCTCTCTCTGTCTCCCTCTCTGTCTCCCTCTCTCTGTCTCCCTCTCTCTGTCTCCCTCTCCCTCCCCCTGACTCCCTCCCTCTGTCTCCCTCTGTCTCCCTCTCTGTCTCCCTCTGTCTGTCTCCCTCTGTCTGTCTCCCTCCGTCTGTCTCCCTCTGTCTCCCTCTGTTTCCCTCTCTGTCTCCCTCCCTCTGTCTCCCTCTCTCTCCCTCTCTCTCTGTCTCCCTCCCTCTCTCCCTCCCTCTGTCTCCCCCTCTCTGTCTCCCTGTCTCTGTCTCCCTGTCTCCCTCTCTCTGTCTCCCTCTCTCTGTCTCCTTCCTTCTGTCTCCCTCTGTCTGTCTCCCTCTCCCTCCCTCTGTCTCCCCCTGACTCCCTCTGCCTCCCTCTGCCTCCCTCTGTCTCCCTCTCTCTCTGTCTCCCTCTGTCTCCCTCTCTCTGTCTCCCTCCCTCTGTCTCCCTCCCTCTGTCTCCCCCTCTCTGTCTCCCTCTCTGTCTCCCTCTCTCTGTCTCCTTCCCTCTGTCTCCCTCTGTCTGTCTCCCTCTGCCTGTCTCCCTCTCCCTCCCCCTGACTCCCTCCCTCTGTCTCCCTCTGCCTCCCTCTGTCTCCCTCTCTCTCTGTCTCCCTCTGTCTCCCTCTCTCTGTCTCCCTTCCTCTGTCTGTCTGTCTCCCTCGCTCTGTCACGTCACCCCGCATGTGTGTCAGCCCGGGCTGAGACAGCTTCCCGGGCGCACACACAGCCGCACCCGAGTACTTCACAGCCTCAGGTCTTTAAAAGACCATTCACTTGTTAATGAGGCTTTGTTGTATTTCACCTCTTCTTAGCGCCCCTGCATGGAGATGCAGGGACGCTAAAAAGAGGTGAAATACAACAAAGCCTCATTAACAAGTGAATGGTTTTTTAAAGAATCGCCCGGCCCCCATAGAGCGCTGCTGCAACCAGCGGTGTTTGCTGGCACTTAAATAAAAAAAAGAAGAAAAAAACACAGGTAGGTATCTGCAAGGTCCGCGGGCCGCCAAGGAAGGCTTGCCGGGCCGCCGGCGGCCCGCGGGCCGTACTATGAGTACCCGTGTGCTATACAATGACAATGGGCCAGTCCAAAGTCTGTGCGAGTTCGGGGAGGGGCTGCTGCAGGCAGCCTCTACAGTTTAAAAGATAAGTGCGTGAGGCCCCGGGTGAAAACTTTTAAACTCATGGGGCCTCTCGCAGGGGAACAGCATAGCTTCCTGAAATTCCCAAAATTACGGGCAAAAGGCGTCCGTAAAAGAAATGATGACGGACAACAGACATCATACTAAAATAACGGACCGTCCGTGAAATTTACGGACGGTTGGTAACCCTAGCTCTTTGAGGTGGCTACAGTAGAGCTGGCGATTATGCTCCAGCGGGGTGTCTGGCATTAGAAGAAGGACTTACTTGTGAAATAGGAATTGGGAGAAAGTTCTGATCTGTAGGAAAGGTGGAAAAATATCTCACCCCACAGGTTGGTGTCTCTGAAAGGCTAGTAGTTCTGGTGAAGCCCCTAAGTGTCCCGTGTCTGCCTGAAATGTGACTGACTCTACCCTGGGCCCTACTGGCCTCTGCGAGGCGCTTCCCTGACCAGAATTCTCATAATGTCACCATGGCTCGTTCCATCTTTGATGCACAGGAGTAATTTTAAGAAGTTGTGCTTCACTGAAATATTGTTACATCCATGGACCTGGCTTTCAAAAGAGTATATAATAGAATTTAATGGGGTCTGGAAGAGATATATAAGAATGCAGTCATAGCTTCAGAACAAAGCCAGAGGAGGGGGTTTCCTAAATAAAGTGTAAGGTGCGGTTGGTATTGTAGCATGTGTACAGCATTAGGGGCCTCATTTATGGTTTTTTGCCGTAGGGCAGCGCAACCGGCCTTGCTGCTGCGCTGCCCTACGGCAAAATAAAAGGGCAGGAATGCGTCGTATCTATTCGATACGGCGCATTCCTGTCCTTTTCCCCTGCGCCGGCGCACAATGGGCTGCCATGCGCCAACGCAGGCACCTTTGCACCATGGTGCAAGGGTAGGGAGACCAGACGTCCCGGATTTCCCCGGACAGTTCCGGTTTTCAGAGAACTGTCCCAGTGTCCCAACTCTTTTTCTAATTTCTAATATATGTCCCGGTTTTTGGGACCAAGGTCAAGTCTTCCTGCGCAGCCGAATTTTTTGGTATGCTGTCCTTTCAAGCGCCTCTAAAGTCTGACATAATTTATTTGTTTCTACCAGGCATCACAGGAGTAGGTCGCTGCCTGCTCACAGACACAGAGTGGGGAGGAGGGGGTCGGGGGTGTGTGCAATGTGGAGGTCCTGCAATTGCTAACGTTACATAAGCATAGCCTTGTAAGTTTGTTTGTGTTTGTGTGTGTATACGAGATTTACAGGTCTAACGCACACACACACAAAACACACAGTTACTTTTTTTTTTAATTAATGAATTTTTTTTAAAGGCTATGCAAAAAGCGGGATAGGCCAGATATAGAAATAAGACTAAAGGCTTTAGCCCTACTTTTATGTCCGACCAGAATGCAGCACACATAGAAAAGGGAAAAACAAGGAGAAATTAAGATATTTCTCCTTGTTGTGCCTCCCTTACGCCTCCCCTGGGGAGGCTTACGTTTTTTGGCGCTGCCTCAGATTTACGATTTCTCGTAAATCTGGGGCAGTGTCAAAAAGCCATGGATGTTGCTGGGAATGCCCCCTGCAACATCCATGGAACGCCCCTTTCACACAGTTTTCTGCGTGAAAGGGGGACATATTTATAAGGTCATGAAAGGCCACGTAACATAGCTTTACGTGTCCTTATAAATATGCCAGTGCCACATTGCGCCACCGGAACGTCAAAAACGTGACGTTCCGGTGGTGCAAAAGTGCCGGTATGGCCTAATAAATGAGGCCCTTCATGCCTAAGGCTGTGCGTACGTTTTATTTAGTACATGAGGGACTCTCACACAAACCCAGAATCAGGGCCGGCTTTAGCGCTGGTGACACGTGCTGCAGCAATGTTTGTTGGCGCCCCCTCAATGACCACCTCCACCACAGATTCCCTCACCACCACCCTTTAACAGTGCTCCTCAAGTATCCACAACCACTCTCTCTCATGCATTTCTTTTGTTTTATAGAGCCACTCATGCTAGTGTAAGGTAGCAGAGCACTTTACATCACACACACATTACACAGAGACAATGAATCATAAGTGTATAAATCAGTGTATAGGAAATGTTACATCAGACAGAGGACTGCAAGGTGTAGGAGTCACAAGTCCTCCATACTGGTAGGCAGTACAGTTTATGAGTGCTTGGTCTGGAGAAGCACAAACTCAGAATTTAAAAGGTAACCGCATGGTTGGGGGTTGGCTTTACTAAGATGAATTGATTTCTACGAAAGTAAACCCTTTTTGAAACATTAGGATAATGAAAGACTGGGGAGAAAATCAAAATGCTCCATCTATACCTTGCAGCTTGCATGCAGCTCTTTGATGATAGTTAATAGCTCACTGTTCTATATTAGGATTTAAACTTATAAACTGCACGTAACAAAAATGTCTCTTTGACAGAAGTAGTAAGGCACTGACCTATTTACATTACATGCAGTTTGTGATCTGCCTGGTGCACGTGCTTTGCAGCAGGCATTTTAACCTTTATGATGTCAAAACTTCCATTTGACAAAACTCTGATCTTCCTGCAGCCGGTCCATTAATCACCAGAGTTATCTTGACATTTTTAGGGCTGCCTGAAAATTGCTGGAGGCAAGGAACATGGTAGCAGGTGCTTTTAAAACCATTGTGTACTTGAAAACATCGTGCCTGGCGCACCGCCCTAGAGCGGGCCCTGAGTGGCAGTTTTGACTCGCCATAAAGTAGCGCAGAGGGTTAATATGCCTCCTGCAAAGAACAGATCTGTATTTTATGTGGATAGCTGAGTGGATTAGTAAAACCATCCTTTATTAAAGCATTAAAACAAATGAAATCTATTTGAGATAGGGGTCATGGAGAGATGAGGGGTGCTTTTGCCAGGTGGTAGTGAGGGAATCCGAGGAGGAGGAGGTCATATGGGGGGTGGGGGCGCAAAAAAAAGATCATAGGACAGAGCTCCACCAGCGCTAAAGCCGGTCCTGCTGTCACTAGACAAAACTCGACCTCTCTCTCTAGCTGGAACATTAATGACAAGATTTATCATGACATTTTTATTGCTGACTGAAAGCAGGATGCACAAGGAAATCTGAAGCAAGTGCTTTTTAATCATATGTTACTGCTACATACAGCGCTCCTCCTGAGGTCAGGCCCCCCCCCCTTTTCAGGTCAGTGCCCAGTGCAGCCACACTGGTCGCACCGCCCTGAAGCTGGCCCTGTTCCTACAGTGTGGGGCTGGGTACCAACCAGGGCTGGACTGGGAGCTGAAACCGGCCCTGGCAAACTGCTCGGCTGGCCCCCCTGGGGGTGGGGGGGGGGAGGGGTGCGGCCGAGCTGTTTGCTAGGGCCGGCTTTGGCTGATTTTGTTACAGGGGGCCGATATTGCTGCACCCCGGTAACAGAAACGGCCCCCCAGGGGCCCAAAACAGGCCCCCACCCTGGCGGCCCACCGGGTAAACGCCCGGTGCCTGCTACGGCCAGTCCGGCCCTGGTACCAACAGGCCTGACACTCAATACCCCAATGCCAACCTCCACTGCATTCCATCTGGACCCTGGTATTTCTCAGTGCATATCAGACACATGCCTCGTTGGTGACCCCGACATTTCTTCCCCAAACACAACCTAATATCCACTCTCCACAGCATGGACCTTATTCACTTATTGTTGGGAGCAAAATATCCCTCATACTGTAAGGAAGTCAAAACTATTCTCTGCCATCGATCCCCCAAATAATCTGTTCTGTGGACCCCTACTGAATCACAATTGGATGCCGGGGACCCCAGCCTTACAGGTTTCTGTGATTTGAACCTCGAAACAATTCACACAGGCACAGAAACAAGTACAGATCAAACAAATACACAAATTATACAATATTTTATTTAATTCACAAACAAAAATATAAAAAAATCGAATTTTGAATTTTCATGGGGCGGTTGGAGATTTTTTAAATGTTTGGTTTTATTTCTAAAAGATTAAGTGATCTGCTGGGCTTTAGTATATAAAGAGTTTTTTTTTGCTCCCAATTCACGGTCTCTTTATTATCCACGCATACCAGTGCTTTAATTGAGGCCACCAACTGTCCCTACTAGATTCTGTTTACTGTGCGGTTCTGCTCTTGCAAATAGAGCTAAGGATACCTTAGACTTCAACTTCAGATTCCTTCACCGTTGCAGAGTGCTTAAAAATATTTTCTTTTACATTTTGATATACATATATATATTTACAGATATATTATATATATATATAAATATATATATATATATATAATATATCTATCTATCTATCTTCTAATATTATTACATTTCTACAAAGTCATAGCCCCTTATCCCATGTAAGCGTTGCACGCTCCTCAGGGTCCGCAGGCTCCAGGTTAAGAACCATGACAGAGATGCCTGTCTCATCCCCATAACACCTTTTAGTATCATACTTTCCTTACCTGCTGCCTCCCCAATCTTCAGTGGCACAGTTACATGTCTTGCCCATCTCCAGCAGCACTTCTACAGCTAATTTCCCATGGAACTCAGATTTGACTGCCCCCTAATATGACTTTGATGCTCACTAGACCACAGGAACTTGAGTTGCATCTCATCAATGGATCCAAACGTTACCTGCACCAGACTGAGGTGGATTTTGTTCACATTCAGGAAGTGGAAGGAGGAATGTGGTCTGGATTTCAGGTTGCACTGTTCCTGTTAGAGCATAGCCAGGGCTGATTTGCGTGTGGTTGGTCCCCTTCTGCAATCGAACAGACTAGCTATAAGTGAGGGTATGGGGTGCATGCAGAGTAATTACCAACCATTCAGATTAATTCAAGCATTTCCATCCATTTTTTTGCTATATAATAGAATCACCGTAAGTGCTCTGGGTTTGTCCAGCCATTGGTCCCATGCTCGTTGCGCTAAATTATAACACATGAAAACTTTGAAGCAAAGTTGAATTAACTCAATGTATTATGACACAGAATCAAATGTGAGGGTTATTTATGGGATACAGGAAGGCAGAGCATGGTCTGGATTCAACAACCCACAGAGACTCCCAGCTGAATGACCAACTTAGATGACCCCCCAAACATCGTCGCCACATTCTATGTCCAGGCTTTATGTCGCATAGTTACAAGTCTTGTCTACTCCGAATTGGACTATAGCAACTTCCATTATTTGGATCTTCTCAAATATTGCCTGTCTCACTTCCACATAGTCTAAAACTTGGCGGCATGAATGGGCATGGATCCACAAAGATCTAATCTTGCTACCCTTCTGACATCTCTGCATTGATCGGTAGTCGCTGGCTTCGGGTTATTCAGAATCCTATGCAGTCTTCGAAGATCTGTTTATGGTTCATCCGCTCATTCTAAGAGGTACTTGTTACCTTCTGGTGGGTTATCAAGGTCTCTTCCTCGTCTTCACTTTGTCTTCTCAGGGTCCTTCTTTTCTGGGGCAACTGATGGGTGGGGGAACGTTGTCTGTGGTTATGGCCTCCACCGCCTGCAACAATCATAAATTCTGTATGTTTCTGACTGTGTTTTTGGAAGCAGGTAATCACTTGGCTGCATTTCAAGTTTTCAGTACCAGTTGTCTAAATCAGGACCAATGGCATTCACCCCGTGTGACCTGGCATAGAATCCATGGCTTCTTTGACAAGGTTAACAGAGCTAGTAGATTTCCGTTCAGGCTCTTCTCCTGCAGCCCTCTGCACGTTGCGTCAAGACTTCAGACACTGCAGGTAGGACTGGCATGTTGGAGAAGGAATTCCTCAGAGGCCCAAGGCGTGAAACACTTGTGAATAACAGACTGGAGAGTGTCCTCTGAGACAGAGCACGAGGCTTTGGATGGGGAGGTGGCTGAACACAAACAAACACTCTCTTGCTCATATCACCTCTGAATGGTTGGGGGCTTCTATTGGAAAACTCTCTAGTGAACAGAAAAAGGGAGCCATTTGAACGAAGCTAGCAAAAAACTCAGAGCAGTCCGTCACCATGCTCTTCTCAGCAAGCGCCATACTACTTTTTCATGTCTGGCTGATGCGGAGGGACACCTGGCAACTGTGACCAATGAGGGACCAGAATCTGGAAGAGCAAGAGAGAGGACGTGTAGGGTAGTGCAAGAATGAGCCATAGGATAGAAACAAAGCTCTGCAGCCTTTGTGTTCAGCAGTTAGCAGCACTGGGAACAGTCATAAGAAACACTGTGTGCTCCTGTACCGCAGTATAACTTGCGAGAACCCTCGCTCAATTAGACCCTCGATAAATTATCCATTATCTTGTTCTCTCCTCCATCTCTGACTTTGTCCGATAAGTGCACTTGCTCTTCACATAAAGTCTCCAAAACAAGGCCACACCACGCATCCACATTACTAACCCTTAAATAAACAGGTCACCGGATGGACTCCTGGATGCCATTTATGTCGATGCAAAATTGTTGGCACCTTGAATGGTTGGAAGCCCTGTCTTCTTGTTATTACAGGAGAGAGTCCTACCTCCCAACTCGTTCGTCTTACAGAAAGGAACTTAACTCCCTTGACCAGGTGGTCATACTGAACAGAAACTCACCTTCCCTAACTCATGGGAAATAGACAGCCAAACACTACCTCCCCTGATTCCTGGATCTTTCTGAAGAAAACCTCACCTTTCATGACCCACAGGTCTTACAGAACCTTGCGTTACCTTCCCTGAATCCTGAGTCTTATTAAAGAGGACTTTACCTTTTCTGACTCACAGGTCTTACAGAACCTTACCTTACCTTCCCCGACTCCTGGATCTTACCTAAGAATATTGTTACTTCTCTGTCTCGTGGATCTGGGGTCTTGGAGAACCTTCCCTTCACTGAGTCCTTGGTCTTAATGAAGAAAACCTTACTTTCCCTAAATCATGGGTCCTACAAAGTCTTACTTTCCCTTCCATGACTCCTGGGTCTTACAGAACAGAACTGTGTCTCCCTTAAAGTGACTCTCACTGAAGAGGGCTCCAAGTAAAGTTTTGAAGTGGGAGGAGTTCAGGGCCAGATGTATGATGTTGCTGGCTGGCAGTACAGTGCTTTTCCTGCTGGGCAAATGTTATGCAGCAGGGCTAGGTCACCAGTTCAGCAGTACCAATGTAACAATTCAGGACTCTGCAAAGGGGCTATTTGCAAGAAGTCAAATAAATACCCCCATTCAGTGCTTTCCGACCACAAGGGCAGTTGGTAACCATTCAGTGCTTGCAGCTGCAGGACTGAGGTAAACCATTCATACATTTTTTTAAGACAATAGGAGAGTTATCACCCATTAGTCACAATAAGATGGAATTATGTCTTTGAACCCCCATCCCTTGAGATTTGCAAGGATCCTGATGTTGATTTTACAGTTTACATATATATTCGCAAATTGCAACGTCATTTTTATTAATTGCAATTTTGGATTTTGCACGCATAGAGCCTACCATTTACCACAGCACAGGCTCTCCATAAGGAAAAAAAACGTTCTTGTATGTATCCCTTACTCCTTATTTCTGGGATTTGGGAATAAGCAAAATCTTAAGAGGCAAAAAAGTAATGCACATTCCTTAAAGGAATTTTTTAAGTCAGAGGGAATTTTTCATGGAATCCACGGCTTCCATAAACCTGATCATTTCACCTTTAATCCCCCTGCAGATGAGGCAGCAGTAATAGCCGAGGAGCGTCTTGTGACATGTCACTGTGGAAGTCAATGATCAGGAGAATGCTTCTTATGCATCTATTACTACCATTTTATTGGGCTGGAATTATTGACCTGATTATTGTCAGTAACACAAGAAAATGGTCTGCTTATGCTTTTTACTGAAGAGAGCTTTACTTACTTAATGCTGCTCGCTTGTGAATTCATACGAAGAGAGAGTTACTTTGCTGGACTTTCAAACATGACAGAACAAAATTCTACATTTGCTGGTTGTAGGAAATCTCACATTAAATAACTTTTTATGTCTTGCCTACCGGACAGGATTCAGCTGTCTATTTGCGAAAGACCTCTTGTGGACCATACCAAAAACGTACAAAGGGCTTACTATCCACCCACTGCTTACCATTTGGTGGCCTAGTTGTCACTCTCATTTGCTTACTTCTTATTTAATGGCTTGCCTTCCTCTTCTTGTATTTGTCCCTCCTGTGGAGCATTGCCTCTTCACCATCCTTTTGATTCCATACCTTGTATTCTTCCGCTGCTCACAATTACTGACCTACTTTTCTCTTTTTCTTTCAGTACTCCACCAGAGTGCATATGTTTTTTAGTTCTCTGCCTCGTGTGCTGCTTCCCCCAACTTCTGTCCTTATGAACTCCATTTTGCTCCCTTATCCCTCCCACAAAGCTTTCGCCAGACCCTCCCTGGTTTTTCTCTTTTATTTTCTTTTTTTGGCCTTCCTGCCCAGCACAAGTGCCTCATTGCTTCCTTGTCCTACACCCACTCCCCATTGCTTCCCTTTACCTGCTCTCCCACCTATTCCTCCATTGCTCCTTGAAACCCTAGTGCCCTTTACATTGTTTTATTTTCTTTGTTTTTTAAGGGAAGGCAGTTGCTATTTGCTGCCGGGCTGCTCTGCAGTGCAGAAAGTGCTTTCACAAACTTCAGTCCTGCCAGCAGCACCGGGAAACGTTTACGGGGAGAGAGCCACGCACAGCGGGTCCGCTGGACTCCATCTCCCAGGCTCCCCCGCACCGTAATCGGCACCAGCGAGCGCACGGAGGCGCTCTTAAGCAAACCAAGGCTCCCGCAGCGCGGGAAACTTCAGTCCTGCCAGCAGCACCGGGAAACGTTTACGGGGAGAGAGCCACGCACAGCGGGTCCGCTGGACTCCATCTCCCAGGCTCCCCCGCACCGTAATCGGCACCAGCGAGCGCACGGAGGCGCTCTAAAGCAAACCAAGGCTCCCGCAGCGCGGGAAACTTCAGTCCTGTCAGCAGCACCGGGAAACGTTTACGGGGAGAGAGCCACGCACAGCGGGTCCGCTGGACTCCATCTCCCAGGCTCCCCCGCACCGTAATCGGCACCAGCGAGCGCACGGAGGCGCTCTAAAGCAAACCAAGGCTCCCGCAGCGCGGGAAACTTCAGTCCTGCCAGCAGCACCGGGAAACGTTTACGGGGAGAGAGCCACGCACAGCGGGTCCGCTGGACTCCATCTCCCAGGCTCCCCTGCACCGTAATCGGCACCAGCGAGCGCACGGAGGCGCTCTTAAGCAAACCAAGGCTTCCGCAGCGCGGAAAACTTCAGTCCTGCCAGCAGCACCGAGAAACGTTTACGGGGAGAGAGCCACGCACAGCGGGTCCGCTGGACTCCATCTCCCAGGCTCCCCCGCACCGTAATCGGCACCAGCGAGCGCACAGAGGCGCTCTTAAGCAAACCAAGGCTCCCGCAGCGCGGGAAACTTCAGTCCTGCCAGCAGCACCGGGAAACGTTTACGGGGAGAGAGCCACGCACAGCGGGTCCGCCGGACTCCATCTCCTAGGCTCCCCCGCACCGTAATCGGCACCAGCGAGCGCACGGAGGCGCTCTAAAGCAAACCAAGGCTCCCGCAGCGCGGGAAACTTCAGTCCTGCCAGCAGCACCGGGAAACGTTTACGGGGAGAGAGACACGCACAGCGGGTCCGCTGGACTCCATCTCCTAGGCTCCCCCGCACCGTAATCGGCACCAGCGAGCGCACGGAGGCGCTCTAAAGCAAACCAAGGCTCCCGCAGCGCGGGACGTGCGCGGGCCAAGGGCGGGCCCGTCCGCGCCCGTCAAAGCCCGGATAAGGCTGGGCTGGGCCTATCTTCTTTAAATTACTTTCTCTTTTCTTTGTTTGGCTTATAGTCTACTCTCTGTTGCATTCTGGTTCTGCATGCTCTTAACTCTTTGAAACCTGGAGGATACTGGTTACCGGTCGGTGCTACGTAAGGACATTTTATCATTACTCCCGTTTTTTTTTTTTGATAACTGAATTTTGTAAATTTTTGTTTTATGGCTAAAGTAAAGCAGCCTGGTGAGAGGGAGAGTGCTTTAGGCACTCTAAATTCCCCTAGGCCTATGATGAATACAACATTGGATAGTTTTCTGACGCGTGCCGCGAAGGCGATAGATAAAGAAATACTTGTGGTTCAGCGTCGTCTTTCCATAGAAGGGGGTTCTGCTCCAAATCAGGACATCATTTTGGAGGGGGATAGATTGACCACCGTTGTGGGAAACCTTACTGTAGATCAACCAATAACATCTGTGGCCAGTCTTGACACGCACATAAGCCATTCACAGTCACCAACAATAGCCAGTCCCCCAGTAAAAAGAAAGAGGAAACTTAGGAATCAGGAGTCTGAATCTATAGTATTCACCAGGTCAAAGAGAAAAGCGAAACAGGTTCCCACCCATGTTACTAATAAGTCTACTGATGTCGAACAGGAAGAAAAAAGTTCTCATTCTTCGGTATATCCATCTTTACTTCTATCCCCTCAAGATAGTAAGCTTTTACTTGATGGCTTCGATGGAATTATGCAAACTAGATTACAGCCAATCCTGAATAGGCTTGATACCCTAGAGAATAACATGGTAATTATAACTCAATTATTGATGCGGTATCCAAGGGAACCTTCTAACTGTAGCCTGCTAAGTTCTGGCCCTGGGACACAATTAGACATTGATAAAAGGAGTGAAGGAAGTAGCAAAGGGGAGAAAGCTAGTGGAGCTGACTCTAGTAAGACAACAAGGAACCAGGGAAACATATTCCAACCTTTAGATAAGGCCAGGGACCAAATGAGTGATCAATTAGGTTCAAAAGAATTTATTGGGGGCAACAATAGTCAACGAGAAAACGATGGCAAAAGAGCCCCCCTTAGAACTAATATGAAGCGGGATAGGAGAAATCAGGGAGCTATTCAGCAGGAAAATACATTAATGAAGGAAGTACCATCGTGTGAGGGCAGTGATAGTAAGGTGACTTTGCACCTTCCCCCTGAGTGCTGTCCCTATGTTGTGATCCTATCTAATGTTCCCCCTCTTGGGGACGAGAAAAAGGAATCCTTTGCCCAATTAAAAAATAAGGTGTGTTATTGGCTTACACACAACACTGATTTCTCTAGCCATAGTTTCCATGACATCATCTTTACTCGTAGAACGCATTGGGTTGGACCCCTCCAGAAAACAGTAAAGGGAGACTGTATAATGATCAATTGCAGATCACCAGCACTGGCATGTCATCTTCTTGCTAGTTGGCGGAAACCCGCGGGCTATGAGGCACAACATAATATTAATCTAATGCCCCTTGGTTTCTATTATAGGCATCGTAATCACCAGAGGTTTCTCACTCAACAATTGGCCCCAGCACCTAAAACTCTAGCAATTAGGCAAACATCCCCCCCTCTGGTACTTAGTAACAGATTTGAAACCCTCTCTAATCTAGATGATCTCGACTGACTGAATTTAGTGGAAAGAGATTTGGTGGATAACCTAGCTTTAACCACTACAGGAGAGGATAATTTAGTTTGTAAAATTCCAGTGGATAATGATAAAAGTATTATTCCTTCTATAAGGCTAGAGGTCCTTGAAAAACCCTGCACGTCTACTGACGTGACTAGAGACTTGGAGGATAATGTTGTCTCAACCATTACAACCAAGGATAATTTAGCCCGCAAAATTATAGAGGGTAAGAGTATAAGTAATACTCCATCGATAGGGTCAAAGGCCCATGGAATACATTGCATACCCACCGATTTGAATCCTGTTTCAAGTTCATGCCAATGTCAAAGTAAAAACACTAATCAGGTTACACAGATTCTATCTTGGAATTTAGCTGGTATTAGATCCAAGCTAAACGATCCGGAATGGGGCAGTTTAGTTGATAACCATCATATATGCTTATTCCAAGAGACATGGGCAACTGAGCAGGTCCATAGGGTGGGGTTTTGCACATTTAGTATTGAAGCCAGACCATCTAGGGTGGGCCGACCGGCGGGAGGGTTGTTAATATGGGTTAAGTTATCACTGAATTGCAAGGTTAAAATTCTGAAGGTTGATTCACAGGAGATTCTTGGCATTGAATTGTCTTGGCCAAAAAAGAGTGTGCAAGTCAGATTGTTTAATATTTATAATAGGTTTACTAGTAAACACAGGCCCTCAGAAACAATAGTAACGTTGACTGATTATCTTGATAAAAACAGTGGGGGCCCACCAATTATTTTGGCCGGAGACTTCAATGTAACGTACGAGCCAGTCGAATTTTTTCATGATTTAGTGCAGGAAGAGGAGACTGCTAGGGGCATTAAGAAGTTATCCAACTCCCCCATCAAGAGATTAACTAAGGTGGGACAACAGGTTTTGTCTCTGACCCTTGTACATGGGTTAAGGGCTTGTAATGGGTGAACGAAATCAGATGAAACGGCAGAATTTACCTTTAAGAGGGGCAGATTAAAAAGTAGGATCGATTATATTATGGTGGACCTTGGCATGTGGCCCCTTGTACAGGATATGACTGTACTATTACGTGAGGATAGTGACCACAATGCCCTAAGTATGGATTTATTTGGTCTACCAATTTTTGAGAGCTCACTTATCAAAAGTCAGGGCCCTATTATAACAACCAATAATAATAGACGCATTAAATGGTCCTGCCTGTTAGCGAATGGTCAATCGATCCCAAGAATTTATGAAGAAGTGGCTCAGACATTAGTGACAGTAGGTGCTGCACATTATATTGAGGTGGACATTATTTTAGGAAGTTTCTTGAAATTGATTAGCAGCATTAAACAATATTTTAATAAATCGATTAATTTTGATACTTTTAAGCGAAATAATGCCCCATGGTACAATGAAGATTGTAAACTAGCAAAGGCTAACCTTGTGGAAGCTGTAAAACAGGGAGACCAAGGGGTTATCTCCAAAAGTAGGAAGTTGTATAAGAGGGCGCAGGTTGCAGCTATAAGGCTATGGGAGACTTGCATTTGGCATACCTTGGCTGAAGCGTCTAAACAAAAAGACAGCCAAAAGTTTTGGCATCTATTGGCCAAAGGGTCAATTAAGCAGGCCAGCGAGGAGGATTTTTTTATTCAGCCCCAGGTGTGGGAAGACTATTTTAAAGAGCTTTATGCTAGTGCAGCCATCTCGGATCTAGCAGTGGGAACTAAGGAACCCCTTTTGGAAGGTATCACTGAGGCGATACAGGGGTCGGCTGATTTATTCTCTTTAAAAGAAACCATTGTAGCGATCAATCAGCTTCAAGCAGGAAAAGCCCCAGGTCTTGATAGACTCCCTGGAGATTTGTATAGAGCTGAGCCGAACATCTGGGGCCTTCTGCTCCAAAAGGTTTTTAACGCTATTCAATTAGGTGGCGAAATTCCATCAACCTGGAAAGGAGCAGAAATAATACCCATTTATAAAAAGGGTAATAAAGGGGATCCTGCTAATTACAGACCAATAAGCCTTATAGATGTCTCACAGAATTTGTTCTGCAAGATGATTCTGCTTCGTATCCAGAGCTGGATTGAAGCAAATAATGTAATTTCGCACCTTCAGGCAGGATTTAGGTCAAGCACAAGCATTTTAGACCAAGTTTTTAAATTCCTATTGCTTTTATGGAAAGAGGTGAAGATCTGGAAGGGCCATTTATATGTTGTTTTTGTAGACCTCAAGACAGCCTTTGATTCTATAGATCGTAATAAATTGTGGGCTGTCTTGAGGGAACTTGGTTTACCGAAGGATCTTCTCCAGCTATTGGTCCGCTTGCATGATGCTAATTACGCCAAGATTAGGTGGAAGTCAGATGGCAGCCTTACAAATAGCATCCCAATTTCTAAAGGGGTGCGCCAGGGTTGTGTATTAGCGCCAACTTTATTCACCCTGTATATAAATGGGTTGATTGCAGAACTATATGACTGTGATGGTGATCCCCCAAGACTAGCTGGAAGTCCCCTACCGGCCCTGCTTTTTGCAGACGATACACTTCTTATTTCTAAAACACCGAAGGGGATCCAAAACATTGTGAATAAATTTGCAGAAGCATGTAAGGACCGAGGTTTGGAAATTAATTGTTCCAAAACTAAATATATGGTTTTTAATCCTTATAAATGCTCTAAAAGCAAGTTGACATTGGGTACTCAACAACTGGAACAGGTTAATGTTTTTGATTATCTTGGCGTTAGAATAAGTGATAACCTTGCTTGGTCTTCCCAAATTTTAAAGAGTGAATTATCACTACAGATGGTGGATTGTGCCATAGCGAGGAGACTAAGAGGTTCATCCTATCGCCCCATTTCCCCTGTATTAGAGATACATAGGGCTAAAGGTCATGGTGCAGCCTTATATGGCGCTGAATTATGGGGTATGGAGTGCACTAAAAACTTGAGATAGCAGAAAACAAATTTCTTAGAGCTATACTCAATGTTCCAATAAATACCCCAATTTTACCCTTGCGTCTTGATTTGGGAGTTAAATCCATTTCGTATTATGCTGTCCTCAGAGCCTTGATGTTCTGGATAAGGATATGGGTTAACATCACAGAGATTAATGTAAAAGATGGAGTGGTGGAACTCCTAAATCTACAAAAACAGAAAGGTGCTCTTTACTGGTTTAAAAAGGTTAAAGAATGGCTGTATCGTCTGGGTTTGGAATCTTTGTGGGAGAACCCGGGTTCCATAACAAAAAATATGGTTCCTTTTTTAAAAAAGAGATTCTGGGTTTACATTAATTCTCTTAACATTGAAAGTACAACTTATGGAATTTTAACGATGCAATTTTTAGATGTCAAGTTTTGTTTTAATTTCGAATTATTTATGGATGAAATTGAACCCCCACAGGCAAGAGCACTCTACATCCAGTTTAGACTTGGAACATTACCGCTGAATGCATGGAAACACAAATGGACAAATGCTCGAACTTTGCCAATGTGCCCAACATGTCTCAATGCTGAAGAGACTATTGATCATTTTCTCTTTTTCTGCCCTGCTTATAGTGCCATTAGGAAATCATGGATTATTTCAGCTTGTCGATTGCTTTCATTTGCTACGCCCACAGAAGCAATACGTATTTTTCGATCCGATTCCACACAATGGCTTGTTTTTGCTATTTCACGATATTTGTTGTATGCATGGTGGCAGAGATCAAAAGCTTTGACTTGAACTATTTTTGGGGTTGTTTATAGCTTCGATTTCTTGATTTCTTTTATATCTTTTAGATGACAAATATTATAAAATTTCCATTTTTATTGAACATGAGACAGGGGCTCAAAAAGGGATATTAAATTGTTATTGGAATATCTTACTTTTTAAAATGTTGTAGTATTGTTAATTATGATTGTATGTATGCTGTTATGATCATGCGATTGATCGACAATAAAATCTATCTAGCTTTCACAAAACAAAAATTATATTTTTTAAATTCACTGATCCAAATTGTGTCTGACATCTTAGATCAGTAAATAAACAAAGCAATTGTCATCACATATGCACATGTTTACTTAATGACTCTGCCAGCAGTCAAGGTCACAGCTTTGCACCTTTTTTCCCCCTTTTTCTTTTGCTGATGCTACACAGGAAAGTCAATAAGTCAAAAAGGCGCGACCTATTTTTTTTGCCAATGCTTCTCCTGATCAGCTCTGAGTAATTTAGAATTTACTGCAGATCTACACATGGAACCTTCTGTTGTGTTTTGATTCGTGGCAAGAGCATGAGAATGTTCTAATGTTGGAATATTGGCGGATGTAATGCTGATTGGGGATGGCTGTTGGTAGATTAAATTGACCATAAATTTACCCACAGCATCTTGGGAGCTCATTACCTTTCGCTTTCAAAGAGCTGCTCTTTGCTGGTTTTAGAGATGTGTTTAGCTCAAGGCTTGTTACTTCTTCTATCCCTATTGAAGTGGCTCCTGCCTGGCCATATCACACAAAATACTTTCCAGAAAAAGATGTGTGTCTGGTTTCACCCACTGGTGTAAAACAATAACGCCAACAAATGGGCTGAAAACCAAACGATCCTCTTTCCATCCGTCAGAATAAACTATTGTGGCTGCATAAGTGAAGAGAGTTCAGTGTCTTAAAGACCTTTGAAAGAGTCACGTGTTGATATGGAAATTAATCAGTCAAAGCACAAAACATGCTTGAAAATATTAAAGGCCATATTTATAATTGAAACGTAGACAGAGAAGATTGATTTGTCTTTTGATAAAAACATGGAACAGTGCTGGTTGTGAACATTCAGTATGGTTTTTGACATCTTGCAGCCAGTAGCGGCTCCTGGAGGGAGTGCTGCGGGGTGGTGGGGTAGGGCGGGGGAGGGGCAGGGTAGGGGGTAGTAAACTCCGACATACGGCCGAACGGAGGTAAGTACATAAATAAATAAATAAATAAAATGAATTACATTGCGTACGCTGCAACGCCAAATGGCGATGCAGCATGCGCAATGTAATTCGTTTTATTTATTTATTTATGTACTTACCTCTGTTCGGCCGTATGCCGGAGTTTACTACCCCCCACCCTCCCCCGCCTCACCGCCCCGCAGCACTCCCTCCAGTAGCCGCTACTGCTTGCAGCCATGATACCTTCCAGAAAAGTTAGCGACATGCACTATTTTCTGCTGGCCCTCAATACACAAGCTCTTACGGGGACAAGACCGGGCTAAGAACACATACCTCGTTCATTCTGGAGATATTATCTTTTCTACTTTGCATCTGATATCGAAGGTACTGTAGCCACATGAAGATACATAGTGGCATATTTATAAGGAATTGGCGTAGGGCAGCGTCGCAAATCATTGTGCTGCGCTGCCCTACGCCAATTCGAAAGGACAGGAATGCCCCGTATTTACAAGATACGGTGCATTCCTGTCCTTTCGGACAGCGCCAGCGCACATTTTGCAGTCGTGCACCAACGCAGGCACCCTTGTACCATGGTGCAAGGGTGTCTGTGTTGCTGGCACAATTGTTTGTGCAAGAAGGGGCACCTTCCTGCACAAAAACAATCACAGGAGGCGTTTTCCTCTTTCTATGTGTGCTGCAGAATGCGGCACACGTGGAAAGAGAAAAAAACGAGGAGAATTTTTAACATTTCTCCTCATTACTCCTGTTCTAGGGAGGACCAAAGGTTTTGACGCTGGCCCAGGTTTACCCGATGTTGTAAATCTAGGGTAGCATCTAATTCGATGTGTGTTCAGTGGGAATACCCACAGCAAGTAAGGCAAGTGAGCGACTTGCGCTGACGCGCCTTACTCCATGTCTACAAGGCCATTAATAGCCATGCAGGTCGGCTTTACGTGGCCTTGTAGATATGGCTAAGCCCTGTGCGCCACCGGAATGTCACAAAAAGTGACGTTCCGGTGGCGCACAGGGCTTGTAAATATGCCTCATAGTCTGTTGAGTTCCCCTATTTGTGGTGGGGGTGCTTCACATGTGCTTTGGTAAGAACATTACAACTCTATTTGAGAAAAATTGAGCTTCATAGAAAATAGTACGTCCAGAAAACAATTGACTTTGGGAGAAATTAATCTGGTAAGGCTGCCGGTAAGGTATCCATATCAAGAGGCACTGTATAGTGCACTGCATTAAGCTATGAGTTAACAAACGCAAAATAGCTACAGAGTAGATGATCGCTGTAAAAGCATGGGGTATTACACAGACATCTGGACATGGGTAAAGTGAGGCCAAGGGGTGGTGTACAACTTGCTGCAGATGCATAGCATCGTACACCTCTACCAAAGCTGCCAGACCCTGACTTTACACCTCCGCACTGTGCCATCAGCTTTGTGTATCCCTTAATGTCTTGCAAATCTGGGAGGGGTGTGATGAGATCCATCCAATACTGACCACTCCTGTTTCGTTCTGTATAGAGTGCTTAATTTGTGAGAAACGTAAGTGTAGGGGCCCAAAGTTTTTTATAGCTAGCCTAATGCTGCAGCATATCAGGGCTGCTGGATGCCAAGGCTGCCTATTAATTTGAAACTTGTGTCAATGCATGGGAAAAAGAGAAATTGTTTTTTTATAAATGCAAGGAACTTCAAATGAATAAATCTGTTCTACTGGGTGATTATTTTTGTATAAAAAAATGACGAAAAATGTCCCCCCTTTTTCTCCCCTGTTGTCCCAATGGATATCTCCTGAGTTGATTTGCCCCCTCAAGTTTCCCCTCACCGGCCTATTGGATGTAAGTGAGGTATATGTAAGCTATACAACTTTAATGAAAAGTTTGGAACTATAAAGCAAATTTACTAAAGGTATTCATACTCGCACCTCAAATTACAGAATTGAGCTCTTGGATTCTGTTATTTCAATCAATCAATCAATCAGAACATTTGTAAAGCGCACTACTCACCCGTGAGGGTCTCAAGGCGCTGGGGGGGTGCTACTACTGCTCGAACAGCCAGGTCTTGAGTAGCCTCCTGAAGGTTAGCAGGTCCTGGGTCTGCCGTAGGAGGATGGGCAGGGTGTTCCAGGTGTTGGCGGCGAAGTGGGAGAACGATCTGCCGCCGGTGGTCGCTCTTCGGATGCGGGGGACGGAGGCGAGGGCGAGGTTGGCTGAGCGGAGCTGGCGGTTCGGGGCGTAGAAGGTGAGTCGTCTGTTGAGGTATGCCGGTCCGGTGTTGTGGAGTGCCTTGTGTGCGTGGGTGAGGAGCTTGAAGGTGATCCTCTTGTTGACGGGGAGCCAGTGCAGGTCTCTCAGGTGGGGTGTGATGTGGCTGTGGCGCGAGACGTCGAGGATCAGGCGTGCCGAGGCGTTCTGTATACGTTGCAGTCGTTTCAGGAGTTTGGCCGAGGCTCCCGCGTAGAGGGCGTTTCCGTAGTCCAGCCTGCTGCTGACGAGGGCATGGGTGACCGTTCTTCTTGTTTCGGTGGGGATCCATCTGTAGATCTTGCGGAGCATGCGGAGGGTGTTGAAGCAGGAGGATGAGACGGCGTTGACTTGCTTGGTCATGGAGAGTGTTGAGTCGAGGATAAACCCTAGGTTGCGTGCGTGGTCGGTGGGTGTCGGTGCTGCTCCCAGTGTGGTGGGCCACCAGGAGTCGTCCCAGGCTGAGGGGGTGGAGCCGAGGATGAGGACCTCCTTCTTGTCTGAGTTCAGCTTCAGTCAGCTGTTCGTCATCCACTCGGCGACGGCCTTCATTCCTTCGTGGAGGTTGGTTTTGGCGGTGAGGGGGTCCTTGGTGAGGGAGAGGATCAGCTGGGTGTCGTCGGCGTAAGAGAAGATGTTGAGGTCGTGCAGTCGGGCGACGTGGGCGAGCGGTGCAATGTAGACGTTGAACAATGTCGGGCTGAGGGATGATCCTTGGGGTACGCCGCAGATGATCTCGGAGGCTTCGGAGCGGATTGGGGGAGGCGGACGCTCTGGGTTCTGCCGGAGAGGAAGGAGGTGGTCCATTCCAGAGCCTTGTCTTGGATCCCTGCGTTGTGGAGGCGTGTGCGTAGGGTGCGGTGGCAGACAGTGTCGAAGGCGGCTGAGAGGTCCAGGAGGATGAGGGCCGCAGTTTCACCGTTGTCCAGCAGGGCCCTGATGTCATCGGTGGCAGCGATGAGGGCAGTTTCGGTACTGTGGTTGCTGCGGAACCCGGACTGGGGCGGGTCCAGGATGTTGTTCTCCTCGAGGTAGCGGGACAGTTGTCCGTTGACGATCTTCTCGATGACCTTCGCCGGGAACGGGAGCAGGGAGATGGGCCGGAAGTTCTTGAGGTCTCTCGGGTCCGCCTTGGGTTTCTTGAGTAAGGCGTTGATCTCGGCGTGCTTCCAGCTCTCCGGGAAGGTCGCGGTCTCGAAGGAGATGTTGATGACCTTGCGGAGATGGGGTGCGATGGTGGCGCTGGCTTTGTTGAAGATGTGGTGCGGGCATGGGTCTGACGGAGAGCCGGAGTGGATGGTGTTCATGATTTTGATGATGTCGTCGTCGTTCACATTGGCCCAGGTGAGCAGGGGGTCTAAGTGGATGGTGGGCGGCGGGACTGAGGTGTCGGAGGCTGCCGGGGCGGTCTGGTTGTTGAAGCTGTTGTGGATGTCTGCAATCTTGTGATGGAAGAAGGTGGCTAGGGAGTCGCACAGGTCTTGCGATGGTGGGATGTCGTTGGTGTTGGAGCTGGGGTTGGAGAGTTCCTTCACGATGTTGAAGAGCTCTTTGCTGTTGTGTGCGTTGTTGTCGAGGCGGTCCTTGAAGGAGGTCCTTTTGGCGGATCTGATGAGGTGATGGTGTCTGCGAATGGCGTTCTTGTGGGCCGCGTAGCTGTCTGGTGTCTGTTCGCGGTGCCATTTCTTCTCTAGTTTCCGGCAGGTTTGCTTGGAGGCCTGGAGGTCCGCGGTGAACCAGCTGGCTTTCTTGTCGGTGCGTCTGTTGGAGGGTTTCTTGATCGGGGCGAGAGTGTTGGCGCAGTCGTCGATCCATCGCCTGAGGTTGCGGGCGGCGGTGTCAGTGGCGTCGGCGGGTGGGCTTCGGGCGAGGGTGGTGTTTAGCTGGTCTTCGGTGACTTTGCTCCAGCTGCGGCGGGGGATCTGTTGAGTGCGGTGGTGCATGGTGGGTTTCCGGAAGGTGAAGTGGATGCAGCGATGGTCGGTCCAGTGGAGTTCGGTGGTGTGGCTGAAGGTGACGTGGGAGCTTGCGGAGAAGATGGGGTCAAGCGTGTGGCGGGCGGAGTGGGTGGGCCTTGTGACGAGCTGTCTGAGTCCGAGGTTGGCGAGGTTGTCGATCAGGGTGGTGGAGTTGATGTTGTTGTTGTTCTCGAGGTGGAAGTTCAGGTCTCTGAGGAGGATGTAGTCTGTGGAGGCCAGGGCGTGCGTGCTGACGAAGTCGGCGATGGAGTCGCTGAACTGGGGCCGGGGTCCGGGGGGTCTGTAGATGAGAGTTCCTCTGAGGGTGGTGTTGGGGTCAGTGTGGATCTGGAAGTGCAGGTGTTCGGCGGTGCTGAGGGTGTCGTCGGTGCTGGTCGAGACCCTGAGGGTGTTCTTGTGGACGACGGTGTTTCCACCTCCTACTCCGTTGGTGCGGTCCCTGCGGGTGATCTTGTAGCCGTCTGGGATGGCTATGGCGATGTCGGGAGCCGAGGAGGCATTCATCCAGGTCTCTGTCAGGAAGGCGACGTCTGGAGAGGATGTGTCGAGCAGGTCCCAGAGTTCGACGGCGTGTTTGCGTGCGGAGCGGGTGTTGAGTAGTATGCATCTGAGGTGGTTGCGACCTTCCTCGGTGGGCGGTTTGGCGGCTCGGAGGCTGGTGAAGCTGCAGTTTCGGCAGGAGAAGGGTCCTTGGGTGCGCTTCGGGGTGGCCAGGAAGCAGGTGTGTAGTCGTCCAGTGTTGAGTGCATGGAGGGTGCTGGCGTCGTAGTGGTGGCGGTCGTCGTGGCGGTCGCGGGGGCCAGGGGTTCTGGCGCTGGGCGCGGTCCAGGCGCGGACGGGCGCAGACGTGCTTGCCTTAGGCGCGCCCCCTGCGTGCGTCCGCTGCGCGGCCGCCATAATAAGGGGAGGTGGGAGGGAGGAGCAGCTGGGAGGCGGGAGCGGGACGAATGGGCGAGCAGGGGGGTGGGGCCGTAGGGGACGCAGCGGCAGGAACAGGCAAAAATGCAGGGGGCACAGAAGGCAAAAGGGGAAAGGGGCACAAAGGACAAGAGGGCAAAGGGGCACAGAAGGCAAAAAGGGCAACAGGCAGAAAAGGTTAAGAATGCAAAAGGCAAAAGGGGCACAGAAGGCAAAACGGCAATGAGGGCACAGGAGGCAGAATGACAATGAGGGCACAGAAGGCAAAACGGCAATGAGGGCAAAAAAGGAAGAAACAGTACAACAATAACAGCAATTACACCATGAAACACAACCGAGGCAGAGGGGCCTCGAACTTGCGGCGGCAGCAGCGAGCACAAGGGACACGGGCACACAGGTGGTGCTGTGCGGCGTGGGGGAGCGACCTGCCTGAAAACAGGGTCAAGGGTCGCTCTCCTTACCGCGCAGCGGCCGCCATAATAAGGGGAGGTGGGAGGGAGGAGCAGCTGGGAGGCGGGAGCGGGACGAATGGGCGAGCAGGGGGGCGGGGCCGCAGGGGACGCAGCGGCGGGAACGGGCAAAAATGCAGGGGGCACAGAAGGCAAAAGGGGAAAGGGGCACAAAGGACAAGAGGGCAAAGGGGCACAGAAGGCAAAAAGGGCAACAGGCAGAAAAGGTTAAGAAGGCAAAAGGCAAAAGGGGCACAGAAGGCAAAACGGCAATGAGGACACAGGAGGCAGAATGACAATGAGGGCACAGAAGGCAAAACGGCAATGAGGGCAAAAAAGGAAGAAACAGTACAACAATAACAGCAATTACACCATGAAACACAACCGAGGCAGAGGGGCCTCGAACTTACGGCGGCGGCGGCAGCAGCGAGCACAAGGGACACGGGCACACAGGTGGTGCTGTGTGGCATGGGGGAGCGACCTGCCTGAAAACAGGGTCAAGGGTCGCTCTCCTCACCGCGCAGCAGCCGCCATAATAAGGGGAGGTGGGAGGGAGGAGCAGCTGGGAGGCGGGAGCGAGACGAATGGGCGAGCAGGGGGGCGGGGCCGCAGGGGACGCAGCGGCGGGAACGGGCGAAAATGCAGGGGGCACAGAAGGCAAAAGGGGAAAGGGGCACAAAGGACAAGAGGGCAAAGGGGCACAGAAGGCAAAAAGGGCAACAGGCAGAAAAGGTTAAGAAGGCAAAAGGGGCACAGAAGGCAAAACGGCAATGAGGGCACAGGAGGCAGAATGACAATGAGGGCACAGAAGGCAAAACGGCAATGAGGGCAAAGAAGGAAGAAACAGTACAACAATAACAGCAATTACACCATGAAACACAACCAAGGCAGAGGGGCCTCGAACTTACGGCGGCGGCGGCAGCAGCGAGCACAAGGGACACGGGCACACAGGTGGTGCTGGGACAGACTCTTTTTTTCCAAATGTTAATCCCTCTTTCCTGGCTTTTAGAATTCCAGTTCCCTTCGGTTGGAGAGTTTTTGGGTGTTCAAAGATTTTTGGGACTTAAAGACGTTTTGTAGATTCTAGCCATTAGGCTTCAAATCCACTAAGTTTTCTGTCAGACTTGATAGGCTCATACCATTCTGTCTTTGTTTTTGTCAGTTGAAGAAGACTGAACAGGGAAAGGTCTGAAATCCAAAGGATTCAGGAGATTCCAGAAGGCTTGCAATCCCTATCTCTTGGTCTGCGTGGGCCGTATTATAGGTAAGGTGCACTGTCCCTGTTTGTGCGACTGCACTCCTTTCAAATAGTGAGCCGGGCACAGGCTGGGATAGTGCGCCTTATTATGATGAATGTACTGCCCTCAGACAGTCGCAAACTCGCAGCTGCCTTGTGGGCAGCGTATTCAGTGAAATACATAGTGGCTGCTTCCAAGCCGCTCCGTGTTTCACACTGCAGGAGGCCACCCACCTGCACTTTAAAGAGGGGACAGAAATCCCCTTGCAGTGAGTGTCTACACCCACCTGCAGAGGAACTTTACAGGGGGGGAGTCATTGGGACCCTTTTAACTCCTCGGGAAGGCTGCCCTCAGGAGGAACACTGACAGTGCACCAACATTTTTTGGCACACTGTCCTTTGGCTTCCTAAAGCCCTATTTGCATCTCCGCCTGTGTTGGTAATATGGGCATGGGTGCTGAGGCAAAGTGATTCTGTCATTTGCCACCACTAAAAATATTATAGTAGGGGTTGCAAAAGCGCCTGCGCCTCCTTCTATAATACCATAGCGCCCTGGGGACGCACAAAGCAGGCATGCAAAGGGCACACACCCGTTGTCCCCCTGAGGTACTATGCGTAATATGGCCCCTGGTCTCTACAGGTCGCCATGTTAGTTTTATTATAACAGCATCCAGATCTTCCATAGATTGCTACATCTCTCAAGGCTAGTAAAGCAAATGCTGATATCGTTGGTCTTAGTATAATAAAATCCTTCTGAGTTTTGGTGACCCAGGTCCCCACTTTGTCCTGAGGAGGCCTTAAATGGTAGGCCGAAACGCATCAACCCCTACTTTCCAGGATCAACGCCAAATGTCCAGGAGACATCTATGCATTTGATTGCATCTTTGTGACCATAGAGATGCCATTTGAGGCAACTTATAGAGTTATATACTAGATAGTCAGAATTTGATTAGACGTTGGTACCTGATGGCTGTATACACTTCTTGTAATTGTTAAGAGTATATAATCCGCCGTTGCTGTAGCTTGTGTTCACCTATCTGTTGTTTATGTCAATGTGATGCTTTGTGTTGTCTAAATATTGTGTACAGACATATGATGTTGTTTTCTAAGCCAAACTTTGTGAAAAGATCTTGATTATTTAAAAAAGCACCACACAAAAAAAAGACAATAAAGAAATAGCTATGCTGTGACTCGTTGTACAGTAATGTCCCCTCTTAGCTAAGAGAAATCAATTCTCTTTTAGTTTTTTTGATAATTTACTAAGTATACACTGCAAGTTCGATTCCCCTACCGCCAGAGGCGCCACATAGTAAATTTTTCCTCTGCCTTAAAAAATATTTTTCAATTATTCCTGCTAGAGCATTTCTCTGTTTTTCTTGTAAATTTATAGGGTGTAGCCTAAGCTCTAGAAGGTTATATGGGCTCCCTCCCTCTTTTGTGTTGATTATCATTTACACTGCAATAAATGTACAGCAGGTAAATATACACTCTATCTATGTAAAGATATATCTCTCAATGGATATTTAGATTTTTGCATCAGTGTATTCTGCAATCTGTATCTGAGCTCCAAACCTCCTACCATCTCCTGGAATAAACCAAGGTTGCTCATAATAGTTACCTTTATAATTACAAAGGGAGTAAGTTTGTTATCCAATTGGAGTGCAGGCATGCCTGAGGCCCTTGGACACCAGTAGTAATTAACAATATGTACCACAGATACAGTCCGATAACTAATAATCACACTAGAACCCACAAAAAAATATTAAAAAGTCATATAGTTTGATCTCTACATTTGTTGGCGCATGCGCCTATGCATACGTTTGTGGCCAGAGGTGATAAGGGGATGAGTCGGTGGTGGAAGCAGAAGAAGATGATATGTGCAGACAGTGTTAGTGCCACTGTCAGGTATGACTTTAATTGCAGTAACTGGAATTGGCATTGTTTGGTGCATGTCTGTGTGCTGCGATTTGCCTGTGTCAATTTTTTTATAGTTGAAGTTCTGATTGGTTCTGGATGTTTGCGTGTTGGTGTACCCACACCCTATTTGTGGAGTGTGAAAGGGCCTGATCTTCAGAAATGCATTCATGTGTTTGTATTTTTTTGTCATAATTATTGCGACTGCTTTGTGCCTTAAAGACAAAGGGCCACATGTACGACTCACCAATTTGCGAGTCGCAAATCGCGTCGCATTTGCGACTCGCAATTTGCGACTCGCAAAGTGGGATGCACAGCAGTGTCTGAGACACTGTTTGAGATTCCCAATGGGGTCGCAAATTGCATGCCTCATGCATATTAATCAGGCTGTCGCAATTTGCGACCCCATTGGGATTGGCTGGCACTCCCAGGGATGGTGGCCTGCTGGGGTCAGCAGACCACCATGTCTGGGACTGCTTTTAAATAAAGCAGTTTTTTTTAAAGGGCAGCCCGTTTTCCTTAAAGGAAAACGGGCTGCATTTAAAAAATAAAAATGAAACTTTTCAGTTTCATTCTTTAAAGTCCCTGGGACCACTGCCTGCCCTTAAAAAATATTTTGAGAGCAGCACACAAAGGGGAAGGGATCCCCTGGGGACCCCTTCCCATTTGTGAGTGGTTTACCACCCTTATGTGAAGGGTGGTAAACTGCGACTGTTTTGCGACTGCAAAACAGTCATACATAGCTTCAGCAGTCGCTATTAGGGAGGGACGCCCTTGGAAGGCCCCTTCCTAATAGCGACTCGCTAATCCTATTTTGCGAGTCGCAAATTGACTCACAAAATAGGATTAGTTCATGGGCCACATGTTTTTTGTGGCCGCAAACGGGTCTAAAACCCATTTGCGCCCGCAAAAAACATTAGTACATCTGGCCCAAAGGCCTTATTCACAAAGATTAATTTAGTTTTTAGATGTAAATTTGCATCTGAATTTAGCATATGTTTTCTCCTCCGAAGAATATACAAGGGTATTCCAAGCAGGAGTAAACTCATTTATGTGTGTGTAGATCTCTGCCAAGAGTGCACAGTTTTCAGCATTAGTAAATCTCACACATGGGGCGGGAAAGTGGACATTTCAAGGCTGGTGGTTAATCTTGGAAGTTTGTGGATGGCCACAAAAATTTATGTTTTTTCAATTAACAAATTACTGTCCTTCTCCTTTCAGGCCTGGAAATAAATAGTTAGATTTTTACTCCAGCAAAGGCTGGTATTACTCACTTTCCAGGATGGAAGGGGGAATGGGACACCTCCAGATTCCGTGGTGGCTTAGGGTTGAGGTTTCTCCATGGGGAAAAATATTTTCCCTGTTTAGAAAAAGAAAAAAAAAAATAATGAGTGTTTGCACAGAAGACCCTGTTGCCCGTGTGCAAAGTTGTTCACTCTGCACAAATGGAATATGACTCCTCGGGATGTCACATGGCCTCCCAGGAGTACACATAGTCACTTTTGCCTGATGCATATTCCAGGGTATATTTGTGAATTCCAGAAAGTAATAAATCTACACTTGCATGAAGGTATAACTCTGTGAGCACCAATTTATTAATTTCTCTGTGAATTGGGCCGATGCTTTGTCATCTGGATATTTGATTGACTCGGGTTTATTTTTTACTTGTTTTGTAATCTCAAGGATCATTTTGCTAAAGTAATGTTCGCTTCTTTCACGATTTCACAACTTGCCTGAGCTGTGGAAAGAAACTATTCGTCTATCATGAATGAGTATGCTATACTTAGTTCCAGTTTCTCTGAATCCGAGATGATCTTCTGCGGATCAGGGGCAAACAAAGAGTGACATTTATCTATGAAATATGTCTAAAAAACACATTTCGCATCAAGTACGTATGACACACTCAACAAAAATGCTATATTGGCCCATAAATAGGTTTCTCAGTGTTAAAACATGGACATAGAACATAATCCAAGAAGCAAAGATTAGATACTGGGATATTTTTGGAGCTATAGAATCTACAGTGCAAGTGCACGCTGCACGCAGGGGCGCTTGATACGTCACTGCGGTGCCTCGCGCTTAGGAGGGAGGGGGGCAAGCCAAGCCGAGACCCATTTTGTGTGTGAAAAAGGTCGCTTTATTGAAACAGGTGCATATTACAAAATAACCAACTGGCAAACTGCCTTACAAAACTAATACCTCGCTATACATCGAATAACTGACCCCTGATCCCCCCACCCCTACGATCCCCTCAAACATTACCCCACCCTGGCATTAACACAACAATATATATAATCAAGAGAGGACTTAGCCTAATTTTATGTGATACATGACTCAGGACTGTATGAAAAAGGAAAAGGAACCGTTTGGTTTCCTTATCAAGCCCTCACCCACCAACCTAGTTGGTGGCATGCTTCATCATCGGGCCCACCCAGTGACACCGAATGTGTCCCGGGTGTGCTTCAACGCCTGTGTTACAGCGGAGCAGGTATTTTACTGAGTGTGCAGTGAAGGTGATGTGAAAGTGAAAGGTTAAAAGCTATTCAGTGGTCCCAGTACCCAGGGGGTTGTCTTTAATATCTGGGCCTCTGATAGCAGTAAAAGCAAGGCAATGGATGTAGGTGGAGTAATAGTTAGGGACTCCTGCATCCAGTGGGTGGTCTACATGTTTCAGCCAGGCCTTTCTGTAATACTGGCTTTCCTCAGGACCGTAAACTATGTGAAGGTGAGATCTACACTTACAGTGAGTGTGTGATCTAAAATGTGTTGCACGCGCTAAGGTGCCATACGTGTGGGAGGGGGATTCCCTCTCCAAGCATTACTGGACATACAACATTAATGACAAACGGACATACAATAAAGAGTCTTAGTATGATTTGGTTAAAATCATAATCACATGAGTACACATTTGCCGGTAGATACGTGCTAGATGGACGGAAAAAATGCGGCAAAAGGTGAAACCGTAGTGGTGATGCGGTTTAGTGAAATTACCGATATATGCGAAGAAACGTGTGGTGGGCTATGTCGGGTAGGCACACACATGTAGAAAGTGGACACACTCAATCGGTATCCTTACGCTTGCGATTTGTAGCAAATGCCCCTATAGATGTTTCCGGCAGCGGTACTGACCCTGTAATAAAAAGGCAAGTGGCGCGTGGGCCATTAAAACCTGTGGGGGAAAGAGATTCTTACACGGTAGTCGAAAGGTCCTTGTGGTCTACTCACGACTTGGTTGATCAGGGCCCTTTTGAAACCTGTTCTGCTGCGGCGGAACTCCGTAGGAACTGGTCCCCGGTAACGCTGGCGCTTAAGTATCCAGTTCGGCGCGGTCAGGTGTTGCGAGTAGCGTCTCTGGAAAGACAACATAGAAAAAAGACTGCACGCATGCAGGCGCAAGGCGTCCGTTGTCATGGTGATCTAGTGTGCACTAGTGAATGTGTGGGAGGTGCTGGGAATGACAGAGAAAGTTAAGATAGAAATACGGAGCGCGCTTAGGTGCAATGGGCTGGGGGGCTCATGTGCAGATCGGCTAGTGTGAAAAGTCCGACTCCATGAGCCAAGAGAATACGATTAGTATTAGCCTAAATACGGAGTGACGTCTAAACCAAGACGCGAGATGTCAAGAGCGCGCTTGGGTGCGGTAGGCAGGGGATTCATATTGAGGTGTATAATGTCTGACTCCATGAACCCGGACGGTAGTAGCCAGGGTTACACGTGGTATGTGGTTGGCTGTGCGGTCTGCAGTTGGTCATGGCTCTCATATTAGCCACGGGGTTGGGTTAAACAGACCATGTATAGAGACACTATGATGTGTGGTTTTATTGATGTATAGATTTCAGATTTTCAGGGTAAACCACGGTATAGAATCATTCAGGCCCTGGTGTTGGGTAGATAAGCGGTAGATCCACCGTTGTTCTTTTGTTAGTAAAGTTTTTTCATTGTCCCGTTGGTTGTAATCGTATTGTTCGATTACCGTCCAAGTCATGTCATTTGGGGTGTGGCCCAGTTGGAGGTAGTGGTCCGTGAGGCGGCTGATATTCTTTCTGCATCTTATTGTACTGCAATGCTCAACTATCCTGGTTGTATGTGGTGACGCATGTCATTGGTGGATTTTGAGGTTCTTTAATGACAGTTTCAAGTAGAGCCTCTCTGTTCTGTTTGCGTGCCCTTTTCTTGGTTTTCTCAATGATTTTGCGGGGGTAGCCACGTTCCTGTAGTTTGGAAGCAAGAGCTGCAGACTGTTTTTTGTGACCAATGTCGTTTATCTCATCACATGTCCATGCGGCCTTCGCTACATAGGCATGACAACGCGTAAGGTCAGAACCAGGATAGTTGAGCATCGCAGTACAATAGATGCAGAAAGAATATCAGCCGCCTCACGGACCACTACCTCCAACTGGGCCACACCCCAAATGACATGACTTGGACGGTAATCGAACAATACGATTACAACCAACGGGACAATGAAAAACTTTACTAACAAAAGAACAACGGTGGATCTACCGCTATCTACCCAACACCAGGGCCTGAATGATTCTATACCGTGGTTTACCCTGAAAATCTGAAATCTATACATCAATAAAACCACACATCATAGTGTCTCTATACATGGTCTGTTTAACCCAACCCCGTGGCTAATATGAGAGCCATGACCAACTGCAGACCGCACAGCCAACCACATACCACGTGTAACCCTGGCTACTACCTTCCGGGTTCATGGAGTCAGACATTATACACCTCTATATGAGTCCCCTGCCTACCACACCCAAGCGCGCTCTTGACATCTTGCATCTTGGTTTAGACGTCACTCCGCATTTAGGCTAATACTAATCGTATTCTCTTGGCTCATGGAGTCGGACTTTTCACACTAGCCGATCTGCACATGAGCCCCCCAGCCCATTGCACCTAAGCGCGCTCCGTATTTCTATCTTAACTTTCTCTGTCATTCCCAGCACCTCCCACACATTCACTAGTGCACGCTAGATCACCATGACAACGGACACCTTGCGCCCGCATGCGTGCAGTCTTTTTTCTATGTTGTCTTTCCAGAGACGCTACTCGCTCACCCTGGAACCACGAGAAACACCTGACCACGCTGAACTGGATACTTAAGCGCCGGCGTTACCGAGGACCAGTTCCTACGGAGTTCCGCCGCAGCAGAACAGGTTTCAAAAGGGCCCTGATCAACCAAGTCGTGAGTAGACCACTAGGACCTTTCGACTACCGGGTAAGAATCTCTTTCCCCCACAGGTTTTAATGGCCCACGCGCCACTTGCCTTTTCATTACAGGGTCAGTACCGCTGCCGGAAACATCTATAGGGGCATTTGCTACAAATCGCAAGCATAAGGATACCGATTGAGTGTGTCCACTTTCTACATGTGTGTGCGCCTACCCGACATAGCCCACCACACGTTTCTTCGCATATATCTGTAATTTCACTAAACCGCATCACCACTACGGTTTCACCTTTTGCCGCATTTTTTCCGTCCATCTAGCACGTATCTACCGGCAAATGTGTACTCATGTGATTATGATTTTATCCAAATCATACTAAGACTCTTTATTGTATGTCTGTTTGTCATTAATGTTGTATGTCCAGTAATGCTTGGAGAGGGAATCCCCCTCCCACACGTATGGCACATTTTAGATCACACACTCACTGTAAGTGTAGATCTCACCTTCACATAGTTTACGGTCCTGAGGAAAGCCAGTATTACAGAAAGGACTGGCTGAAACATGTAGACCACCCACCGGATGCAGGAGTCCCTAACTATTACTCCACCTACATCCATTGCCTTGCTTTTACTGCTATCAGAGGCCCAGATATTAAAGACAACCCCCTGGGTACTGGGACCACTGAATAGCTTTTAACCTTTCACTTTCACATCACCTTCACTGCACACTCAGTAAAATACCTGCTCCGCTGTAACACAGGCGTTGAAGCACACCCGGGACACATTCGGTGTCACTGGGTGGGCCCGATGATGAAGCATGCCACCAACTAGGTTGGTGGGTGAGGGCTTCATAGGGAAACCAAACGGTTCCTTTTCCTTTTCCTTTTTCATACAGTCCTGAGTCCTGTATCACATAAAATTAGGCTAAGTCCTCTCTTGATTATATATAATAGACCTGGGGATACGGACTGGCTATCTAGTCCTCTCTCTCTCCTTGATAATTGAATATTAACACAACAATAACATTACACAGTATTGCAGTTAAAACTTTTCTCTCCAATGAAACCACATTCCCTACCTGCCTTCCTGCAACTGCAACTGTAACTAACAAACGTCTACCCTGAACTTAGACTCCCTACCTACCCTTTCCCTGCCCCTGCTCACAAACTTCCAATACTTAACCAAAAACTTCTGCCAACCCTGGTCAACATTTCAAAACCCCGCTCGCACCTGTTCCAAGCGACAACATCCATAAGACCCCTTATGCACCTGTCTCCACAAACCTGGCCTAGAAACCGAGAAAAGAGCCCACCCCGATAAATTCTTAAAAAAGAGGGAAGGGAGGGCGAGGAAATTGTTTATACTACGCTAACCATGCTGCCAGCCACCAGGTACCAAAACCTAAAATGGTGGCTGGCAGCAACCCCCAATGCATTATATAAACGCTGTGCTACTTGGGCTATAATTGGGCTACGAACTGCAAGCCCAAACTTACAAAATGGCCGGACCGGCCAGCCCAGCCCCTCCCAATCTGCCCGGGGGCAGACCTCGCCTTGCTCGGCTGCCCCCCAAATCCCCCTTGGGAGGGAGGGGGCAAGCCAAGCCGAGACCCATTTTGTGTGTGAAAAAGGCCGCTTTATTGAAACAGGTGCATATTACAAAATAACCAACTGCCAAACTGCCTTACAAAACTAATACCTCGCTATACATCGACCCCTAATCCCCCCGCCCCTACGATCCCCATAAACGTTCCCCCACCCTGGCATTAACATAACAATAACATTACACAGTATTGCAGTTAAAACTTTTCCCTCCAATGAAACCACATTCCCTACCTGCCTTCCTGCAACTGTAACTAACAAACGTCTACCCTGAACTTAGACTACCTACCTATCCTTTCCCTGCCCCTGCTCACAAACTTCCAATACTTAACCAAAACCTTCTGCCAACCCTGGCCAACATTTTAAAACCCCGCCACCCAGGAAAAAGGGGGGAGGCCCACTACCGCCTATCCCCCTTTTTTCTGCCCCCCCTTCCTAGTAGACATCTTACCTTCTTGACTGGCTCTGGACATTCAGGGTCCTGGCTAATACCTCCCTAATCTCCAAAAGATAAAGGTCCATGCCCAGCCTTGATAGGTGAACTCCGTCCCCTCTAAAAAACTCCACTGAGTCAAAACAAATGTCCCTATGTACAATCCTGCCAAAACCCAACTCCCTACAAAACCTGGACGTCTCCGTGTTCAGTTTCCTCCTGGCCCTGTCCACTGCTCCTGGGTTAACCGCCCCACGTCAAACACGGCGGGGGACAAACTCCGTCCATGCCACAAAACATCCTGCCCAAAGATTCTTGATCAGAGCTAAGTCCCTCTTCATACTTCTCATGAGCACTATGCCTTTTTCTTTACACAAGTCGTTTTCCCTCAGGTGTAATACCAGAATGTCCGGGCACCTACCCCTGATCAATAAACCATTTAGACATGGAAGCAGCTCCCTCCAGAGCATGCCCCCTTTACCCTTCCAGGACACTTTAAACAATTTTTCATTAAATCCTAAATTCTGGCCGAAATAACTCTTCCTTGCTTGATATTGCACCCACTTCACGAAGGAATGCCCCACTACCCAGATGGACATCTCCACCAAGAGGGGGCCAGCCACAGAACCTGGAACGAGAAAAACTGCGTGAACTCATGCATTGTTTACAACCGCACCATTCCCTTTAACATTGCTGCGCAGATAGCGCCTATAACAGTCAGAGGACCACCTCCCCAATCGCATGATATCACCCTGCTCCCACCCTCTATTGCTTGCTTCCGATGCAGCCCCAATCCGAAACGAGTGTGTACCAAAGACCGCACCTTTGATGCCCATTTCTTTCAACCCTTTCCTCAGCACCGCCAGCAGCTGAAAGGCTGTGACCCTTTTCTGGTTGGCATGCACAAAAACTGCCCCCCCGGTATCCCTGGATGCCGCCCGCAATCGTGACCCCCACCTGAGCGGGCAAGTAAGCATAGGCCATGGTGCCTGCAACGACACCCATTTCCCCAAGCACCTCTGGTCAGTCTTAGACTTCTTTAACCAGATGTGTATCCCCCATTGCGTGCAACCACATCCTCCCACCCGATCCCCCCACCTTTTTTATCCCCTAGCAACTCTGACACCCTGAATGCTCCAAAAAACATCCACACCATCAATGTGGAAAACAAACATGTCTCAAAGCCATCTGTGCAGGTTTTTGGCAATATCCGTATCAATCTGCCCAGCAGATGCCACGACAGGGGTTTCCTGGCTGGTTTCATCTGGCCACACTCCCTGGCCCACCCTTCCAACATTCGTGTTCTCAATTCCCCTGCCGACGGGGAGTATCCCCGTAATAGCTTGCCCATGAACGCAATTCTTGCTAACTTTCCTGCGATCGAAACTCTGGATAAGCCTTTCTCAATCATATCCAAAATAAACTGAATAATGTCTTCCCCTCTCTGAACCTTATTAAGACGACGCTCTGCGCCGACAGCAAAAACTCCTTCCACGCTAAATTATAAGCTATCCTAGTAGACTTTGCCAGCGACCCTATCACCAGTTGTAGCATCCTGTGTTGCCTACGTACCACAACTGCTGCGGCATGGGCGTCGGGGTCCTGTCGGCGTCCTTGGCTAGCCCACGGAATCTCCCCCACTGCGAAGGAGACAAAGCATCCGCTATGTCATTGTCCACACCTGGGACATGCAGTGCTCTGAACGCTATGTCATGGCACAAACAACCCAATACAAACACTCTCAACAGCTTCAACACCTGTTCATCCCTTGCTGACTAGTGGTTCACAATCTCCACAACTGCCATGTTGTCAATCCTGAAAGTCACCTTCTTGTGCGCGAGCCGTCCACCCCACAATGTCACTGCCACAACTAAGGGAAAGAACTCCAGAAATGCAATGCTCCTACCCCCTTCTCTCCATTCTGCAGGCCACTGCTCGGCACACCACTTCCCTTGCCAAAAAAGGCCAAAACCTTTACTGCCTGCCGCATCTGAGAATATCTGCACATCCCATACTAGATCCTCTTCCCTTGCTAGTGGAATTCCATTAAAAGACTGCAGAAAAACTCGCCACATTCTCAAATCCTCTTTCACGCCTGCAGAAAGTCGCACATGATGGTGAGGCAACCTGTGTCCCGCCAATGCCCTTCCCAGACTCCTGCAAAAGGTTCTCCCTACTCTCACTACCCTGCATGCGAAATTGAGATGCCCCAGCAGGACCTGTATCTCTTTGACTGTCACTTTTTCCCGCAACAGCATTGCGTTGAGCAGGTCTAACATTCTGTCCTTCTTATCCTCTGGCAAACGCGCCTGCATTTCCCTGGAGTCAATTTCAATTCCTAGAAAAGACAGTGCCGTGCTAGGGCCCATTGTTTTTTCGGGTGCCAATGGCACCCCCAGTTCCTCCATCAGCTCTTTGAAGTTTTCCAGCACTACCTGGCACTCCGTTGAGCCGGAGGTGCCCACAAAGAAAAAATCATCCAAGTAATGGGTCACTAACGTGTGCCCCGTCCTTTTGGAAAACCACCACTGCAGAAAGGTGCTAAAACACTCAAACAATGCGCAGGACATAGAGCAGCCCATCGGTAATGCCTTGTCCACGTACCATTTCCCATTGAAATGGATACCCAGAAGATCCTAATCGTCTGGATGGACAGGAAGCAAACGGAAAGCTGATTTTATATCGCATGTTGCCATTTCCGCTGTTGCGCCCGCTGATCCAGCGGTGTACTAACAATAGATACTCTACTACCATATACTCACCTGGGCCCATAAACACTTACACAAATCCAAGTAGACCGCTGGGTTTTAGTTTATAAATTTCATATTTCAGGATTAGTTATTTCTTATTCCTAACTAACCTTTCACTGATCAAAAAGTTCTTTCCTCTGGTCAATGGACCTTTAGTTGAACTAGTTGATGGTGATAATTAACATAACTTATTAACTATTCTTTAATTAAAGTAAATAATCACAGACTCTGGAAGTTTTAAAATCTTTATCTAAATTAAATGAATGTGAAGCATCTCAAATTTTCAGTACAAACACCCTCATTCGTAAGATTGCAAATCCGATCAATTTAAGAAAATATTTCAGACTCATACAATAACTATGCCCGGAAAGGAGAAGACAGAGAGATAAGATCATCTACAAATACCATGAATTTATAGTTACCAAGGATGGTGTGAAGACCAAACCCTCTGGCCAAAGGGCTGGTAAGGGTCCCCCGGGATAGATCAGGAGACAAAGACTTCAGGACAGGAATCAGGACAGGATACTTAACCTCTCTAAAATACCGACAACTGCGTAGCACCCCTCTCTGACACTCTCTTCCTCCTCGAGTTTCTTCCGCGATCTTCTTGTCTAACCCAATTAAATAAAGATAGATGGTTCTGCATTCGGTGTCTTCATCAGCATCTCACAGCGTCTCTTTCAGCATCAGCACCACCCACAGCACCAACAGCATCCCGAGCTCTCGACTTCCAGCATCGACGTCTAACTAACTAAAGCTACCTCAGTTATACCTTTTGTTTTCCATGTACCACCCACTAAAGTTTCAATATCGCAAAAATACGAAATCTAATTGGTCAGGCAAGGGGGGTTGATCATCACACCATGCTTATATATTACTTTTTCCATTGAACTATTGTTCGCAAAACCCATCCCCTTAAAATTTATTCTTTTCTTCCGTTCCCATACATGTCCAAACTTTATTTGATACATTTATTTCAATATCATGAATACAAGTCTTCTGGAGTGAACTCTTCGCCCTCTGTTCACAGGGCACATCATTCTCGTCCTTGGACGGCTGACAAAAACTTGGTCATTCTTCCGAGTTAACTCTCGTGTAGGCATGCGCAAACTTGAATCAGTCGGCTGAGTTCAGACAAACGTAAAAGGCCCAAATGCGCACTAATAATAAAGTCAAAAGAAGAAATGTTACTTTCACAAATAAATGGTTTCACTGTATACCACCCATCTCTACTCTAACCCTCTTTACTTATTAATACTTTCCCCGCATTAGCATTAGTACAATAGCTGGTTTTCATTTCGGCTAAGCAGATGCCATGCACGTGAGTCTTCAAGACTCCATTTTAATGCCTTCTGCACATGCGCTAGAATTTCCCTCCAAGTGTTAGTACCGTCATACTGCGTAGATGCAGTTGACGCATGCTCGGTAAAGATTTCCCAGTTAAAGCTTGATTAGTCAGTTTTCATTGTTATTTATATTAGTACACACATACGCAAGCTAACCCGCGTGTTTCTGTAGTGCGTGTTATTATTTACAAGACGTTGTTTGTAATTCATTAGCGAGTTAAATGAGAGCATTGCTTCCGAGCAAGTCTCTTTTCCGAGTCCTTGCTCCATCAATCCCCTCTCTGATGGCATTTTAAGCCATCACAAATTTACCCATCCCATACCAGATGTCAACTTTAGGACATCTCAATTTTCTACTTCTCTTCTCATTCTTCCATTTGTTACTTCTTTTCCTTCTAAATCTTTCATTCTTTTATATATTTTTCCATTCATTTCTTCTAGTTGTATCTCATCATATTCTCTTTTCCGTTTCTTTCCTTTTCCCTCTCTTTCTAAATGTATTCTTTCTTTCCCTCCTTTTCTACAACATTTGTATGTTATTATTATTATCATTACTATTGTCATCATCACAACAATTGGTAATATTATTTGACCTAGAAAACTTTTCCCAAAATTAGTAAACCATTTCCCTATTGATGTTATGCTCTTTGTTAGGTTTCCCCACACACTGTCAACTTCCAGTTGGGTCAAGTCTTTATGCATTCTTGTAATGTTTTCAATATATCCTTTAATTTCTCTGCTCTTGTCCGGAATATAAGTGCAGCAATGTTGAATTTTCAACATACCACAGACTCCACCTTCTTTTGCTAATAATATATCAAGAGCAAGACGGTTTTGTAAAACCATAGACCTGATTGCAACCATCTCTGTGTTAATCATCAAGAATCCTCCTGCAGTGTCTGTAGAAAGACGATCAACTATGGTTGATAATTTACAAATTTTCTGCGAATTAAGAATGACTCCAACTGAGGGTATCAATGCACTAAATATATCTCCTACTATTTCAGAAAAACTAGCTCTTCTTCTTCGTGTTAGTTCATTAGATTTTCCATTGATTCCATTGATTCTGTCCACATGATATATTTTCGGGAAAACGATTCCAAAATAACAGCTCCCGTACCATCTTGCAGGTAACCTATAATAGGCATCGTTCCCGCAGACTTAATAAACTCCTGGAAATACAGGATCAGTTCCTCCTTTTAGTCCCCACCCTACTAAAATTAGGAAGTTGTGTTCACACTCACTGGAACCAATGTAATTATTATTATAATCTGTTTTTAATCTATGGAGGCAGAATTTTCCCTTTTTCACAAAATCCAGGGACATCGCAGCATGAGCTTTGCCCTTTGTAAAAATTCTCTCTTTCTCAGCCCATGGAGGTACACAGGACTTCTGTTCAGCAGCTTTCTTTGTTAAATCCTGTCTCCTTTCTTCTACTAAATTCAAAAATTCTTTTTCTTCTTCACGTAATGTACAAGTTAAATTATTTTCGTGTGCCTGAGCTATGTCTATTGAACTCATTGTTAAAAAGAATTCCCCCAAAACTGTGCATTCCTACTACTAGATACTGGATTCATTTTCTTTCTAATAGGTAATTCTGAAAATACTACATCTAGATTTGTAAAAAAAATACTGAAGTCTCCCTGTTGCATAAAATAAACTTGATAAAACACTACATGATATTCCATATGTTAAAGATATATGATGATACGTCACCCCCTCCGATACTGATGAGGGTAACTTCATACAAACAAAACAATTACTAATTTCCATTGTATTAACGTACTGAAATAACAATTTAGTAAACACATTTGAAGACGTATTATAGTCTGACTCATTATGATAATTTGCCTCATCTTCTACCCCTATTTCTATTTTAGTTCCCTTTATTCTATCTACCTTTTCATTAGTAATGGTATTATTTTTGTCACTTGTTTCCATTAATAAAGGTACTCCTACTGTTAGGAATAACCATACTAATTCTACCAATAAAATACTACAAAAACAAAATCTAAAACATTTTCTTTTTAAACCTCGTTTTGGTCTTTCGGTGACTTCAACTTCTGCCATTTCAATCTGAGAAAATTTCTTCTCTATTTTTCTTTCTTTTGTCTGTTAAATTTTCTTTTCTTTTTATTTTAAGGAGGTCTCAATTTGCTTTCATCAATCTGTGCAACATGAACCCTTTCTGTTTCTTCACTTAAACCTAAGTTTTCAAATTCTTCGAGTATAATGTAAGTCCACTCAGGGGCCTTGTATTTTCTGTTTACATTTCTTAGTCTTGGGCTTCTTCGAGTAAGTTTCACTAAAGTTTGCTTAGATTGTGTTTGACTCGTGACTTCATTTACTTGTTCTGGTTTCTTTTCTGATTTTCTCAAATAATACTCTAATTTATTCACTCCTACTGGCCAATTGTCTCCTTTTCTAACTCTTTTGACCTGAACTGCACTTTCACCTTCTCTATATCCTTCTAGAATCCTTTTATTTTCACTTAATCTAGGCACAATCTGTCCTTGTTCTCTATTTTCTGTGCTTGGACCTTCCTCTACTTGCACCTGTTCACGTCTTATTATAATTTGTTCTTCTTCTGCCTGAACTTGTTCTTCTAGATCTACCTGATCCTGTTCAGGTCTTATTTCAGATTGTCCTTCTTCTGCCTGAACTTGTTCTTCTAATTCTGACTCTCCCTCCTCAGGTTCCTGAATGTCTTTATTTATTTCGACCTGAGTGTGTTCTTCTTTCCCTGTCTACCTTCCTGCCTTTTCAGTTTTGTTCTTCTTCTTGTTTCGACAGCATCATCAGGTATTTCAATTATTGATATCCAATCTTCCTGACTTGTACTTGGCTGTTCGTCATATAGTTGTCTTTCAGAATCTATCACTCTAGACTCTTCAATTTCACAGCTTTCAACTTCTGACGTTTCAGCCTGCTCAGTCAGTGGTTGCTCTTGTTGTTCTGATAGGCTCGGTACTCTTCTGGTATGACTAGCATGAATCCAATTGGGCAAACCTGCACACTTCACTGCTGTGGTAGTGACTAGTATGACTTGACGTGGTTTATCCCACCTTGGTGCTAGACACGACTTCCTTGCGTGTTTCTTCACTAACACCCAATCTCTAGGATTCAAATCATGTGCTTGGTCTGGCTGTCTTTCAACTGCGTCTTCTCCAACCTGGTGAGAGACAGAACGCACCATTTCAGCCAATCCTTTGCAATAGTCCAATACCAGATCATCAGTTATACTCATTAATTTGTTTCCAGGAATAAATGCTTGTCTCATTGCCCTTCCCATGAGAACCTCATGAGGACTCATTCCTGTCTTTCTGTCAGGAATACTTCTGAGACCCATCAGTACAAGAGGTAATGCATCTGGCCATTTCAGCATCGTGGATGCACACACTTTCCCTAGTCTTGACTTGATTGTGCCATTTAACTGTTCAACTATTCCAGAAGCCTCTGAACGATAAGCACAGTGCAGTTTTTGTTCTATGTTAAATGCAGCACAGATTAATCGAATTATCTCATTATTAAAATGAGGTCCTCTATCTGATTCCAAAGTGACTGGAAAACCAAAACGAGGGATCAATTCCCTCAACAGTAATTTAGCAACTGTAAGACTGTCATTTCTTCGAGTGGGATATGCTTCTACCCATCTTGAGAAGAGGCACACTATGACAAGTACATATTTTAATCCATTGCTAGGAGGCAACTCAATAAAATCTAACTGTAACCTGGTGAAGGGTCCTTCTGCCTTTCCAATCTTTCCCCAGCTAACCACTGTCTTCCTGCCTGGATTTTGCTGCTGACAGGTTAAGCATCTTTGGCAAAGGCTCTCTGCGACTACCCTGAATTTCGGATTATACCAACTCTGTCTGAATAATCTGATCATTGAATCTCTCCCTATGTGTGTTGCTCCATGATATACTCTTGCCATTTTAGAGAGCAAACAATCTGGCATGACTGGTCTTCCATCTAAGTACACCCATACTTCATCTTCCGACCTTTTTGTACAGGCTGCTTTTATCCAAATTTCCTTTTCCTTTTCCTCAACTTCTTCCTGCAACTGTCTAATCTCATCCCATGTTTCTGGTATTGAGAAAAACATAAGTTGGCAGCTGGTTTCACCCGTCTCAACTTTTCTGTTTATGGCATTGTATTTTTCGCACAATATCGAGCAATTTGGTCAGCGTATCTATTGCCGGCTGCTACATTTCCTGACTGATGTGCAGCGCATTTAACAACTGCTACTTCTTTTGGCAATTGTAATGCTTCCAGCAGATCTTTCACATTTTTACTGTTTCTTATAGGAGATCCTGAAGAAGTCAGAAATCCCCTTTGCATCCAGAGTTGGCCAAAATCGTGCACAACCCCGAAACCATATTGACTGTCCGTAAATATGGTTATTCTCCAATTTATCCCAATTTTGCATGCTTTTGTTAAGGCCACCAATTCGGCTACTTGTGCAGATTTGACTCCCGGTAAACAGGATGCTTCAACTACCTCTGTTATCTTACATACAGCATATGCAGCACTTAATCCTCCTTCTTCTGTTCTCAGACAAGACCCATCCACAAATATCTCATGATCAGCTTCTTTCAATGGGGTTTCTTTAATGTCAGGACGGGGCTTAGTACACAATTCAGTCACATCCAAACAATCATGATCAATTTCATCTCTTATTTCCTCATTGCATGGATCTGGTAACAATGTGGCAGGGTTCATGACCGTACAGCTTATTACTGTCACATTTTCTGCTCCCAAAATTACTCTTTCATACATAGTCAGCCGACTAGGTGTAAGATGTTGCGTTCTTGTTCTTGTCAAAAGAATTTCAACTGAGTGTGGAACATAGACCTTTACAGAATGTCCCATCACTATTGACTCACTTTGCTCCAGACTCATACAAGTAGCAGCTACTGCTTTTAAGCAGCCAGGTAATGCTGAAGCTACTGGATCCAATGTGGCAGAAAAATAAGCCACTGGACGTCGGCTTAATCCATGTCTCTGTGTTAAAACTGAAAGTGCACAATTTTCTCTCTCAAAGCAAAACAACGCAAATTCTTTTGAATAATCAGGTATGCCCAAGGCAGGAGCCTCACACAAACAATTCCGCAATTTCACAAAGGCCTCCAGACATTCATCATTCCAATCAATTGGATCTTTAGCTCTCTTCCGTGTCAATTGTATCAATGGTTTTGCTAGCATGGAAAAACTGTTAATCCAGTGCCTACAGTACCCAACCACTCCCAGGAACATTCTCATCTCTCTTTGTGTCTGCGGTAGCTGCATTTCTTTGATTATTTTTATTCTCTCCGGTGTCACTTTTCTAGCTCCTCTTTCTATTTTATGCCCTAAATATCTAACTTCTTGTTGACAGAACTGTAATTTTTCTGGAGACACCTTGTGTCCTCCTTCAGCCAAATGGTTCAGTAATGCAATTGTGTCTGTGACACAATCTTCTCGTGTTTTTGATGCCACCAGTAGGTCATCAATGTACTGAACCAGAAACGAATTTCCAGGCATGACTACTGACTCTAAACACTTTTTCAGGATCTGATTAAAAATCGAGGGACTCTCTGTGTACCCTTGAGGAACTCTGCACCATGCATAGATACCATCCTTGAACTTAAATGCAAAAAGATACTGGCTGTCTGGATGGAAAGGAATAGAAAAGAATGCTTGGCACAAATCAATTACCGTAAACCAGCCTGTATTCCAAGGTATCTGATAAAGGATTACTGCTGGATTTGGCACTATTGGGCAACATGGCACTACAATTTTGTTTATTTTTCTCAAATCCTGCACTATTCTATATTTTCCGCTAGGCTTTTTCAATCCTATTATTGGCGAATTACAAGGACTACCCATTATTTCTTTTAAAATGCCTTGTTTAACAATGCGTTCGATTTCTGGAGTAATTCCTGCTTTTACTTCTGGACTCATCTTGTACTGTCGCGTGTTTGGATAAATTGCACCTTCTTTCACTGTCACTTTAACTGGGTCTACATTTGATATCAGCCCAATATCTTTTCCTGTAAAATCCCACGCTTCCGTATTAACTGTGGCTCTCAATTCTTCTGGCAATTCATTTTCAGTCATTAATGAAAACATTTCATCTACTTCTGTTCCTTGCTTGACTAGCATCATTTTGTATATAACATCTTCATGAGGGTCTGGAAAGTGACACCATCTGGTGTACAATAGATCGTGCAATACATTTTGCACAGTAGATCTCTTCCCAACAGATTTACAGGACTGGAATCGCAAACTACAAACCGATGAATTTCTTTAAAGTTTCCAATGTGCACCTCCATCGGTTTCGTGATTGGGGTTCTAATCTGTTGATTTGACACGCCTACAAGTTGGACAGATTCTCCCGAGAGGGGTAGGTTTGGGATGTCTGCTGTTCTCACAGTAGACCGGGTAGCACCAGTATCCAATAGAAAAGTGATGTCTTTACCTTCTACTTTCCCATCAACAAATGGACCTGACTGATCTACCGGCAAGGATTCGCCAAGCACGCACTCCTCTTCCTCCCCCCTCAGGCACCGTCATTGTGCAAAGTCTGAATTTTCCTCATCATTCTGCAACAAATATTGCGCAACTGTTCTATTATTCCTACCACTTTCTCCTTGAAATCCGGTGTTCGTCCTGAACTTTTGGTGGTTCACAAAGTTTGGCATAGGAGCTGGTGGCACCTGATATTGTGGAGTAACTACCTGCTGCTGCTGATTCATAAGTACTTCATTCTGCATCTGTGGGATTAAATTTTGATTTGGCCCATTATTATTCTGAATATTCTTACACTCGTTCTTCCAATGTCCAAGCTTTCCGCACGCATGACAAGGAAACTTCTTCTTTGCTTCTTCTCTGTTCATTCGTCCTCTAAATTTATTTCCATTTGCCACTTGATCATTCTGACTCTGCTCTTTCACTTGGTTATCATTCTGTGTGTTTGTTTTATTCTCCTGCTGTTCTGCCAGTTTTACCTGTGCCTTGCCTCGATGTCGTCCCCGCAATATTTTGCATACTTTATAATCTCATCCACTGACTTGCTTTGCCAACACAACATGTGCTGTTGTATCATCTGACTAATCTCTGGTTTCAAACCATATACAAGCCGATACACAAAATGTCCCATATCTTTATCACCAATATTCTCAAAGCCACTATACTGCTTAAACACCTGCAATAACCTTTCATAATACGCATGTACAGATTCATTTGGTTCTTGTGTTGTCCTATCTATCTTTACCCAATCTGTTTCTTTAGGAGGAATTTTCCCTTTCAAATAAGTAATCACTTGGTGATATTTCTTCATCACCTCCTCTGAGGGTGCTCCTGTCTTTGAGTCTCTAGCATACTCCTCACTTGGCCAATCAATTGTAATCTTACACTCCGTCCACAAATCAGCAGGTACCACAATGTCAAACAAACCATCCAGATCCTTCAATAAGTCCTTTGAAACCTTCACAAATCTTTCTACCTGTTTATACCATTCAACTGGTTTTTCTCTCAATTTTGGAAAATCATTTGTAAATGACAAAATATCTTGTCTACTCTAAGTGACATGAACATATCCTCCTCCGGGAACCTCTCTCATTGGACACAATTTCTCAACTGTATCTGATTCTCTCATTGGAAATGCAGCTGCTGCTTCTCTTGCTTGAACTTCCTCTTTCTTCCTTATCCACCTAATTCTCCATTTATCAATTTCTCCCCATTTTCGCAAAATATTCATTAACTCCTTTATCTGTAGTCTCTTTCCAGATGCATTAACACTTTCTAAATCTTTGTCAGTAAAATCCACTCGATATGGTTTCTGCAACAACTTCGATTTCCCTATATCTATTCCAATTTCTGAAGCAACTTCTGATAATTTCTCACGAAATACTCTTGCTCTTCTGGTTATACTCTTACATAAAAATAATAATTCTTCATCATTATAAACATTCAATCTTACTATGCCCACACTTCCTACTATCATTTCTTCCAATTCCACTTTCAATCTGCTGATGTCTAAAATTTTTGGTGGTGGGTTCTGATTATCCATTTCCTGTGCCCATCTTTCTATGTCTTCAGGGGTAACTACTGTTGCACCTCCAGTTCCTATAGGAATCAAAGATCTTTTCTCTCTCAAATTTATAGGCGTAACTCTTGTCAGAGTTTCAGTTGAAGGTTCCACATTAGGGAGATCCATTAATGAAATAACTGATTCACTTTCACTGACCTGGTCATCTGTAATTATTACCTCTTTTCTGGACTGTTTAACGGAATTGTCACAGTTTGTGGTTTCTGGCAAATCTTTTTATCTCCGTACAATGGGATTACCGGACCAATAGTCACTGGTACTGTCAAAGCTTCAGTATTCAAATTTAATTGACTTATTTTCTGAACTAATTCTTCTCTAGTTTTATTTAAAACATCCATCTCATTATCCTGCAACACCCTAGTGAATGACGTATCATGTAAAATTTGTGGGGTTAAAGGCATTCCTATCGCTGGTGCGCTTGGGGTAACCTTACTAGTCGCTTCTTGATACGGTGGTGGATTTTTAATCAAAATATCCTCTAATAACTCATCATTCGATTCACCATATCCTGTTGTATTCATGTGTTTCGTTTTTTCTTTACACTTTCCTCCAGACTGTTCCTCAGGCACTAACACTGGATATAAACCTTCAGATACCATAGCTCTCCTCCACTGTTTCATCTGCCCTTCGCGTGACTCATGCCAATATCTGGGAAAAAATCCTCTATCTCCCACCTCTGCATTTCTCGCGTTCATATGACTCAGTCTCCCATTCCTCCAAAGCCTCGTATTGAGTTAACCTAGGTCTAGGTTCCAAATCATTCATTCTCATTCTCAAATTCTGAAGAATTCTCCCATTAAACGTACCATTTTCAGGAAACGCTAGCACTCCATCACCTTTCGTATATTCTATCCAATTTTCCAACCACACGCAAGTATGATATCCTCTTTCCATCATCATAAAGGATGCTGGCGTCTTCGGTGGCGGAATAGGAATTCCCTCCCTAGTTAACACAGGCTTATCCTTCTTAAAGAAATTCTTAATTTTCTTTATAAATGACATCTTTCTCTTTTCTCCATACATTCTAGACGAACGATGTATAAAATTATATTCTGCAAAAACCCTTGAAATCTTCTATCTGCACGTCTCACACTAGCAGTCAAATCAAAATCCCGCATACAATCTCTCTTTCCACCAATCCTAGCGCAGCTTCTAACTAGTTATCCAATCAAAATCAGGCTCACGCTTGTGGTCTGACCAATGCCAGCACGGCCTTTTCTGACGTCAGTTCTGCTCCTTACTACTGACCCCTCCTTTACAAGGCTGCTTCTGTCACACGCCCGCAGTTTCAACCTATCCCAGTGCGGCTCTCTGTGACGTCAGTGTAACTCCGGCGACTGACCCTCCCTTCACAAGGTAATACAAAAACTTATTTCTTAATATTTTTCATTAAATTCTTTGTTATTAACAACATAAAAACATTCGCTACTCTGCCTGTTCCACTAAAACCAAAGGATAGATTATTTCTTTCCACTGCGAGTAAAACCTTCCGCTTACTCTTCATACACTGCGAGTAAAAACCTTCCGCTTACTCTTCATTCAAGCTCAAGAGAACCTGTTACTCCTTCAGTGTTACCCTTTCTAGGTGATATAAGACCAAAGTTTCACCAGCGAACCCCTTTTGCTATCATTCACACTCTACTTTTAAACGAAATAGTCCCTAGTTTAACACTGCCAGCCCTACCTAGCTTCTCAGTGTTATTCCAACAGACGAGTAACCTCACTGCAGTATGGCTTCTGTCACCACCCGCTATTCATTCCCGGGGAATTCTGGACAACATAAAACAAAGACGCTAACTCTTTTGTTAAAACATAAATCAATAATCAATAATCTATACTTATCACCAAACAAGTCAATAATAACCATCCTATGCTACCAGAAAACTGATCCAGTGGTGTACTAACAACAGATACTCTACTACCATATACTCACCTGGGCCCATAAACACTTACACAAATCCAAGTAGACCGCTGGGTTTTAGTTTATAAATTTCATATTTCAGGATTAGTTATTTCTTATTCCTAACTAACCTTTCACTGATCAAAAAGTTCTTTCCTCTGGTCAATGGACCATTAGTTGAACTAGTTGATGGCGATAATTAACATAACTTATTAACTATTCTTTAATTAAAGTAAATAATCACAGACTCTGGAAGTTTTAAAATCTTTATCTAAATTAAATGAATGTGAGCCATCTCAAATTTTCAGTACAAACACCCTCATTCGTAAGATTGCAAATCCGATCAATTTAAGAAAATATTTCAGACTCATACAATAACTTTGCCCGGAAAGGAGAAGACAGAGAGATAAGATCATCTACAAATACCATGAATTTATAGTTACCAAGGATGGTGTGAAGATCAAACCCTCTGGCCAAAGGGCTGGTAAGGGTCCCCCGGGATAGATCAGGAGACAAAGACTTCAGGACAGGAATCAGGACAGGATACTTAACCTCTCTAAAATACCGATGACTGCGTTGCACCCCTCTCTGACACTCTCTTCCTCCTCGAGTTTCTTCCGCGATCTTCTTGTCTAACCCAATTAAATAAAGATAGATGGTTCTGCATTCGGTGTCTTCATCAGCATCTCACAGCGTCTCTATCAGCATCAGCACCACCCACAGCACCGACAGCATCCCGAGCTCTCGACTTCCAGCATCGACGTCTAACTAACTAACTAAAGCTACCTCAGTTATACCTTTCGTTTTCCATGTACCACCCACTAAAGTTTCAACATCGCAAAAATACGAAATCTAATTGGTCAGGCAAGGGGGGATGATCATCACACCATGCTTACATATTACTTTTTCCATTGAACTATTGTTCGCAAAACCCATCCCCTTAAACTTTATTCTTTTCTTCCGTTCCCATACAGTTGACGCATGCGCGGTAAAGATTTCCCAGTTAAAGCAGGATTAGTCCGTTTTCATTGTTATTTATATTAGTACACACATATGCAAGCTTCGCTAACCCGCGTGTTTCTGTAGTGCGTGTTATTATTTACAAGACGTTGGGGCATATGTATGAAAGTTTGGTTTTGCGATTCTCAAATAGCGAATTTTAGAGAATCGCTATTTAAGAATCGCAAAACGAGATGTATGTAGGATTTGCAAAGAAATTTGTGAATCCTACATATTCTTAATTGCGAATCGCAAAGTGCGATTCGCAATTAAGGAAATCCTCCTCATTCATTCCTATGGGCCTAGAGGCCCATAGGAATGAATGGGAAGACATTCTCAATTTGCGATTAGCAATTAGAGAATCGCAAATTGAGAATGCAATTTCAAGGTTGCAAGGGTGTCAAAAGGACACTCTGTTGCCCCCTGAAATAAGCATGGGTGCACATGTGGCGCACATACATGCCCTAAGGGCATGTATGTGCGCCACATTGCACTTTGAAAATGCAAAAAGTGCATTTTTCAAAGAAACGTAAATTACCACCAACTTGAAGTTGGTGGTAATTTGCGATTCCTTAAGGCCAAATTGCACTTTTTTTGTGCTTCTTACATAGCATTTAAGGAATCGCAATTTGTGATTCCTTAAATGCAATCGCAAAATAGGGAATCGCAAATTTTGCGATTCCTTATTTTGCGAGGCAGTTTTTCTTTAATACATACCACTAAGCCCAATTGCGATCGCAAACGCCGAAATTCTGCGAATTTCGGCGTTTGCGATCGCAATTTGGAATGATACATATGACCCATTGTTAGTAATTCGTTAGCGAGTTAAATGAGAGGATTGCTTCCGAGCAAGTCTCTTTTCCGAGTCCTTGCTCCATCAATCACTACCAGTGACATGGCCACGTCAACTGAAGAGTAAGAAACAGTGGCTCCTTTTCATCAATGAAATCATTCACCGAGCACCCTTCTGGCCAAGATAAATGCTGTATCAGCCGGAACTGCCCAGGTGCCTTCTTGGGCACCACCCCAATTGGTGCCACAATCAAATTGCAGAGGGGCCAATCTGTGAAAGGGCCTGCCATTCTTCCTTCCCTCACCTCTTTGTCTAGCTTTTCTTGCACTACCTGCGTATGGACCTTTGCTGACTTCAAGTTTTCTGCCCAACGTCTATGTCGTGGTCCCTCATACCCCAATCGAAACCCTGCTTTGAACCCGTCCCTCAACACTTCTGCAGCCTTCCGGTTGTCATAACCCTGTAAGGCTGCTTCCAACTTATCCGTTTTACCTGGCATATGAGCCCTTTGGCCCAGACCCCTGAAATCCCCTAGCCCCCCGTGCACCCGTAAACTGCTGTTGCTGCTGTCCCCTGATGTTGCCACCCCCTTGCTTCCACTGTTGACCCCCTTGCTGGAAACCCCCCCGCCCCCAAGCAGTTAACCAGCAAATGTCTGCCCCCGCACTTCGAGCACTCATGTCGGAATCTACAGAATTCACGCTTGCACAGACCCTTATTGAAGTCCCAACAGGATCCCCCTGACCCTGTCTGTCCTCTCCCTGCATTACCCACCCCTCCCCGGGTGTGTTTCCCCTGAAAGGGCCGGTACACAATTGGGAGCCCACTGGCTGTGAAGATAGTCTTACCCGCTGTAGGAAGGTGGAATCTGACTATATGGTTGCCCCCACTTTTTTTATGGTGTTTTGCTGGTTTATGACTTAGTTGGACTGGGATCCTGCTATTCAGGGCCCCAGTCTATCTGCTTTCTCTGTAAAAAGGTTTCCATGTGCCTTAGGCACATCTCTGATTGGAATCTGGAGTGCCCTTATAAGTCCCTAGTATATGGTATACTATGTACCAAGGGCATAGGTACCTCAGAGGCCTACCAGGGGCTGCAGCATGTATTATGCCACCCCTGGAAGGCCATCCAAACTGACACCACAGGTCTGCTACTGCAGCCTGGGTAGGGTGGTGCATGCACCTCTTACTGTGATATAGGTTACCTATATCACTAAATACATACACACATATAAACCTATAAGTCACTCCTAAGGCAGGCCTTATCAATCCTAAAGGCAGAGTGCATGGTTCCTATGTGAGAGGGTGCCCCTGCATGAGCAGGGCCCCTCTGCAGCGTTCGGAGACCATCTCTGATGCTGTTTGTAGTGCAGCCTGACCATATACTCTTAAGCGCATTATATCCTCGCGGTAAAATGCTAACTTTGGAATGGCTGCACCTAAACATGTCGTGTTTGGTGTCAAACATCTTGGAATACTACCCCCCGCCAATCCTGGCGGCGGGGGTAGCATTCCACCCTTCTAGAGGGAAAGACATGTTAACTCTGGCTTACCCGGTAACTTCTTTCTGAAGCCCTGGCATCACAAAATGGATGCTGCTGCCACAGACACAAGTCTGGCCTCCTGCTGCTGGATGAAACTCCGGCAGGGGAGGCCTGGACAATAGGTTTCCTGTTGCAGGGAGGTGTGACCACCTCCCCAGACAGGATAATGTGTATTGGGGCTGGGTGGGTGCACTCTTAGAGTGCTTTGAAGTCCTGCACTGGGGGAGCAAAAGGCTCCTCTGTGCATATGCCAGTTCAAACCAGCTCAGGGGCTACCTGCCCCTGCTCTGGCGCGAAACTGGACAAAGGGAAGTGGGTGTAGCCACCCCTCCCTTGACCCTCCCATAGGTGGGGTCATAGAGCTAGTCCATCCCCTCTTTTAGTATAAGAGGGGGAACCTTGCCATTGCAAAGCAGATAACCCCTGGACGACGCTCTACAGAAGAATCCTGGCCCTTCGACGTTCCACTACCTTTGGAAGACAGAAGAATCTCCCTTGGAGTCAAGGAGTGACTCCCCTGCTTGGCAGGCACCAAAAACGACAACGACGGTCGCAAACTACGCCGCTCCCGCCGGAGTCCGAAGTCCCTGCAGCCCAGGAAGTGGATTTCCTGACCTCTCCCAGGCCATCGTGAGTCCCCAGCGAAGCTGAGGCAAGTGGACCCCACGAGTCACGAGGAACCGCGACCCCTGGGTACCGTGCACTATTGTCGAGTGCAACCCCTTCACAACGTTCTACGAACCTGTGCTTTGGACCACGTATGGTCCCGACCTCCAGCAGGAATCCCTCCGAAGATCAGAGGCCTACACCGTCCCGAGTGACCGTGGGCCCCTGTTGAGTGATTCCGCCCGAGGTGTCTTTGCGATCCCTTGCCCGCTGGCTTGTGGGTCCCCAGAAGACTTCTTAAAGAAACCAAAGGGCTCCCCTGGTTGCTCCAGGCCTGCCCTGACTTACCCTCGCTGGGTGAGTTCCACAGACCTTGCTGGTCTGCGCCATCGACTTTTCTTCATCTCCCCGAGACTTGCGGCTGCCAAGGCTTGTTGGCTCCGATCGAGTTGCCGACACCGCAGTCAGCTGCAGACGTCGAGGGACACACCGAATCCAGCTCCTGGTTGTCGTCGACACCTCCTGGACCACGTGGCTGAAGAGTCAAGGCACCCGCAACCGACCTGAATCACTCAACGACGGTGGGCATCCATCTTCCTTGCCCCGAGTCACTGCCAAGTGACTTTGAACACTGTCCCCTCTGCTTTCAGGTCATCCTTCTTCAGAATCCAGGCTTGGATTCCACCGGACACTTCTTCAGCTCCCGCAAGCAGCAAGTCTTCTTTGTTCGCCATTGAAAACGACGCCGCGACCCGACACCAAAGGACACCTGTGCACCCGGCTTCCCTGGGTGAGGTAACTCCAGCACTACGGTGCTCCTGTGGGTGTGGGCCCTAGAACGACTTACCCTGTAAGTGACTTGCTTGTAGGTTCTATAGAAGTATCCTAAAACTCTTTATTTCCAACCGCGACTTGCCCCATTGAAGTCAACGGCGATCCGCGCCTGTGTATCTACACTGCACGCGTCCCCCGTGGGTCCTTTACTTACCTGCCTTGGGTGGTTTCGTGAGGCCCCAGCACTTCTGAAGGCCCTAGGCCTTGCCTCCCTGCAAGTCGTTGTCCCTAAGTCTCTTACTTAGTATATGGTCTGGTATGCCCCTAGGGCCCCAGCCATATTTTGTGCTTAACTTATTGTGAAACGTTGATTTGTGCATATGTTTGTCTTCTAATCTCATAAAGAGATTAGTAGAGAGTTATTTAGAAATAAATACATATATATTTGATATATATACCTGTGTGGTGTCTTTTCATTTGGTGATTCAAGAGATTATATGGTAAAACAAGCTGCTTTACATTCCTCCGAGACTTAGCCTGAAGGCTGCTCTCCACAGCTACCACTAGGATAGCTTTCTTTAAAAGGTTGTCTTAAACCTATCTACCATAAGAGTCGATTTGCCCTGGTGCAAGGTGTCCACTTTAATTAGTGAACAGCATATACCAGGCCAACTTCTCACATTGGTGGGCAGCGTGTGGGATTCCAGCTTGCCATTGTTTTACCAGAAAATCTCTATTTGAATTACTAACTGAAAACCATTATAGGTACTCAAGGTACATATAAAGTCAAGCTTAGTATCAATAAGTTCTACTGAACTTAGAGCTGGGTGCCAAGGGATAGCACACCCTTTCCACAGCTCAAGCTAGGATCAGTAGGCCACAAACTAGTGTAGGTAGTACAACACTGCACAACACTAGAATGTCTTTAAGGGGAGGATCCAAAGAATCCTTGCAGGAAGCCATTGAGCTTCCACCCTCCAAGTATGATACACTCCCATTCTTGGAATTGAGAGCTTTATGCAACTTGAGAAAAATAAGGACAGGCCAAAGCCCCACCACCCAACACCTCAAGGAGTTGTTGGTGGCTTATGACCTTAGTAAGCCTGTAGGGACTGAAGGGGTAGGAGCTGAGGGTGGGGCAGAAGAAGAGGAGGAGGCCAGGGGTACCAATACCCCCAGCCCCCCTCTGAAACTGGCCAGGAGGGTGACAATGACCCTGACCTGGAAAACCCAATCCCTCCTGTGGATGATGATGAGGATGATCAAAATGATGCCCTCTTTGTCCCCCCAGGAAGGATTAAGAGTGTGCCCAGGAAGTCTAGATCTCCTTCTCAGGAGTCTAACCACTCTGGCACCTCTATAGGGAGCTCTGTCTCCTCTCACAGGAGGGAATCCTCTCATGAGAGGAGAGCCAGGCTGGTCCGGTATGAGGAAACTCAGCTGGAAATCAGAAAAAAGCAACTGGCTTTAGATAGGGAATCCCTAGATCTCCTCAGGGAGAGAAGAAAGTTGGGACTAGAGTCCCATGGTGGCAGCAATATCCCTAGAGATAGGGACAGGCCTTATGACCATAGAAACCTAAACAAGATTGTCCCTCCCTACCAGAGTGGGGATGACATCCACAAATGGATAACTGCACTGGAGAGGGCCTGTAAAGTTCAGAAGGTCCCCCAGAGGCAGTGGGCAGCAATCTTGTGGCTCTCCTTTGCAGACAAAGGTAGAGACAAGCTCCTCACTGTAAGAGAAGAGGATGCTGACAATTACACAGTCTTGAAGAGTGCTCTGATAGATGGGTTTGGCCTAACCACTGAACAGTATAGGTTGAAGTTCAGAGACACCCAAAAAGCTCAGACTCAAGACTGGGTTGATTTTGTAGATTGTGCTACAAAGGCTCTGGAAGGTTGGATACATGGCAACAAAGTGCAGGACTTTTTAGGATTGTACAATTTGATTATGAGGGAGCAGATCCTTAATAATTGTCAAAACCAGCTTTTGCACCAGTATCTGGTGGACTCTGATCTGACCTCTCCCCAAGAATTGGGAAAGAAGGCAGACAAGTGGGTCAGAACCAGAGTAAAAACTAGAAATCAGGGTGGTGACCAGAAGAAAGATTCTACTAAGTCCCAAGAGAAAGGTGGGGATAAATCTAAGGATAAGTCCCCTACAGGGCCCCAAAATTCCTCTCCTGGGGGTGGGTCCCAAACTCCTTCCTCTCCTGAAAAGAAACCCTATTGCCATGTCTGTAAAAAGCCTGGGCACTGGAAAACTGATCCCAGTTGCCCCAGGATTGGCAATAAAGAAAATGTTCCTCCCACAACTACTACCACCCCTCCTGGTACTACCAGTAGTAATCCTCCAGTTGGGAGTAGTGCACCCAAAAAGTTAGGTGCTTTTGCAAGAGGAACAGAGGTGGGCCCTAGTTTAGACAGGGACCCCTCAACAGACTCCTCTGACTCTGATGGTGGTATAGGATTTGCCACCTTTACCATGGGTCCCATAGCATTGGGCAGGTACAGATTGGAGCCAATAATTAATGGTCAGAAAGCTGTGGCATTTAGGGACACAGGGGCTAGTGTCACCATGGTGGCAGGGAAACTAGTCCCCCTCACCAGCTTTTACCTGAGTTTAAATACCAGGTGACCAACATTGATGGTGTCAGAACAGATCACCCCATGGCCATAGTCAATCTCAGCTGGGAGGGGGTCACAGGCCCAAAAAGAGTGGCAGTGTCCCCAACCCTACCTGTAGATTGCCTGATGGGCAATGATCTGGAAATTTCAGCCTGGGCTGAAGTGGAACACCAAACCCATCTTAGGATGTTGGGCGTCCCTGTAAGGGTTAGTGGGGCTGTGATGGCCACAGCCCCAGCCCAAGAATTTGGAGTGATGGAGCCTGAAAGAATGGCCCACTCTCCCCCAAAAGAGAGCACAAGGGTTGAAGAAAAGTCTTCTTCCCCCAGACAGTAGGTAAGGGTCAGCCTCCTCAGGGAACTGACCCTACCCCTAGTGAAGGAACTGCCACAGAGGTAGTCAGGCCTGGCCTGGCCACACCCCTGATGGCAGAGGACCCTTCCAAGGTGGTACCCCGTCTGGAGCAGGTAACCTGCCCCTCTCTACCCTGCCTCAGTCAGCCCAGGGCTGCAGAGGTCAGGGAGGTCAGTGGACCCCCAGGGCCCCCTGTCCAGAGGAAGCCCCCCATCAGCAGATTAGGGGCACCCAGTCTAGTAGCCCTAGCCAGGTGAAAATTCCTCTACACACTGAGGGATCCCCCATACCTTTATGTAGGGACCTCCCCCAGAAGGACTCTGGTAGGCAAGGGCAAACCTGGGACCAGAAGGTTCCAAACCTGCCATGTCCCTCCAGTAGTCCATCCAAAGGGACCCAACCCCCAGCTGTAGGCAGCCAAAGGTTGACCCTTAGAGCAAAGTGCAACTCAGTCATGGAAAGACAGGCATACATGGTGACCAGTGATCTGAGGAAGCTGAGGCCAACATTCCTAGGGCCTCACTTCCCTACTCAGACACCTCACCAGCCTTGTACTTTACCTAAGCACACCACAGGTAGTGATTCCCCATGGTCGAGACCCTCTCATACCCTTAGGGTGAGGGATTGCTTAGTGGACCATAAGACAGGGGGCAACCATGCTAGTGCAGGTGCTTCCTTATATGACCACTTAGTCAATGAAGGCTCAACTGGCCAAGGTTAGCCTTATCTCCTTTCGTTTGGGGGGTTATGTAGGAAGGTGGAATCTGACTATATGGTTGCCCCCACTTTTTTTATGGTGTTTTGCTGGTTTATGACTTAGTTGGACTGGGATCCTGCTATTCAGGGCCCCAGTCTATCTGCTTTCTCTGTAAAAGGTTTCCATGTGCCTTAGGCACATCTCTGATTGGAATCTGGAGTGCCCTTATAAGTCCCTAGTATATGGTATACTATGTACCAAGGGCATAGGTACCTCAGAGGCCTACCAGGGGCTGCAGCATGTATTATGCCACCCCTGGAAGGCCATCCAAACTGACACCACAGGTCTGCTACTGCAGCCTGGGTAGGGTGGTGCATGCACCTCTTACTGTGATATAGGTTACCTATATCACTAAATACATACACACATATAAACCTATAAGTCACTCCTAAGGCAGGCCTTATCAATCCTAAAGGCAGAGTGCATGGTTCCTATGTGAGAGGGTGCCCCTGCATGAGCAGGGCCCCTCTGCAGTGTTCGGAGACCATCTCTGATGCTGTTTGTAGTGCAGCCTGACCATATACTCTTAGGCGCATTATATCCTCGCGGTAAAATGCTAACTTTGGAATGGCTGCACCTAAACATGTCGTGTTTGGTGTCAAACATCTTGGAATACTACCCCCGCCAATCCTGGCGGCGGGGGTAGCATTCCACCCTTCTAGAGGGAAAGACATGTTAACTCTGGCTTACCCGGTAACTTCTTTCTGAAGCCCTGGCATCACAAAATGGATGCTGCTGCCACAGACACAAGTCTGGCCTCCTGCTGCTGGACGAAACTCCGGCAGGGGAGGCCTGGACAATAGGTTTCCTGTTGCAGGGAGGTGTGACCACCTCCCCAGACAGGATAATGTGTATTGGGGCTGGGTGGGTGCACTCTTAGAGTGCTTTGAAGTCCTGCACTGGGGGAGCAAAAGGCTCCTCTGTGCATATGCCAGTTCAAACCAGCTCAGGGGCTACCTGCCCCTGCTCTGGCGCGAAACTGGACAAAGGGAAGTGGGTGTAGCCACCCCCTCCCTTGACCCTCCCATAGGTGGGGTCATAGAGCTAGTCCATCCCCTCTTTTTAGTATAAGAGGGGGAACCTTGCCATTGCAAAGCAGATAACCCCTGGACGACGCTCTACAGAAGAATCCTGGCCCTTCGACGTTCCACTACCTTTGGAAGACAGAAGAATCTCCCTTGGAGTCAAGGAGTGACTCCCCTGCTTGGCAGGCACCAAAAACGACAACGACGGTCGCAAACTACGCCGCTCCCGCCGGAGTCCGAAGTCCCTGCAGCCCAGGAAGTGGATTTCCTGACCTCTCCCAGGCCATCGTGAGTCCCCAGGGAAGCTGAGGCAAGTGGACCCCACGAGTCACGAGGAACCGCGACCCCTGGGTACCGTGCACTATTGTCGAGTGCAACCCCTTCACAACATTCTACGAACCTGTGCTTTGGACCACGTGTGGTCCCGACCTCCAGCAGGAAGCCCTCTGAAGATCAGAGGCCTACACCGTCCCGAGTGACCGTGGGCCCCTGTTGAGTGATTCCGCCCGAGGTGTCTTTGCGATCCCTTGCCCGCTGGCTTGTGGGTCCCCAAAAGACTTCTTAAAGAAACCAAAGGGCTCCCCTGGTTGCTCCAGGCCTGCCCTGACTTACCCTTGCTGGGTGAGTTCCACAGACCTTGCTGGTCTGCGCCATCGACTTTTCTTCATCTCCCCGAGACTTGCGGCTGCCAAGGCTTGTTGGCTCCGATCGAGTTGCCGACACCGCAGTCAGCTGCAGACGTCAAGGGACACACCGAATCCAGCTCCTGGTCATCGTCGACACCTCCTGGACCACGTGGCTGAAGAGTCAAGGCACCCGCAACCGACCTGAATCACTCGACGACGGTGGGCATCCATCTTCCTTGCCCCGAGTCACTGCCAAGTGACTTTGAACACTGTCCCCTCTGCTTTCAGGTCATCCTTCTTCAGAATCCAGGCTTGGATTCCACCGGACACTTCTTCAGCTCCCGCAAGCAGCAAGTCTTCTTTGTTCGCCATTGAAAACGACGCCGCGACCCGACACCAAAGGACACCTGTGCACCCGGCTTCCCTGGGTGAGGTAACTCCAGCACTACGGTGCTCCTGTGGGTGTGGGCCCTAGAACGACTTACCCTGTAAGTGACTTGCTTGTAGGTTCTATAGAAGTATCCTAAAACTCTTTATTTCCAACCGCGACTTGCCCCATTGAAGTCAACGGCGATCCGCGCCTGTGTATCTACACTGCACGCGTCCCCCGTGGGTCCTTTACTTACCTGCCTTGGGTGGTTTCGTGAGGCCCCAGCACTTCTGAAGGCCCTAGGCCTTGTCTCCCTGCAAGTCGTTGTCCCTAAGTCTCTTACTTAGTATATGGTCTGGTATGCCCCTAGGGCCCCAGCCATATTTTGTGCTTAACTTATTGTGAAACGTTGATTTGTGCATATGTTTGTCTTCTAATCTCATAAAGAGATTAGTAGAGAGTTATTTAGAAATAAATACATATATATTTGATATATATACCTGTGTGGTGTCTTTTCATTTGGTGATTCAAGAGATTATATGGTAAAACAAGCTGCTTTACATTCCTCCGAGACTTAGCCTGAAGGCTGCTCTCCACAGCTACCACTAGGATAGCTTTCTTTAAAAGGTTGTCTTAAACCTATCTACCATAAGAGTCGATTTGCCCTGGTGCAAGGTGTCCACTTTAATTAGTGAACAGCATATACCAGGCCAACTTCTCACACCCGCTCTGGACGCCCCCATCATGTGCTGCCACAAATCCGTGTCTGGTTCCCCCCATTTTGCTTCGGTATCCCAGGCCATGCGGGCCCGGAATTCCTCGTTGTATTGTGCCCACGCATAACCACCCCCAGTAATCTGCGCTTTCCGGATAACGTCCATATATTTAAATAATGCTACGCAACGCTCCGGAAATTTCTCGCAGTACACACTGGCATAAATCAAGAAGGCAGCCGTCCAGTTTTCAATTGTCAAAGGAACCCTCGGCCGCTTGGCCAACTCATATTCCTCTTCTTTCGACCCTTCTTTTGCGCGCACTTCCCTGTGTAGTAACTTTAACATTTCAACGTATTCCCCTTTCCAAATGCATTCCTTAGTCGCAAGCATCAAGTGCTCCCCCAGCGGCTTAGTCACTCCCATATAGGGGAGCTTTTTATTCTTCAACTCTTTACTTTCCAATTTGTCCTTGGTGTCCGCGCTGGCCTCCTCCCCTTTCCCGGCCTTCTCTGCGCTCTTGCCAACATCAGGTTTAACCGTAACTTTCTTACCTTCCTCTTCAGTGCCTACCCCTATGTCTAAAACATATTTGCCCTTGCGCAGCCTACCCTCTTCCCCCCTAAACCTGCCTCCTCCCCGACCCCACAGATACCATCACTGGCCTACCCCCCTGTTCTTGTGCTTTACCTGGCTATAAGGAGGGTGCCCGTGTTGCTGCAGTCCGCCTTGCCAGTTGCCCCGTGGTCGATCCCGACTTGGGTGGCCTACCCGCAGGGTCCGACGCCCTTCGTGCAACCTGAAAAACACTACAAGAGGCATTACTCTGTCCCACCCCCGCCCTCCTCAAGGCTTTCCTCATCGAAATCTAGCTCCGCGCGACTCCACTTGATGGCCCCTAGCGGGCCCTCTACTCTGCGCCTCAGGGGGCGCCGACTCCACCCGCCTGTACTCCGCCGACTCCTTCGACTGTATCCTCCTGCCATCCTTCTGCCCTGCAGGCTGCTGTGGCCTGTCGGGTTTTGGGGCTAGCAAGACCGCTCGGGCCTACATATGCTGGCCGCGCCGTGATCCCCCGCTGGTAACGGGTACGCCGCGCAAGCCTCTACCCTCCCTTCTCCTCGGCCCCAGTAAGACGCACCCAGCTCTGCCAAGTCTGCACCTCGACATTTTTCTTCCTCCTGCAACATAAACGATTGGTCTGGTGTGCTGGGCCTCTGATACTCCTCCCCCATCTCTATTCTCCTCTTCTTTCCTACCCCTAAAGTGCTCTCTGCCCACCTGCGCCCTACCTTAAACAAATCATCTAGCTCCCGGTCATTACGCCCCCCTTCTTCTCCATCGCTCCATTCCAACCCGTCAGGGCCCACGTATGGCTGGGCCTGTGCCACACTTCCTCCCAGGGGCCCCCCACTGTGCCTCCCACTGTCCCTCACGGTGCTCCCTGGCCCTCCTTTTTTTGAACTATACCTTTCCTTTCGAGCCCTGCTGACCCTCCCTGTGCCAAGTAGACGTCCACCTGCCCCAACCTGCTGAAACCCCTCACCTCCTCATTCCAGGAGGCGAAAATATCCAACCCCTCCCAGGCCTGGCTACCCCCAGCAGGCTCCCAATACCCCGGTATATCCTCTTCCTCCCCCCTGACTCCGAATGGGCCGAGCTCCTACCCCCCCCAACCAACCTCCTCCCCACCCCTCACCTCCCTGTGCCCACTCTTCCCCCATGTCCTTCACCTTCTCCCCACTTCGGTCCCATCCATAGCCTGCCTCCTCCCCGGAATAATAAGAGGGTCCCCCCTCCCAGCTGCTTCACCCTGTCCCAGAAACTCACTGGGCTCATTCCCCTGCTCGGCCCCAGCTCCCCAACCCCTTTCCAGGGGTTCAAATCCCTCAGCTCCACTCCCTCCCCTCTCCCTGCTCAGCGCGTCCTCCTGCCCCTCCCCTATCGCTGCGCCGAGGGCCTCGGCCTCATACGGCCCCAGCCCCCGAGCAGTCAAGGCCTCATTAGCGGCCGCAGCCCCTTGCGCACCTGACACGCTCTTCCTGCCCCCACGGGCCCCGCCCTTACGCCCTTTCACCGGAGCTTCGGAAAGCGCACGAGACTCCGGTGCGTAGTCGGTTAACGGGGCCGCTCTCCTAGTGTAGGAGCAGCCCCTCCTACTCACCGCATGGACTTTGGCACGCATGGGGATGTGCAGGTCACGACGGCGGCCACCACCCCCGCCGAAGCTTGTCGCAAAGGGCGCGCAGCCCCCGCAGCCTCCGGCATCAGTAGGTCGAGCCTGCCTGCTTCACTCAGCAGGCGAACTGCCTCGAGCACACGCTAGTCATGCATGCTATAAAAACTAAGCCTGCAACTACTGGTACCTGAACATTTTTATACTACGCCAACCCTGCTGCCAGCCACCAGGTCACCAAAACCTAATATGGTGGCTGGCAGCAACCCCCCAATGCATTATATAAACGCTGTGCTACTTGGGCTATAATTGGGCTACGAACTGCAAGCCCAAACTTACAAAATGGCCGGACCGGCCAGCCAAGCCCCTCCCAATCTGCCCGGGGGGCAGACCTCGCCTTGCTCGGCTGCCCCCCAAGCCTCCCATACCCCAGATGGGGCAATGAGGACAAGGGCGTGGGGGGCATTGAGGCTCCATCGCAGGGCCTTGGACGCAATGATCCATCAGGTCCCTTCCGTATCTATTAGATACAGCACATACCTGTCCTTTTCCCATGTGCTGGCGCACAATAGGCTCCGTGCGCCAACACAGGCACCTTTGCAACCACGGTGCAAGAGTGCCTGCGTTGCGGGATGATTATTTTTGTGCAGGAAGGGAAACCTTCCTGCACAAAAACAATCACAAGAGGCCTTTTCCTCTTTCTATGTGTGCTGTGAATGCAGCACACACAGTATTGAGGCTGCGATGGAGCCTCAATACTCCCCACACCCTTGTCCTCATTGCACCATCTGGGGTATGCGCGACGCACCGCAGAATGCAGCACACATAGAAAGAGGAAAAACGAGGAGAAATAAAGAAATTTCTCCTCGTTGTGCCTCCCTTATGCCTCTCCTGGGGAGGTGAAAGTTTTGGGCGCTGCCTCAGACTTATGATTACTCGTAAATCTAGGGCAGTGTCTAAAAGCCAAGGATGTTGCTCAGAACGCCCCCAGCAACACCCATGGAACGCCCCTTTCACGAAGTTTTCTGCGTGAAAGGGGCACATATATAAAAGATAACGAAAAGCCACGTAAGGTGGCTTTACGTGGCCTTATAAATATGCCAGTGGCACATTGCACCACCGGAACATACAAAAAGTGACGTAAGTGACAATTTGCATGCTTTACCATCTGAGCTGCGGGAGCATCCAGTGCTAAATTCACGTCAATTTCACACTTCTTTTATATATTTTCTATAACGTAGCACACTATCCAATGAGTCGTATAGTTTCAAATGGTCAATCAATCAGGCTAGGTCAGTCCTTCTCCCCTCAGAGAGCAGTCTGGGATGGGTTAGTTTCCCACAAGGCACTGCAGTACATCAACAAAGAAGAGCAGAGAAAGAGTGGTGCATGGGGTTCTTTCCTGTGTAAAGTATTCATCTTCCAAATACCTGCTAGCTCACATAGTGCCACCGTGTGACACACAATATCAGCTCCCATCACATGGTCTCCTGGTGAGGAGCCGATATCACAGGATAGCAGGGAAAACAAGCTGAAAACCACTGTAAATAGCAGTTTGCCAGCTCGTTTTCCGAGGCTTTGAACTGCCAACGTCCATTAAGGGGTGTGAAAACACCCCAGGACATCGGCACCAGCATCAGCAAGCTTTTTTGTTTTTTGGGGGTAGGGGATTTGGGGGCGGGGTGGGGTTCAAAAGTGCCTCATAGGTACTTCTCGGCACGAGGCCCTGACCCCTCCACACACGGTGGGATTGTTCTTCAAGTTGGCAGGTATGCTTCCATCTTCACCAGGATTTGAGGAGGATGGCTTGAGACATCTACTGCTACAAATACAGATGAGATAGTTGCTCCATCTGCCTGGTGATAGAAACCCTTGCCATTTGTGTTGCTCCCTTGAACTTGCTGGGTGCGGCGGTCCGGCACCTCATTTGCTAACCAGTTAACCGAATTGAGAGTTAATCGTGGTCAGTGTTGGACCATGTGTGGCTATGTGCTTGCATGCCTGTGTTCACCTTTATACCCAGAGGGAGGTGTACCTCTCATGTCTCTGTTATCACATACACACACACAAAATTTGAGACACTGTGCCCTCTTTCTTTACAGGTACTTTGGTCACTTTTAAATTACCTGGGTGTTACCTTTACAGTTGCAAAACTAAAACAGTGCCAAAGATATAAAGTAAAGATTGTGATTCTCCATTTTGATACAGTGTCTTTTTTCAAGCTTTTCAACTATTAGCAGGAAAACCTTCCCATCATTGTATTGATGATGCTGTACCATATTGTACTGGTCACGTCTTTTTGTTTCCGGTGCTTTAGAAGCATCCTGTAAAGTGATTAGCCAGCGGTTCTTGTTTCTTTGCTATGTTGTACTTACCATCTTCTATATTCTATAGCCAGTTTCTACATGAAATGACATTCTCATTGTGAGATTCTTAGTGTCATTATGAGATTACTACGTTACAGTAATATATTGCAAATTATGTGATTTCTACTTTTTGATTAATTTTTGTAGAATTAATATATTTAATATATAAGAGATGATTGAAAGGCTTATGTATCACACAACATTAGCTGGACATTCATTGTGATCATTTTGTTGAGCTGTAAGTAGACTCACCTCAGACCATTTCCTTTGAATTATTCCTGGTCTGCTCATCTGCATCTCCGTTGAGAGTCAGCGAGGATTCAGTGAGGTCTATCTTCCATTACATATCTTGCTTTTGGAGCACTGATTGCACCCAGCACTCTTCCTTTTGGCGTGCTTTGAGGTCCATGAGTACTCCAGTAACTGACAATAAAAGTGTGGATACCTGGGAATTCTAGCTATAAGCTAGGCTAGATGGCTAAGCTAAAACCAGGGAATGAACTACCCCTACGGGCGGTCCAATCCAGGACCGGACAGGGGAACCAGAAGCAGCATGCTCCCTCTGTCTCCATGTGCAATCTCTCTCTTTCCATCCATCCATATTCTCTCTCTATCTTTCTCTCTCCTCCCTCTTTGATTGCATTCTTTCTACCTTCCCTCTCCCTCCTTCTCTCTCTCTTGAACCTGTCCGGCCCTGGTCCCATCCTATGTTGAACATTGTGAAAAGGGCATCGGTGCACAGCGTGAGAAGGGCACTGGAGAGATCATGCAACTGTGTGTGCCAAAGCCCGCAGTTGCTCCTCACATAGCGAAAGCTATACCTCCGACAGCTTCCATTTTGTGTATGTTTACTGATGGTAAACGTTCAGTGATTTGCTACCGCGAGATTGGACCCGGGCCGGGAAGGCAGAGCCGGACCCAATGGGGGCCCGGGTTGAACGCCGGCCGGTGGCGGGGGACCCGCCCCCCCGCCCCTCCGCATGTAAATTCCCGGCTAAGTCGGGGAAGGGGCCAGGATTGGCCCACGAAAATAAAGAAGGCTCCTCCCCAATCAGGGGGCGAGCAAGTAAGTCCAAGGGGGGAGTTAAGAAGGGGGCCAACGGCCCAAAGAACCACATTTCACCCCTCGCTACAGTAAGTGCTGGGAAACATTCAGGACAAAGACTGGGTTGGAAGGGAACAAGTGGGCCTCACAAGGGGAGGTCCTGGGGTTCATCGAGTGGGCCTTTATGGCAGGTAGGACTAAAATATGGGCCCAATCGCACCTCAATGCAGTGGCATACTATTCAAAGATGGAGGGACAGGCAGATCCCACCAGGTCTTTCAAAAGCAGAATGGCAATGAAGGGATGGGGCGTTTGCAACAGCCAAGCAAAGATAGGAGGCGCCCCATCAATGTCGCAATACTAAGTAGGATGCTGGAGGCAACAGCAGAGGTGTGCTCCTCAAAACACGAGGGAGAGCTTTTCCGAGCAGCATTCGCGGTAGCATTTTTTGGGGCTTACAGGGTCAGCGAGCTAGTAGCCCCATCGAGAAGCGACCCAGGCACAGTCTGCATCCACAGAAGGGACGTGGTGATAGAAGAAGGCCACATGGACATACTGCTGAGACGATCCAAGACAGACCAAGCAGGCAAGGGTAGGAGGACCAGGATTCTCTGCGCAACAGATGCAAACACCTGCGCAGTATGCTTACTAAAGGAACACCTAGGAGAGAAGGAGCTGAGCCAGGGGCCGCTGTTCAGACACAGGGACGGGTCCTTCCTCAGCCGCTTTCAATTCATAGCGGTGATGAGAAAAGCACTAGATAAGATAGGCCTACCCGCACGCGGGGCTCACACTCTTTCAGAATAGGGGCAGCCACGACAGCTGCGGGACTAGGACTGGGGGAGGGGCTGATCAAGGGGATAGGGCGCTGGGCATCCAGCGCATTCAGGCGTTACATACGCCCCACGGTTTACTGAGCCCAATCTCTCCCGCCCCATACAGGTCCAAGAGCTGCACAGAAGACGGTGTGGATAATGGGACATTCCTAAGTAACGCGGGCACAACAGTGGGCGGCAACCAGACGCAAATTCGGCGGCGTATGGCTGCGGGACACCACCATAGAGTGGTGGGGACGCGCAGGGATGAAATGGGAACAACTGCTACCCGCGGCGCGGGAAGCACTGAAGCACGGTGGCAGACCGGACGCGGTAGTGATCCACCTGGGCGGGAACGACTTGGCAGCATTGGGAAGACGAGCGCTACTAGAGAACATGCAGAGCAGTCTCACGGCGCTGGCACGCCTAATCCGCCCAGCGGATCTGATATTTTCTGAAATCATAGCACGGGGGGCCTGGCGCGGGGCAGTGAAGCCGGGAGCAGTCGAAAAATCCAGAAAAAAGCTCAATATTACCATGGCCAGGATATGCAAGGCCCAGGGATGGGGTTTCGTGTGGCACGGGTTCATAAACCTAAGGTCCCCCTGGTATCATCTGGAAGACGGGGTACACCTCACGGGGGTGGGAATGGACATGTTCCTACTAAACATTGTGGGGGTACTGGAGCAAATGGGTTGCAACTAGGACGCAGAGGAAGGGCCGCGGCAAAGGGGGGGAGCACCCTCCGATCGGGAAACCATAAGGAGCGTGGCGGATCAAACACAAGGAAGCTAGTAGGACTCAAAATCACTAGAGGATAGACAGAAGGCTCTCCCAGTGGCCTTGGGATGCCTCACGGCAGGGGCACTGAGGGAGCCAGGGGGCGGCGTGCCGCCAGAGAAAGAATAGAGGCGACACTCCCGCAGGACCCTTGGGATGCCTTACGGCAGGGGTACAGAGGGAGAAGATGGTAGGGACTCAGCCTCAGGAAAGATAGAGTAGACGCTCAAGCAAGGTCCTTGGGATGCCAAACGGCAGGGACCCCCGGGAGAAGGGAGGGCCCACAAAAGGTCCAGGGCGAGCGGGACGGCACTTGCAGCCCGGGCAGGTCCCAACGGACACCCTCCAAATCGGTAGCAAGTTGAAGCCTAGACCCGTGAAGTGAAACCCCGAGAAAGGTGCCCCTCCCTCCTCTCCCAGAAAGTTGAGGAGGCTGGGGGTCCAGGTCACAAAGAAAGTGAGGAAAGCTAAACAAGGACATGGAGGGCTTATGACCATGGACTTTGAAATATAAAAATTGTATGTAACAAAAAATTGTTGTGTTGAAAATAAACTGCGACCTTTTCAGGCACCAAAGAAGTGGTCAGTGGTGATTTTAAAGGAAAGCGCGCAGTTGGCGGTAGCAAGCGGGGGGTGAGCGGGAAGGGGGGACTCACCGCCTGGAAGGGGTTTGGACCCGGGCCGGGAAGGCAGAGCCGGACCCAATGGGGGCCCGGGTTGACCGCCGGCCGGCGGCGGGGGACCCGCCCCCCCCGCCCCTCCGCATGTAAATTTCCGGCTAAGTCGGGGAAGGGGCCAGGATTGGCCCACGAAAATAAAGAAGGCTCCCCCCAATCAGGGGGCGAGCAAGTAAGTCCAAGGGGGGGGGTTAAGAAGGGGGCCAACGGCCCAAAGAACCACATTTCACCCCCCTTGGCGAGGATAGAGGAAGAGAAACCCACCCACCCACACCTAAGAAGACGGGCGTCGCAGCCGTAGCGGGGAAAGGGTAGCGGATCAAACACAAGGAAGCTAGTAGGACTCAAAATCACTAGAGGATAGACGGAAGGCTCTCCCAGTGGCCTTGGGATGCCTCACGGCAGGGGCACTGAGGGAGCCAGGGGCGGCGTGCCGCCAGAGAAAGAATAGAGGCGACACTCCCGCAGGACCCTTGGGATGCCTTACGGCAGGGGTACAGAGGGAGAAGATGGTAGGGACTCAGCCTCAGGAAAGATAGAGTAGACGCTCAAGCAAGGTCCTTGGGATGCCAAACGGCAGGGACCCCGGGAGAAGGGAGGGCCCACAAAAAGGTCCAGGGTGAGCGGGACGGCACTTGCAGCCCGGGCAGGTCCCAACGGACACCCTCCAAATCGGTAGCAAGTTGAAGCCTAGACCCGTGAAGTGAAACCCCGAGAAAGGTGCCCCTCCCTCCTCTCCCAGAAAGTTGAGGAGGCTGGGGGTCCAGGTCACAAAGAAAGTGAGGAAAGCTAAACAAGGACATGGAGGGCTTATGACCATGGACTTTGAAATATAAAAATTGTATGTAACAAAAAATTGTTGTGTTGAAAATAAACTGCGACCTTTTCAGGCACCAAAGAAGTGGTCAGTGGTGATTTTAAAGGAAAGCGCGCAGTTGGCGGTAGCAAGCGGGGGGTGAGCGGGAAGGGGGGACTCGCCGCCTGGAAGGGGTTCAGATGCAAGCCTTTTCGTGGTCACTTTGGGATCCTGTTAGATTGGGAGTGAAACCTTTTGGAGTGAGAAACGGACCGGATAGGAGCACTTCCCAAGCAGCTGAGTTAACCTGACAAGAACAGTAACGAGATCAATTCAAGTTCCTGGAATCTATAGAGGATAGCGCCACCAGAACGTCACTTTTAGCGATGTTATGGTGACGATGTTCCTTTTCCTTATTTACAAAGCGGTGTTAAGCCACTTAATGTGGCTTAATGCCTCCTTGTAAATAAGGCCCCTTTTCATGCTTCACTAAGTGTGAAAGGGGGATGCAATAGGTGTTGCAGTGTTCGTTCAGCCGCAACATCCATTGCTTTTTTACGCTGCCCCATATATACAAGGCTGGGGCAACACCAAAAACTAAGACCAGGGAATACCTGGTCTTAGACTGGCGATATGAGGAGGAATTATTAATAACTCCTCGTTTTTTGCTCTTTCCATGTGTGCTGCAATCTGCAACACACATCGAAAGAGCAAATCGCCTTTCAAGATTGTTTATGTGCAGGAAGGTGTCCCTTCTTGGACATAAACAATCACCCCCTGCAGCGCAGGCACCCTTGGAACACGGCGCAAGGGTGCCTGCGCTGGCGCAAGGCAGCTTTATTAGCGCTAGGCAAAACACAGGGGTGTGCCGTATTTTTGTAAATATGGCGCATCACTATGTTTAAAACTGTTGGAGCGCGGCATTACCAATTTTGGCGTACGACCGTGCTCCGACATTTTGTTGTAAATATCCCCCTATATATGTTGTACATGTAGAGAAACTACATTGAAACGTGGAGACATTCCTGAAAGAACAAACCATTCTGTAACTTCTTGTGCCCTAGTAAACCTGAAAACCAAACTGAAAGTTAGGATGCTGTTTTTCTGCTTTGTAAACTAAGGAATGTAGGGCATATCGACTCTAAGACATGCACCTCCACCAGATTAAGTAAACCATGGCGAACCGGGATAGTGTAAACAAAAAGAAGGGTTGATTGGCCCCGTCTTAGAACATTTCTCTTTTGACTCAAAGTTCACTGCAAGTGTAACACACTGAACAGAGTGCAAAGGAAACCACGAGCACCTGATCACATTCATACCTGGGCTTCCTGTCCACTCCCTCTGCAGGACACTGCCAGGAACAAAGCTGAGATTTAGTTCATATTCTCCATCAGGAGAGATGTTTAGGGCATAACCGAAACAATTTCCCTTTTCATATAAGCATAAATCTAGCTATTGCCTAACTCAGAGCTTGGGCCAGTCCTGATAATTTTACTGTTATACAGGACAACAACCTTTCCTTCTAGACTCACTCATGTCCTTTACCTGCAGAATTATTATATTGCACTGGAAATAAGAAAAATTGTTGTCTGTGCAAATATGCTGGGCATGGCTTTGCAGGCATAATAATTAACAATTTTGGGGCAAGCTAGTTAATGTCAATATTTGTGCCTCCATAGATCAGCTGTCAGGCCGGAAGTATCATCAACCACACCCTGGAGCCTGGTCTAATATTGCCTGCACCAAAGATATGCTAAATAAACACCTTGGTACTGACCCAGTGCTCTCATTTAACTATTGCTCATGGTCCAACGGGCCTCTTCGAGACCAGCTGATGGAAAGAGCTGACTGCATACAATTATCAAATCACATATAAAAGTCCAATATATCCTGTACATAGCACTCGTCTTTGCTGGATTTCTTCCTTCCTAACACACCTATCATCTAACTCTATCTCCCTTCTGCTCTGACCCTTTTCTCTCGACTGAAAAAACAACAAGGTGATGGATGGAATGCTTGAATTAATCTCAGCCACTGGCAATCGCTCGAGCTGTGCAACCCATTTTTTTTCAGCCACTCGGCCACCTCAGTTTGGACCCAGCCATGTGCACATCAGTTTTGACCCTGCTCCTTATGGGAACATTCCAGCCCGAACTGCCAGGCCAGGTCCTCCCTGAACCTGAATAGAAGCAACCCAGGACTGGTTTCGCCCTTATTAGGGCTCTTTAGTCAGGTGTACCTTGGTTCCAGTGGCACTGTGAGCCGGGGACTCATGTCTGGGCATACCCGGCGCACAGGGTGTCAAATGCAAAAACATACAAGGTGATGGATGGAATGCTTGAATTAATCTCTCAAAAGCAAGAGTTCCTCAAGGATGAACTATTGCTCCACCTTGAAAATGTGTTCCTCAGACCACACTGTTGGAGCTGATCTCCTCCTTTGACCTCACAGCCACAATTACATTGACGACATACAACTGGTTGATCACTGCATGCGGAAAAATCACCTCCAACTAAAGACATCAAAAACCGATATACCAGCTTGCAGTAACTGGACCTCCTACCACCTTTCCATCATCTCATTAAAAGAGATTGGCTCACCTCCTAAGCCATCACATCAGGTTAGGAATCTAGATCTGACCAAGGATATAAACTATTCCTTGAGTTACAAAAGATTTTAGCAAGCCACCATCCACCTATTACTCTTCAGTCTATATTACACCAATGGTATACACCTCGGAGCATCCCACCAAGTGATTTGGGTTTCAAGGAATCCAGAATGCAGCTGTGTAACAACTGCTCAATCTACACAACACAAAATTTGTAAAGAGCATGCTTTCCCTACGAGGTATCTTGGAGCTGAATGACAGGTGGTCAGTGTTACCCAACTAAATAGAAGTAATTTAATTGACATTAGGAATATGAAAGGCTGAATATGCCCACCATGACTCAAACCTGTGGCCGAGAGGTGAAACACAGTTCACTAAGCCAACAACCCCATCTAATATTAGGTCCTGCCATTTCACCTACATTTCAGTCTCTACAGCGATTGCCTGTCGTTAGACATATTACTTTAAAAACAATGTCCATAGCGCGTCATGCCATTCAGGTCTCAGATCCTGGCTTCCATGAGCAAAAACTCCATACCACCAATATAAAGCACTCCAATCTAGGCTGGACAGATTTTCATTTCCTTCAATCTCACACTCCTGAGTCCATAGTGCTAAGAGAGGTAACTCACCACTAAAGACCTGGCTGTTTCCACTTTTATACTTTTTTATTATATACCTTTAAGAGCATTTGATGCTGCATATACACACCAGTTTTATGTCTTTGTTTATCCGTAACCAGCCTTCATTGTGATTTTAAGTTCCAGCAGTTACATTAAGGCTGTATTAGGAAGGATATTATGGTGGCAATTCCAATTTTCATTAGAATTCTAGAAATCTTACAGGTGATTTTCTGTGAAGTGAGCAATGCTTTGTGAAAACTCAGCTCAAACTTCCTAATTACAAGTCAAATCAAATAGATTATATGTGTTTTGTCCCTTGCTTTTAGGCCAAAAGATCTTTTTCAAGGCTACACAAGATACCAACAGTTGCTGTATGTCAAACGGAAAGTGCTACTTCCTACATATCAAATTATCATATCTCCATAGAAAAAGTACACGAACCAAGATGTCAAAACAAGCATCAAACAGATATATAATGAACACAAAATATGTTAGGTTATATAGTTTTCTAGAGTTCTCGAATCGAGGTGTCTTCGTGCTGGCTTAAAGACCATGGGGGAGATTTACTAAGATTTTGCGCCGTGTTTGCGTCACAAAAGTGACGCAAATCAGCGCAAAATCTTTTTTTTCCTAATTAACTTTCCAGCTCTAAACTTGTTTAGCGCTGGAAATAGCGTAAAAGTATTGCACTGCTTCGCATTACTTTGCGCCATGGGGGCGTACCAAGGGTGGTGCATGGACATTCCCATGCAACCACCCAAGGTTTCTCACGCTGAACCCAATTTACTAAAAACAGTAGATTGGGTTTAGCGTGAGAAAACTGCGCCCTTTTAAACTAGGCGTAAGGAAGGAGAAATGCTTTCATTTGTCATTTCTCCTTCCTTTTCCGACTTTGCATGCGTGCTGCACTGTGCAGCACGTATGTAAAGTGGGAAAAGCTTTGCATCGTGCCTAGCATAGTATTTTGTACAGGAAGGGCACCCTTACTGTACAAAACCTATGCTACACGCATGCATACACCATAGCGCTACAGCGCTAAGGTGTGTTCATGGCGCACTGCAGCTGAAATCAGCGCCGGTGCAAGGGAAAGGTCAGGAGAGCGCCATATCTTTGAAAAAATGGTGCTCTCCTGCTCCCTCCCTGTCACGCAGCACAGCCTCGCGGGGGGCTGCACTGCGTTGCGTGGAGATTTTATAAATCTCCCCTCAACAGTGTAACGAGTGGACCCAAAGGAAAGAAATTACAGTGAGTTAAATAACCAGGTTTTTTGACGACTTCCTGAAGACTAGCACATTGGGAGCCTCCTTAAAGTGCAGCAGGAGTGAGTTCCAAGATTTCGTGGCTCTCAGTACAATGCTCTTTCCTCCCCAGGTTGCCCCCTGGAACGCACCACAAGTTTGGCTGAGCCTAAGGTCCTACCTGAAGTGTACCATGTGAAATTCTGCTGGAAAAAGAGTGGGCCCTGTCCATGCAGTGCTTTATCGCGATGCAGAGTACTTTATTCTGTGTCTAATGGGGAGCCAATGCAATTGTCTTATGGCATTAGAAGCTGAATGATGTTTGGGGATCTTATAGAGAAGCCTGGCAGCTGCATTTTGTAAGGTTTGCAATTTGTTTAATACATATTGGTTGACACAGGAGAATAGACCATTGCAATAGTCCAGTTTAGTCATGATCAGAGACGTCACAAGATTGTTTTGTAGATACAGAGAACATATTAGAAAATCTATATTTATATCACTTTATAGATTATATAGTATATTATATTTAGTCCCGCTCTTTCCCTACTCACCTTCTATCCAGTATTCAGTAGTTAGTTGCTGCTGGTGGCTGCCAATGCCAGCACTGGCCCTCATTTTTCGACCATTGTCCACTTCCGTAACCTGCTGTGGAGGCAGTTCCGATGATCAATGACTAATGTAAATTTGTCTTTGATTGTCTTCCAAACCTGTCAGTGGTCAGTCTGGATCAACCCTCCATGAACTCCAGGTAACAGCAAAGAAGCCCAGCTTAGCCTAAGCAACAACAGACAGTCGGCCGGGGGTGGCGGTTGGATAACATATGCCAGTTTCAACTTCACCCTGAATCATTAAAGTGCATTCCTTTGCTCTTCTTCTAAATTGCTTTTCACAAGAAACCTCAGCTTTTCATGAAATGTTTCCAGCAAGATTAGGTACTTGTTGACTAAATTTTGTTTTGGCACTGCCTTGAATAATTGTGTCAAAAAGATACTGAAAGTTTTGATCTTTTGTGTGAACTTTTAGCACTAAACTTGAGACTCTAAGCTAAACCGCAAATCACCCATTGCATACCCCCACAGTCACAATGTACCAACTTGCAGACAAGAGCAGTGCCAGCAGCCTAGCACTAAAGGTAAAAGACAGAGGTCACGCCGGCAAAAGGGATTTGCTGATGGTGGAAGTGGGCATGGTCAGTTGTTGCAGTGGGCTGCAGCCTCCTATGCAAAACTGCGAGCACTGGTACCTATCTTAATAGGTCTGGTTTGACTGCTCATCTGTGGCCTGACCTTATGTGATCAAAAGAAAAAGAGATTTAAAACGCACTACTGAGAGAGTGGCTTTGGCTCTGCCCACAAGCTGATCTACCCACTCCCTACTGGATTTGATTGGGCGGAAGTTGTGTGCTTGTGCTGAAAATGAGTGCTTGTATTTCACAGATTACACTCAATATGGTAGGCCTCGTTTGGTTAAGGTGACAAAGCAATGATTAAGGCTCAAGGCCTGATTGTTCACTGGGAAATGTTAGGTCAGATGCCATAGGTCTGATCCGTCTGTTATGTAAAGTTATGACAAAGGCAGAAGTCCTGTATTATTTCTTGAGAAAAGCTTGAATTAAATGCATTAGATCCATATGGAACTGCTGCCCAATAATCCCATGAAGTGGTGTCCTTACTTTGTGAACACTTTGACAAATACAATGAGAAACTCCTTTTCCAAACACCATAGGCAGGGTGATTCATAATGTGAACCCTATGACAAATGCAGTAGGAATGGATTTTAGGTGAATTTGAAATGCAACAGAAAACAGTTTTTTTCATTATGAACGTCATGCCACAAATCATAGCAAGAGGCTTTTTTTTTTTCTTTCAACCAATCGATTGGTTTTGGGATCGGAATCTCGAATGTTTCTATATAAAACTATGTCTGTTAAGTTTAACTTGTCATTCTTTCATGAAAAACTCCCACTATGGGGTAATCCCTTGTTACCGGAGGTGTTTCACGACACTGTCAGTAGGCGGTGGGTTAGGTATGGGATCCAATATTTGAGCGAACTGTACGATTGTAATGGCTTTAGGGCATTTGAGAACTTGCAGCTTCACTACAATCTTCCTGACCAGATGTATTTTAAGTATCTTCAAATCAGAGATTATTTAGTGAAACATCTAGCATTAATGACAGTGTCTAACTCAGAAGTATGGGATTGCCTGTATGAGGAAAAATCAAAATCAAAAATTAGTAGGTTGTATCAGTGTCTTAGCAACTTTAGACAGAATGGTTGTCAAAAGTTGGCGGCAAGATGGACTAAGACTCTGGGGATAAATGTTACTTCTAAAACCATTTCGTTGGCATTAAGAACTATAGAAGAATCAGTTCATTTTGTTAATTTAAGATTACAGCAATTCCGTACAATTTGCATGCCTTATTATACCCCAGAGAAGATTGCTAGCTGGGCTCCGGGGGTTCAAGGAGGGGATAGGAAAAAATGCCCCAAATGTGGGATGTACGCTGCGGGCATAGTACATATGTTTGCCACCTTCCCAGAGTTAGAAGTATTTTGGCAGAAGATAGCTCAGGTGATAAGGCAACGAACAGGGGCAGACTTCACCCCTACAGTCATGGAAATTATACTGGGCTATAAAGAAGAGAGCCAAAGTTTGAAGCGACTTATCACAATCTTATTGGTTGCTGCCCGACTTACTATCGCCAGGGCTTGGATATCTCCAAAACCTCCCACCACAAGCAAATGGTGGGTTATAGTAAGGGAAACTTACAAAATGGAGAAAGCTCTAGCTCAAGCAAGAGGAATTCGCTCTTTGATAAAGTTGGATACTATATGGGGGCCCTTGGCATTAGATATATAAAGCTAAATAGATTTGATTGCGCAAATTCGTAATATATAACCTGAAGGGATGCTTCCCGGAAGAAGAAAGGAGGATTTGTTAATAATATGATTGGTATTGTACTATACTGTTTTCTTTTAGAAACGCTTATTTACATGTTTCGATGCACTTTTAATGAAGACTTCTTCTATTTTGTAATGATGTTTACTTGCTGACAATAAAAAAAAAAAAAAAAAAAAGAGGCTTTACATTTTGAATATCCGGCACATACAATTGGAGTGGATTTTACATTGTCAAATCTCTGACATAGCAATTGAATGCAATAGGAAAGGGCTTAGTGTATATATATCCCTCTTCAAATCTGGCCACAGTAAATGTTTGTTGTTTCCAAAGAGACTTATAGCTCCTGTCGACGTATACTTTGGGTCTGTCTGAATTGTTTGATGGGTCCCTTGAGGTAGATACCAGATAGTCATGCTCATGTTCATATTAGAGTAAATAGACTAACTTTATTTATTTTTAAATGTGGTGACAAAGGTAGTAGGCATCTCATTTTACATTTTGAACAACATGGCTAAGCCCATAGACTTACCCATTTTGATTCTGAAAAGCCCCAGGTCTTCCAAAAAGAACATATAGGCATAAGACTACTGCTGTTTTTTACGATGAGGCCCTACTTGTGTGCAAACTGTCACATGGTACCTCAGGGATTAAGGGTACAGACTACATTTCCCTAGATAGTTGCTTCCTGTGATATTTCTTAGGTACGTGATTTGAACCCTTGTTAATATGCAGGGACCCTAAAGAAAGGTTCCAACTTGTAATTCCACCCAAAAGCTTGAAAACACTCTTATAGAAGAATTGAAGATCTAGGGAACTTGGAGGCCATGTCTTTCTGCGTAAAAATTGCATCCACAGTATCGGTAGCAGGGATCCTAGTATGCAGACCCCCAACACTCTGGCCTGTCATCTAGACGATCTTTGTGACATAGTAGCAGACCTCTCTCTAAAATATACGTGCTTTACAATTTTAGGATATTTTAATGTCCACATGGACAGTGATATATGCGCTAAAGCTAGACACCTGGCAGATACGCTGCTCGGACTCAACTTCTCACAGCGCGTCACGGCTCCCACTCATGCTGCCGGTCATACACTCGACTTAATTTTTATTAATGACCCCAACCTGGCGGTTGAGGCTCCCCTACCCCTAACGTAGTCTGATCATCTATTGATATAATTTATCTTTATGCCCACTCATTCCAGTATCAGACCACAGCACCCAGGGCCGGACAGGGACCCAAAACCAGCCCTGGCAAAGTGCTTGGCCAGCCCCCCAGGGGTTTGGGGTGCGGCCGAGCTGTTTACCAGGGCCGGTTTCTGCCGATTTCATTACAGCGGCCGATATTGCAGCTATGCTGCAAAAACGGCGCTGTAACAAAATCGGCCCCCGGGGACCCAAAACCAGCCCCCAACCCTGGCGGCCCACTGGGTAAATTCACGGTGCCCGCTATGGCCAGTCCGGCCCTGACAGCACCACCCGGAGAGAAGGAGAAACTGGAGCAAAATCACAAAAGACAGCATGACACCAGCACTCCGCTCAGTCTCCCTCACGCTGTCAGGCAATCCCGATGAAGATACTGCAAGTTTTAATAGCTGGGTGGAAAAGGCTCTTGATATTGTTGCCCCCCCCCCTAGACTTGCTGTCTCCTCTAGGAAGAGGCCTTCTGCTCCATAATTCTCCCCAGAACTTCAAACCGAGAAAAGTGTATGCAAAAAATTGGAGCGCGCTTGGAGACAATCCTACGACCCGGCAGCCAAACTCACTTATAGAAAGGCCCTAAAAAACTTCCTTAAGCTTAAGAGAAGCACCATGCGGGACTACTTTACCCTCAAGATTAAAACAGCTGATAATTCAGCAAAAGCCTTATATAAAATTGTTCAAAACTTTACTAAACCTGTAGCTCTGGATAACACTGTGACTCCCTCCTTGTCCCTCTGCACGGGGCTGTCAAATTTTTTTCCAGGACAAAATTGAATCCATCTATGCTTCTTTCCCTTCCAATCTGACCCCAACAGAGCAGAACGACACTTCAGATAGCGCGGAGCGCCTGACCGAATTCTACCCTCTGTCTCTTGAGGCTTCCTTAAAAAAACTATCTGAAAGCAAATCTGGCTCACCCGGGGACCCCTGCCCGGCCCAGTTTTTTAAACTTCTGGCCCCTTGTTTTAACGTCCCCTTGAACCAAATCTGGAACTCTTCTCTGTGTTCAGGCATTTTCCCTGCAGCTTGGAAACAGGTTTTTCTACTACCCATACTTAAGAAACCGGACGCCGAGCCTGCAGAATATAAAAACTTCAGGCCCATCTCGCTTCTACCTGCTCCGGCTAAGATCCTTGAACAGATAGTCCAGAGTCAACTATCGGAATTCTTGGAATCTAACAAACGATTCCACGACTCCCAATCTGGCTTCAGAGCATGCTATAGCACTGAGACTGCTCTCCTAGAAGTGGCGGAAAGCGTCAGTGAAACTACGGACCAGGGCAATGCAGCAATGCTGGTGCTGCTGGATCTGTCTGTGGCCTTCGACACCGTGGCCCATCTGATTCTCCTAGAGAGACTCAAACATCTGGGAATTCAGGGTACGGCCCTTGCCTGGATCCGGTCCTTCTTGGAGAACCGGACACAACAAGTTTTTCTACGTCCCTTTGTCTCTTCCCAGAAGCCCCTTGTTTGTGGGGTCCCCCAGGGTTCGGCATTGAGCCCCCTCCTATTCAATGCCTATCTCTCCCCGCTTGCAGCTCTGATTGAATCCCTGGGGGTAAAGGTGATTTCCTACGCTGACGATACCCAGCTTCTGTTTTCTTTTAAAGAACATTCAGAGGCTGCTTTTAGTAACTTCAGAAGCTGCCTACATCTCGACCTGGATGACCCAAAACTGTCTAAAGCTAAACTCGGAAAAAACCGAGGTGCTATTCTTCAATCAACAGGTCACTCCACCCTCTAGGCTCTGGTGGCCGCAGGAATTGAACCCCCCTCCTGAGCCTGTAGACTCGGTGAGAAACTTGGGTTTCAGATTTGATAATGCCCTTTCTTGCAAGTCCCAGATTCGGCAAGTCTCTTCCTCCTGCTTCAGGAAATTCCGTATCCTGCGGAAATTTCTCCACTTCCTCCAGATGGACTGCAGGAGGACGGTGGTTCATGCCTTTATTACATCCCATCTGGACTATGCCAACAGTCTGTACTTGGGTCTCCCTGCATATCTGATCCGCAGACTGCAGATGATACAGAACACAGCGGCCAGACTGATTTGCAAGGTGCCTTACCGACACTCCATCACATCCCACCTAAGAAGCCTCCACTGGCTACCCGTCATAAGGAGAATTTAATTCAAGGCACTCACCCTGGCCTACAGAGTAACGAGGAGCCGAGGCCCGGCCTACTTGAGAGCTAGACTCCAACACTACCAGCATGACCGGGTCCTGAGATCTAACCACCTTCAGCTCCTCACCACCCCTCGCTTTCGCAAGGCGAGGGTAGGCGGCAGATCTTATGCAGTTAGGACCACTAAACTGTGGAACACAATGCCGCTCCCTCTCCGTCTGACCGAACCTGAACCCGCCTTTAGACGAGCTCTAAAAACCTGGCTATTCAACCGTCACTAAGCCTACTTGTGCCCTGTGTCTCTCGACTGCCTTAGCGCCGGGTCACCTCCGCTGGAGGTAGCTGCGCGCTCTACAAACTCCAAATATAAACTCCAAATATATTGATTATAGTATTTATTTGTGTGTGCACTAAATAAGTTTTCCATTTTAAAGAAAAAGCACTGGCAGGACACTGATTAATTGAGCGTTAATATTGTGTCTTGGTGTGTTTGAGATTCTAACCCAAAACACGTCCCTGAGTGAACCTTAGAGGGCTGTAATTACTTACCATTATAGGCAAATGTTAAAAAGGACACTTGTTCCCCAGTTTGAGGGTCTGGTTACGGAGGACCCAGGGCACGAATGGTGAAAGGCCCCCAATTGACCCAACTTGGGCTATTAACTTCTGACTGCCCTGGGACCGCACAAACATGATTTCTCCATTGAAATATGAAGTGAACATTCTGACAAAGACAAGAGAGAGTTTTACATTGAGAAGTCCTTCACAAACCCCATTTGAAGGAGCTTTGCATTGTGATCCATCTGACAAATGCAATAGGGTGGCGTTTTTCATTGTGAACCTTCCGTCAAAAATAATCGGAAGATAATTTTTTTGTGAATTCCATGACAAACACCATATGGGGGGGGGGCATTATATTTTGAACCATTTGACTAATACAGTAGTAATGGGTTCGACATTCTGAACTCTGTAACAAATGCAATAGGAGGTGGTTTAGTACACAGGTCCCTTTTAGACCTGGCCACAGGAATGCTTGGTGTCCTAAGGGAGAATTTATGTTCATGCCAATGTATACTTTAGGAGTGCCTAAATTGTTTGTTGGGTCTCTTTAGCCAGATACTACATGGTCACGTTTATGTTCATGTTAAAGCCAAAAGGCTTACTTTATTGATTTTAATATGTGGTGACAAAGACAGTAGGTCTCTCATTTTACTTTGTGAACGACTTGAGAAAGCCTGTAGGCTTAACCTTGCTTATTATAAAAAGGTTTTTGTGTTCCAGTAGACCGACACAGGGACATTGCTGGTTTAGGTTGTATGACGAAATATCAAACCACTAAAATATTGTGGTGCAAAAATATTGTGATAAACACACTGACCACAAAAATATCGATTTTACATGTTTATAATGCAAGTACCAAAATATCTTGGTAAAAATATTATGGTACAAAATATTAACATAATAGTAAGCATATATATTTAATTAATTTAATTTAAAATAAAAGTAAAATACATTTTAATAAAATTAATATCTTTAAAATATATATACAGCCTAAAATAATAACATATGAACATGAATGTATTAAATTAAAAAATAACAACACACATAACATTCCAAAAATGATTGTAATTAAAAATTACATTATTCAATTATAAATGACAAAATATTATTACACACAGAAAAATAATTCCTAAATAAAAATATACAATAATTATCATTTATATTAATAGTCTAACACGACAAAACATATCATTGTTAATCTTTGTTTAAAATGAAAACATATCTCACATTTATTTGATTGTTACAAATAATATTTAAAAATATATAATAAATATTTTAAAAATATTACAAAAGTAAAAATGTAAATAAATTTAAAAAACAAAACACAATAGAACATCAATTAAAACATCTATAATATTTTTTTTAAAGCATGTGATTTACTTTAAACATGTTCAAAATATCGTTAGAATATACATGATAAATTAATGTGTGGCAAATAGACTCCTATCCAAACGTATTAAAAAATAAACAAAGAAACAAGCCAAATACTTTATTTTTACTAAAATCCCCCAAAACTGAAGAGAATTCATAAGCTGGGAGGTTAAAATGGACTATTCTAACACCAATCTAACAAACACTGGGTAACCTGTATAGATTGGGGAGAGGGTCAGATTTTCATTGTTGGGTACATTTGTAATTTTATGTTTAGTATTTAGTTGTGTGTAAATTAAAGGACTTTTTCTTTTTAAAAGTAAAACCCTGTACATTGATTAATTATGGGCTATTGTGCACTTTTGTGGAGTTCTTTGAAGTTTATCTAAGCCCTTTGGTTGCTTTAATTTGTTCTTTTGGCTTTATTTTTTTAACTATGTTGTTAATATAGAGTTCCTGATACAACAAAGTGGTAATAACTCTGTCCTTCCTCTGAAATTTCAGAAGTGTCTTGCTTCAGTTGCATGTTTGTTAAAGAAAAGCTTTTTGAAGGTGAATGCAGATAAAACAGAGGTGTTCATTCTAGGGAGTCATCCTTAGAACAAGACTTTGGATTGGTAGTCTCTGGAACTAGGCCCACTCCAAGCCCCTGCTACTATGACCTTAAATGTTGGTGTTCCTAGCAACACGGATCTTACCTTCTCCCTATATGTCAACAAGATCGCTGGTACATGTTAGTCTCTTTTGAAGAGTTTAAGTAAAATTCTTTCTTCCTTAAGTTGAAGGAAGAAGGTTGGTGATTCAGACAGCAATCTCATCCTGTTAGGTTTATAGGGATGCCGTCCCCTTGCCTTACCAAATACCTTACCTATTGCCTTTAGATTGTGCAAAAACCAGCTGCCACATCTGTTACTTAATTTACCACAACACACATCTGATAAATCCCTATTGGACTTTCCCCACAAGTGACTAAAACACATTTTTTAAGACTCTTCACATGGTGCACAAGACACTTGCTTGCGCTTTCCCTTAGTAGTTCAGCTCTTAGCTTTGTCCTTACATGCTCTCTCAGATGCTTAATTTCTTTTCTCATACACTCTTGGTTGCGTCTATGCTCCAATGCTCCAGGGCAGGCAGACCCTATCTTGGTTCTCGTTCTCATTCACTGTACACCAGACGTAAACAACTCTTTCCATGTGATTGCTGGGTGAATGAGTGCCTGTGAGAGTGTAGAGTGCAGCATATTAAAGCCAGACCTGTTAACAGCACCAGTGCCTGTTTACAAATTAAGCGCTGCTTTCGGCTGTTCAAAATGCCAGTTACACAGCTCTCTTTGCTACAAGTTATAATGTGACATCACAGGCCCCTGTCTCCTAGACGGATTTTACTGGCTGAGTGCAGCTTCTATCAGACACACTCACTCACTCATTTCAAGCACTCCCAGAACAAATGCTATCTTATAAACAATGTCTACAGTGAAATTGCACAAAAGCCAAAATTTGGACAACACTAAAAATAAAGAGCAGGCCACAATGCTTACAACCAAATTACTTAAAATGCCTCTACATACAGAAGCACTGTCTGAAAATGTTCATATGGCGCACAAAGGCCCTACAACTGCCTGGTCAATGATTGTCGGTAAATAATTCTTCCAGCAAATTGGAGATGTATACAGGCTGTCATTCTTTCACTAATCTTGTTTGAAATATGTATACTTTTGAAATGTTGTACTAACTGATCCTACACTGGCAAAGTGCCTCGTCGCTTGTAATGTTTATGTTTCCTTTCACCTTCCTTTTATGTAGATCCAGATTCATGCCACTGTTTGACCACAGCCGGAAGCCGCCAGTCCCCCGTCCATCCCACGTTCATCTTGGATAGCCGGAGTGGGCGAGGCCTTCTGATTTCTGGAAACTCCTCGCTAAGATCTGCCCTGGTCCCCTCTCAACAGCTACATCCTACTTCACAGGCACTTCCAGACGTCAAGACCTATCTGATCCTTTGCACTAAAACAGCCAAGTTTCAAATTAGAGAGGGGACAATACCAAAGAGTGCGCAAGCTCAGAAAATTGCTGTGGAAAGAGGGATCGCCACCAAACAGATGAACAAACTTGCTAAATCTGATGCATCTGATTCGGACACTTACAAAGTCCACACGTCTTCCTACCAATCAGGGGCGTCAGATGCTTCAACAGCAAAACAGCCTTTATTTGAGGAGAAGCATCCATCCCTGATCAGTTCAGCCAGAAGCACATTCAAACAGATGCTTAAAGGGTTAACACAATGTGTTCGTGCTCCACCACAATGACTGCATGTGCTGCCAGCATGGGGTATCAGGGTGTGGGCCCTTGGGATAATGGAAGGGGGAATGGTTGGACTAGGGTACAGAAAAGGTATTGCCTAAAGATATTCTCAATATTAGACAACAAATCTTCTTCTGGCTCTCTTGATCCATAATAAAGTAGTGACATGCTCTGGTACAAACCCACAGTCCTCCATCGATATTGGAAATTGACTAGTAAATCTCGCTTACTTCCATTTAGCCCCGAAGAAACTAGGAGCCGGAAAGAAGCCCAATATTAAAATAGGGATATTTCCTCCCACTTCAATATTTTGTAAATTATGTGTTCAGGTTTGTGTGCATACATCCCAGCATTTTTAAACTAGCAAAAGGGATATTTTGAAAAAAAAAATAGGGGGGACTTTATTTCCCCCTTTTGACATGCATTAGAGCAAAGGGCAATTTTAAGTGGGAGACAGCAAAAATAAAGCCATTTATGGGTTACAAATCGGGTCTGTTGGCATGTATGTGTATGGATACATTTCAGCAGCATGTTGTTGTGTTTAAAATAGAGGGAAGGTAAAGGGTAGTCACTGAAGGCTTGGTAATTTGCAGCAAAACATGCAGCATAACTTAACAAATGAGCTTATGATTTAAGATAAAAGCGGCACAACCTCCGCTATCAATGTGTTATGTTTACTGTGACTACCTCCTTTTGGAAAAGCTTCAGGTATTGCTTCAAATGAGCCTGCGCTGTCACTCCACTAGTCACAACCTTGTGATGCAAATGTCAGGCCATTTCGCGGACTTTGCACAGGGAAGAGCTATGGCGCTGTGGGCGGCGTGGTTCATGGGTGTGGTCTGGAGGAGGCGTAAGCCTGGGATGATGTGCTGCCTGCCATTTCCGGCTTCGCCTAAGAATCTCTTTTCCCGCGCTTCCTATATCTCAGTTTGATGCTAAGGGTGAGATGGAACCAGCATGTTATTCTTAGCCTCTAGCGCCAACTTTTGGCTAAGATTAACATATGTAATGCCAGCTCAATGTGCCGCAGGCAATAAGGGACTGAGGACCATATATGTACGAACACATTATTCCATAGACACAGAGTGACAGTGGCGTAGCTAGGGGGGGGGGCGAGGGGGGCGGACCGCCCCAGGCGGCACGAGTTTTCAGGCGGCAGCCGGCCCCCCCTTCCCCCCGCTCTTACCTGCGGCCGTCGCGGCCGCAAGAATCGGCCGCGGCCGCTACCAACCCCCCCCCCCTCGCTCTTCTATCACGAGGGCGGCTAACTCAGGGGCCGCCACGGGCAGCCTAAGGCCTAGCTACGCCCCTGCAGAGTGATGAAACCCTTTGATATATCTGGCCCTGAATTACTTATTTTTCAAACTGCACATTTCTTGTCAGCTTGGATTATGATTGTCTTGCTCTGTAATCCTTGGTTAAGGTGGTAAGGTCACCTGAGAGAGCAAGTTTGCCCCTCTGGCCTGTGCCTCTGGGTCTGTCACTGGGCCACCCTCTCGGGTAAGTTTGGAAGTTGGGTGTGCTGACTTGGTCATGTCCGCCCTTACACGTATTTTGTAATGACAGATGGATCTTTCCTGCAACAAGTAATGGTGCGCATAATCTATTACTGCTTGAAAACCAATGCACGTCACAGAAATGTAGTAGTCTTTCAAGTTGTTCTGTACATATTAAATATATTACATGCAGCCATGATATTTTTAACAAACAATGTGTGTACTTGAACCAATCACGGCAGATGATACCTGATGTGAATAATATCAAAAATATTATTTTAAAAAGCAAAACAACATGCAATATTTTAGGCACTGTGCAATAACGCATTCTACTTATCTGCAGCTTTCAGGGGGATATTCACAAGAAATGGTGAAAACTATCGCTAACCTCAGTTAGAATGCGTTTTCTTATCGCCGTGTACCGCGGGGAACTATCGCCGTGTTAGCGGCGTATTCACAACACGCCGCTAACAGGCGATAGTTTCCCCTACCGGGTCAAATATCCGGCGATAAGGTTAGCGTCCCGGCGATAAAAATCGTCACGCTAAAGTGAAAAAAGTGGCGATGGGCCAATTAGCGACCAGGAACGACACGCAAATTAGCGCCAGCGCAATTTTTCTCACATTAGGCGGGAAAAACCAGTATAATACGCCCGCCAAGCAGCCCAAACACCCAAAAGAAAAAAAAAAAGAAGAAACAATTGAGAATAAGCATGGAGGAAGCTGGACCAAGTACAGAAGCCAACAACAACCCCCCAAACACCCAGGAGGACCAGCCAGAGACCCAGGGGAAGGGCAAGCAGAAGAGGAAGGTTCAGTCCGCAGGAAAACCAGGTCCTGATTGCGGAGGTGACAGAAAACCAACAACAACTTTTTGTCAGCTCCACAGTGTCATTGGGAACAAAAAATGCAATATGGCAGTCCATCGCTGCCAAGGTGAATGCTGTCGGAGAGGTGAGGACAGTGGACGACTGCAAGAAGTGCTGGCATGATGTTAAGCGCAAGACCAAGCTGAAACTTGCAGCCAATCTCAAAGCAGCAATGCAGACTGGAGGTGGGAGTCCAGCGCCACAGGAGGAGCTGGATGCGTTGGAGGAACAGGTGTCCCAAGTCATCAGCGAGGAGACGGTGGTTGGAGTTCCGGGACAGGATACTGCTCAACATGACCAGACACAACACCAACAGGGTGAGTAACAACCAGGGACTGGGGGGACGGGGGGAGATGGGCCTAATGGCACCCATGCACAATTAAATATATTGCAGCACACCCACAATGACTGTGGATCATGTCCCGGATACCCTTGGCCCTGGTGGCATAGACACATATCACCCTACTCACACAATACATTGCAAGACACATATTGGTGGGCTCACAGACCTGGAAATGTGCACATAAAAGTCCAGCAAATATAGTCCAAGTATCATATCAGACCACAAAATAAGGGCTACATGAAAGAGCAAAGGGCCACATTGATTGGAGATGCGGCAGGGTGTCTAAATGGCCCCCTGCCTCAACACCACGCATATGCATGTTCCTGTATGTCTGAGTCGTGTGCAAGATTGTGCATCAAGGGTGACACTACTGTACATACACAATCTTGCACACAACTCAGACACACGGGCACAATGGTGCTTGTGTGCTGACATTGCTGGCGGCATGCCCACTCATGCAAATGATCAGTCACATACACACTGCATCCTCATTCTTTGCGCAGAGAGATGCAGGCCGGGGCAGACCAGTCGTATATGCGTGGTGTTGAGGCAAGGGGGCCCTGTAGACATCCTGCCGCATCTCAAGTTAATGTTCCAGCTTGCTTGTACAGGAGATGCAGTCCTGTGTACACCAAGTGAGAAAACATCTAGTGAATCTGCATACCATAAACACATGCATTGTCACAACAAAGTGACCATGTAGCCTACTGGCTAAAAGGTGCATATCCCACAATGCACACAATCAGCAGACCTGAGTCAAAATGTGATGTAATACAATGAGCAGGGGGGAGATGCCTACAACACTACAGTGCATGGACAATGCAGTTCAGGAATGTGTCCTCCAAATATGTACCACATGACTTGTCCATGTGCCATACTCACAGAACTACAATGTCCCTGTATAGATGTCTGACAATGTAAGTATGACAACAAGCAAGGATAGCAAAGTAGCACCAAATAATGACAAGTAGCAAAATTGCACCATCACCCCTTAGGTCAAATAGCACTCCTCCACTATCAAGTGTACACATCTGCCATACAGAAAGCTGCATTCCACATCAGTCCTGTTGTGAGTTGCCCATTACACCATTATGTGCATGTAAACCTATCAGTTTGGTAAGTCAACAGTGTCAGTTAAAAAATAGGCAGTCATGGTCCTTATCATCCACACGCAAAGCCCGGCATTCAATATTCTGAACCATTACAGCATGTATCATCCATGTGAACATCTGCGTTGCAATAACACAAACACACATCACCCTGCCATTTGCATCTGTTGGGAGGGGGGCGGAGTCAGGGCCTGAGCACCACTAATACGCCTTAGTAAATCCACATCCATCAAATCCAGGCCCACACATACACCACACGTGGGGTTAACACTGTCTGTACAGCCAGCATAAACAATGGAAACTCAACCTGCACCATACTCACAACGGGTAAGCCAACAGGAGGGCAGTAAGCAATGCATGCAAGAAAAAACTTGACTGACGACATGCACACAAGATAGAACACAATAGCCAAAGCTAGCTGGATGCAAATGTGTACCGCATTGTGCAGCACACATAGGAACAGTAAGTAGGCCTTCATTGCAAAGGTGCATAAAGGGGGCCCTCCTCACACATGACTATTCCCGCACCAAACCCATGCACATGTGCAGTACCCAGCAAAGCTGGCTGTCTGTGAGCCACACTGACAAAGCAAGTGACAGTGCATGATGAATAGCATGCCTGCCCACCCAACATATTAACAGGGTGCAGGCGACGTCACTGAAGTGCCTGAGTGTGGACTTCATCCTTAAAGGAGCAGGTCACACTCTGACACTTCCTCATGTACATACAACCCCTGACGTAAACAAGACATCAGCTGCCAAAGAATGCACAAGTGTCCCAACTCTGACCACGACCCATATTTAGCCCACCTTGCAACATCTCACCATTGTATAGGGACATGAGTGAAAGGCCCACTGCTTGAAAGGGATAAGGGGCAGAAATACAAAAGCTTCTGGGGCGACTCTACCACAATGCAGTGCGCACACACACATCAATCTGAGCTACTCAACATTGACTACAATGTGGGACAACCTGCATCACTTCCACAACTCAACAGAGGACACAACTGGTGCCGCTTGTGTGTAGAAATTAGCCATTTGCATGTGTCATAACTGTAAACTGTGAGATGACAATGTACAACTACAATATCACATCTGTGATGTTGCACCAATAATCACTAACCGCAAAAAAACATGCATCTCCTCCCAAACTGTCACAATGGACATTGTCATGCAGTCTGCCTGTAAACTCATCCAATGCATGTTCATACATGAAACACACAGTTAAACTGCATCTCCCCTTTACATTGCAGAGGGAGAAACATCACCTCCTGAACAGCAGCCTGCCCCACTCTTCACTGATGAAGAAGAGGAATTCGCCACCATCAACACGGACACCCTCCAACAGCTGCTAGACTCACTCAGCACCCCATCTCCAGGAGCAGGGCAATCCAGACGCGTTGTGCAAACTTCACCCCCTGCACAAACCACACAGCAGCAAGCACCTACAACCACAGCTGTCTCACAGGACCTTGAGGACCCACTACTGGCATTCCAACGCCGTGCGGTAGAGGTCCAGCAGGAGATGGCTGATCAGGTGCAGGTGGGGTTTGACAGCCTGGCGGCCAAACTTGATGCCATACGTGGGTGTCTGAGTCCCATTCGGGACCACCTACAGAACAACACAGACATCCACAGTCCGCTCCATGCCCTCCGACATTCCACGGCTGACATCGCTGGAGTCATGACTCAGAGACAAGAACAACTGTCCAGTCAGAGTGGCTCCAGCGATGGCAGCCAGGAGTTGGGCCGCATGCGTCAAATAATGGAGAACATGGAGCGGATGCAAGCTGAACAAATGGCTGCCACGGCTGCACATCAACGCAATGTAGCTGGAATCTTCCATGCCCTGCAGCTGATCATCACTGCATTGCTGCAGCAAGGTTTGGCACAGATGAATGCTGCTGCAGCTTCTACATCCACATCTCCGCCCCCTGATGTGTCAGTGCCTCACAGTGCTGCAGCCAATCTACCACCAAGCCTATCTGAGGCACATGACACATCAGAGGACGAAGATGTGGATGAATCTGCATTTTTGCAACGAAGAAAGTGGTAGCATTCATCTATGCCAAATGGCCTGTTTCTCCTTGGATCTGGGTTCAGCATCATGGCCCGTAACATCGTCTTCCACTGTCCCCGATACACTCTGTGACACTCACCTTGGACCTCGACATGGACTGCATATCATGTCTTGTTCCCAATGACACTGCACTCAGCCTGCAGACTGAATTCTGCCTCTTCTTCAGGACATTTCCCCCCAAAATGACTCTGACTGGCCCTCCACTGGGCATTGATGGAATGTGAGGATTGTTTGGCCAAGTACTGGTCCAGTCTTCACCAATGTCAACAGACTTGTAAATAAATATTTGAACTCACACAGATGTGTGTTGTCCATGATCAATCAAGTATAGGGGTCTCTAAAAATGTAGGCACAATGAATCCACCAAAAGGTACACCAAGGGAAATAAGGGAAATATACATGTTTAACTGTGACCCAGATAGGCAGTGAGATGACCAGGTATGTGTGAACTAGCTGTGCCCTCGTTGCTCCAATACAACAATCTAGCAACATCCCAACTTAGCCCCACGTCCATTAAGGAAATAGGCATGTTTGCAAAAATGTCAAAGTCTGTTGCAGGCCACAAGTAGTGTCCCCCTTTAAAATTGCTAAAAACTATCTCTTGCCAGATCTACTCACACTCTAAGGGGTGGACAAAGCCTGTTGTGATGGTGCGCATTGCATGTCACATCCCAATGTGGTGCACACCATATTCACATTGATGAAGATTCGTAAGGGCACATGTCTACCATCCATAATTTGAACCACAATGTCTGCCTCAGTGAAGTAGAGTTGGCAATAGGGATTCACCCCAAAGTGCAAGGCGTCAGTCAGCCCCTTTCTGTGGACGAACAATGCTTACGATATTAGGAACCCTCTCATGCTGTGACCGGATAGGGCAATGTGACTCGGGATGTGTGGTGCACTGCACGTAGCATATAGTCAGAAGCAGTGCCACCATTTCAAGGGTGGCATCACTACGAGCCAATGCCAAAAGTTACAGCTGGGAGAAGTGGCCATGACACTGGCACTACCGGGAGCAATGCAACATTCCCCCTCTTGTGTGCTGCAGAACAGTGTGCCTGCCCAAAAACTTCATCAGGGACAAATTCAAAACTTTTTAACTTTAGTGATTCACAAAAGGCATTTAGGAGAAGTGAAGTCAGTACATCTAACTGTACTACTCCTAAATGCCAGTTGTGAATACCGGAAAACGTAAACGCATGACTTACTCTCAGAAGACTTATGTGAATCAGGCCCACTGTTCTGCCATATGCAGTTCACAATGGACCCACAGAAAGACTACTACTTGCCTGGCCCGGAAGTTCTGCCTCCATGCACAGGAACATATAATTCAAATGAATCTGACACACTTGCACTACGCAGCAAGTGTGCCAAGGTCTGTGCAATGTAGATGGACTCAGCACCAGGAGCATGTGAGATGCAGGGCTATGACGCAATCTGTGGTACCCGGCGCATACATCCATCTCCATGATGGATAACAGTAGTTACTACAATATCCTCTCAATGCCATGTCCCTACGTTGTGTTGTAAATGGGCAACAATGTGCTGTCCAACTACGTGAGTCACACTTAAGATGTATAACTTCACAAACGACTGTGTGAGAAGTTGGCCTGGTATATGCTGTCCACTAATTATAGTGGGCACCTTGCACCAGTCCAAACAACCCCTTATTGGAGATAGGTTAAAGACAACCTTTATTGAAAGCTATCCTAGTGGTAGCTATGGAGAGCAGCCTTCAGGCTAAGTCTTGAAGGAATGTAAAGCAGCTTGTTTTACCAGTCTATAATCTCTTGAGTGACCAAATGAAAGAGGACCACACCAGGTATATATATAAAATATATGTATTTAGTCTTAGACACACCCCTCTAGTCTCTTTATGAGGCTAGAGTTCGAAGTACATAAGTTACAAGTCAGTTATCAACAGTAATAGCACAAATACACGTTTGAGCCCTAGGGGCGTACCAAACCATATACCAATAAAGTGGTATAAGAACCACAACTGAGCTAGACACAAGGCCTAGAGCCTGTAGAAGTGCTTGGCCCTCAAGGAACCACCCAAGGTAGTGACACAGGGGACCCACGGGGGACGCGTGCAGTGTGAGAACACAGCCGCGAGCCGCCGTTGACTTCTATGGGGAATGTCGCGGTTAAAGAAAAAGGACACTTAGAGGAGGACTTGGAGCAAACCCCTTTAGAACTAGGTTGTTCTAGAGTCTATACCCACGGGAGCACCGGAGTACTCGAGTTACCTCACCCAGGGAAGCCGGGTGCATAGGTGTCTTTCGGGGTCGGGTTTCGTCGTCGTTTTCAATGGCGATCTGCTGCAAAGTGCTGCTGGCGACCAAGTCGAAAGTGTTCGGGTGGATCCAAGGGTGGATCGAAGATCTGAAGAACCTGAAAGCAGAGGGGACAGAGTCTGGGTCACTAGCCAGTGACCAGGAAGGCGATGAGCAGATGCCCACCGATGTTGGGTGCTTAGGTTGACGGTCATCTTGACTCGTCAGCCACGAGGTCCAGGAGGCGTCAACGACAACCAGGAGCTGGGTTCGAGCTGTGCCACGATGTCTGTCGATTGCAGGGGTATCGGCGACCGGATTGGACCTAACAAGCCTTGGCAAGGGCAAGTCTTGTAGAAACAAAGAAAGGACGTCCATGCAGACCAGCAAGGTCTGGGGGACTCACCCAGTGAGGGTAAGTCAGGGCACGTCTGGAGCAACCAGGAAAGCCCAAGCAGAAGAAGAGTTGCCTTCGGGAGGGCCCACTAGCCAACGGACTAGCGACCGCGAAGGAGCCTCGAGTGGACGCACTTGGAGCTGGCTCACAGGATACTCGTGGAGTGGAGGCCAGTGATCTTCGGTGCAGTCGGTGCTAGAGGCGGGGGCTACTCGGAGCCCAAAGCACAACTTCGTGGGAGACCAGGAAGAGGATGCACTTGCAAAAGTACTTGGTGTCCAGGGGTCACGGTTCCACTTTACCCATGACAGCTACGGGCCTCAGCTTTGCTGGGGACTCAGGGCAGCCTCGGGGAAGTCTGGAAATCCACCTCTGGTGATGCAAAGACTTCGGCGTCCAGCGGGAGCTTCAGCGATGCAGACCAGACAGTTGCTTCTTAGGTGCCTGCCAAGCAGGGGAGTCACTCCTTGACCCCAAGGGGGATTCTTCAGTCCTCTAATCTTCAGGTAGAGCGTCGAAGGTCCAGGATTCAGTGTCAGAGTCTCGTCCAGGGTAATCTAAAGTCCTAAGGACTGGGGTCCCATACTTATACTAAGTTAGGGGTTGGACATACTCTGGGGACCCACCTATGGGAGGGTCAGGGAAGAGGGGTGGTTACACCCATTCCCTTTGTCCAGTTTTGCGCCAGAGCAGGGGCAGGTAGCCCCTGCAACCAGTTTGAACTGGCATATGCACAGGGACACCAAGTGTGCCCCCAGTGCAGGACTTCTGAGCACCAGAGAGTGCTCCCGCCCAGCCCCAATACACATTATCCTGACTGGGGAGGTGGTTACACCTCCCTGCGACAGGAAACCTATTGTCCAGGCCTCCCCTGCCGGAGTTTCAGTCAGCAGCAGGAGGCCAGACCCGTGTCTGTGGCAGCGGCATCCATTTTGTGATGCCAGGGCTCTGGAAAGAAGTTACCGGGTAGCCCGGTGTGTACATGTCTCTCCCTCTAGAAGGGTGGAATGCTACCCCCGCCACCAGGACTGGCGGGGGGGGGTAGTATTCCAAGATGTTTGACACCAAACACGACATGTTTTGGTGCAGCCAGTCCAAAGTTAGCATTGTACCGCGAGGATATAATGCACTTAAGAGTATATGGTCAGGCTGTACCACAAACAGCATCAGAGGAGGGACTCCGAACGCTGTAGAGGGCTCTGCTCATGCAGGGGCACCCTCTCACATAAGAACCTAGCACTCTGCCTTCAGGATTGGTAAGGCCTGCCATAGGAGTGACTTATAGGTTTATATGTGTGTGCAATGGTAGTGATATAGGTAGCCTATACCACTGTAAGGGGTGCATGCACCACCTTACCCAGGCTGCAGTAGCAGACCTGTGGTGTCATTTTGGATGGCCTTCCAGGGGTGGCACAATACATGCTGCAGCCCCTGGTAGGCCTCTGAGGTACCTATGCCCTGGGTACATAGTATACCATATACTAGGGACTTATAAGGGCACTCCAGATTCCAATCAGAGATGTGCCTAGGGCACATGGAAACCATTTTAGAGAGGAAGCAGCTAGGCTGGGGTTCTGATTAGCAGGGCCCCAGCCAGACTAAAGTCGAAAAACAGTGAAGCATCAGCAAAAAGTGGGGGTACCCATGTGAAGCAGATCCTACTCTCCTACACAACCCCCCAAACGTAGGGACATTAAACTAACCTTGACCAGTTGAGTCTTCATGTTCTAAGTGGAAGTACCTAGAGAGTCCATCTGCATTGGCATGGTTACTCCCAGGTCTATGTTCCACTGTAAAGTCCATCCCCTGTAGGGAAATGGACCACCTAAGCAGTTTGGGGTTTTCACCCTTCACTTGTTTTAGCCATAGGAGGGGCTTGTGGTCTGTTTGAACAAGGAAGTGAGTACCAAACAAGTATGGCCTCAACTTCTTCAGAGCCCAAACCACAGCAAAGGCCTCCCTCTCTATGGCTGACCAACGTTTCTCTCTAGGGGTCAGCCTTCTGCTAATAAAAGCTACTGGCTGATCCTGACCTTCATCATTCAATTGTGACAGTACAGCCCCTACCCCCAATTCAGATGCATCTGTTTGGACAATAAACTTCTTGGAGTAATCAGGTCTCTGGAGAATGGGAGCAGTGCACATGGCCTGCTTCAGGTCATCAAATGCCTTTTGACAGTTAGCTGTCCACTGAACCTTTTTGGGCATTTTCTTGGAAGTTAAGTCATTCAGGGGTGTCACTATTGATCCATACCCCTTGACAAATCTCCTATAGTACCCAGTCAGGCCTAAGAAGGCTCTCACCTGAGTCTGGGTAGTGGGAGCAACCCAGTCCATGATGGTCTGGATTTTGCTCTGCAGTGGTTGAACCTGGCCTCCACCTACAAGGTGGCCCAGGTACACAACCTGACTCTGCCCTATCTGGCACTTGGTGGCCTTGATAGTGAGGCCTGCCTTTTGCAGGGCCTCCAAAACATTTCTGAGGTGGACCAGGTGATCCTCCCAGGTGGAGCTAAAGACAGCAATATCATCTAGATATGCTGCACTGTAGGCCTCCAGACCTGTAAGGACTGTATTCACCAACCTCTGAAAAGTGGCAGGTGCATTCTTCAGACCAAAGGGCATTACCACAAATTGATAATGTCCACTAAGGGTTGAGAATGCTGTTTTTGGCTTTGCATCATCAGCTAGTCTGATCTGCCAGTAGCCAGCTGTCAGGTCAAATGTGCTTAGATACTTGGCTGAGGCCAAAGTGTCTATTAGCTCATCTGCCCTAGGTATTGGATGGGCATCAGTCCTAGTGACTGCATTGAGACCCCTGTAGTCCACACAAAACCTCATCTCTCTTTTCCCACCACTGGTGTGAGGTTTTGGCACAAGGACCACTGGACTAGCCCAAGGGCTATCTGAGGGTTCAATAACTCCCAAATCCAACATTTTCTGGACTTCTGTCCTGATACAGTCCCTGAAATGGTCAGGTTGCCTATAAATCTTATTTTTAATAGGCAGACTGTCCCCAGTGTCCACTTCATGAGTGCACCAGGTGGTCTGACTTGGAGTCAGAGAGAACATATGTCTGTACTGATTGAGCACTTGTCTACAATCAGTTTGCTGCTGAGCAGTGAGGCTGCCTGCCAAGGCTACACCATCCACTGACCCATCATCAGGGTTCTGTGAGAGCAGGTCAGGGAGTGGGTCACTCTCTTCCTCCTGTCCCTCATCAGTAGCCATGAGCAAGCCCATGTCTGCCCTGTCCACATATGGCTTCAATCTGTTGACATGGAGAACCCTGTGGGGACTCCTGGGTGTTCCTAAGTCTACTAAATAGGTAACCTCACCCTTCTGTTCAACAATGGTATGGGGTCCACTCCACTTGTCTTGGAGAGCTGCTGGGGCCACTGGCTCCAGCACCCACACCTTCTGTCCTGGCTGGTAAACAGTCAGTACAGCCTTTTGGTCATGCCAGACTTTTTGCAGTTCCTGGCTAGCCTCAAGGTTTTTAGTTGCCCTTTTCATGTACTCAGCCATCCTGGAGCGGAGACCAAGTACATAGTCCACTATGTCTTGCTTTGGGGGCTTGAGAGGTAACTCCCATCCTTCCTTCACCAAGCACAATGGACCCCTGACAGGGTGACCAAACAAAAGTTCAAAAGGGCAGTAGCCAACCCCCTTTTGAGGCACCTCCCTGTATGCAAATAAAAGGCAGGGCAAGAGTATGTCCCATCTTCGCCTGAGCTTTTCTGGGAGCCCTTTAATCATGCCCTTTAAGGTTTTGTTGAATCTCTCAACTAAACCATTGCATTGTGGGTGATAGGGTGTGGTGAACTTGTAAGTCACTCCACACTCCTTCCACATTACCTTCAAGTATCCAGACATAAAGTTTGCACCCCTGTCTGATACAACCTCCTTAGGGAAGCCCACTCTTGAGAAAATTCCCAGGAGGGCTCTTGCCACCACAGGTGCTGTAGTGGTCCTAAGGGGAATAGCCTCTGGGTACCTAGTGGCATGGTCCACCACCAGCAGGATAAACCTGTGCCCAGATGCTGTTTGGGGATCCATGGGACCAACAATATCAATCCCCACTCTCTCAAAGGGAACCCCCACCACAGGTAGTGGTATCAGGGGGCCTTTGTGGTGCCACCTGCCTTCCCACTGGCTTGGCAGGTTACACAGGAGCGACAAAACTCCTTGGTGTCTTCAGACATGTGGGGCCAGTGAAAGTGAGGGACAAGTCTGTCCCAAGTCTTGTTCTGGCCCAGGTGACCTGCTAGGGGAATATCATGGGCTAGGGTCAATAGGAAGCCCCTGAACTTCAGAGGTATAACCAACCTCCTGGTGGCACCAGGCTTTGGGTCTCTACACTCTGAGTCCAAGAGTCCATCATCCCAATATACTTTATGGGGACCACTAGCATTCCCAGCAGCCTCAGCAGCACTTTGCTGTCTGAGGGGTTCAAGAGAGGGGCAGCTCTGCTGCTCCTGGCTCAGATCTGCCCTGGAAGGGCCCCTGTCCCCAAGAACTCAACCTGGTCAGGTTCAAGCTCCTCTGGGACAGTTCCTTCCTCAGGACTGAGATCATCCCCCTCAAGAGACTGATCTTCCTTCTGAGCCAAGGGGAAGGCACTGCCTTAACCCTACTACTCCTCCTCTTGGATGGCACTTGGTCCATGGTTCCAGGATCCAAGGCCTGTTCAGTGTTAGACATTTTGCTCTGTGACCTGGTCACAGCAAACACATCTGCAGGGATCCCCAGCATTTCTGCATGGGTCCTGAGCTCCACTTCTGCCCAAGCTGAAGTTTCAAGATCATTGCCAAGCAAGCATTCCACTGGTAGGTTTGCACTCACCACAACCTTCTTAAGGCCAGTTACCCCTCCCCAGGAGAAGTTAACAACTGCCAGAGTATGGTCTGTTCTGACATTGCTAGCATTGGTCACTTGGTACATTTCACCAAGTATAATCTGCCCAGGATCCACAAGGTCTTGTGTCACCATGGTGACACTTGCCCCTGTGTCCCTAAATGCCAAAGCCTCTTTTCCATTGATTAAGGGCTGTTGCCTGTACTTGCCCAGATTACTGGGACTCACAGAGGAGGTCACATCCATGCCTCCATCACAGACTAGGACAGCCTGAGTGAGTTCTCTGACTAGGCCAGAGCTCATCTCATTACCCAGGGTCAACCCTACTAAACCCTTGGCCTGTGTACTCCCACCACCAATTGTAACTGCACTAGGGGGAACAGGTGCCTTAGGGGCATTGGTGGGGGCTGGAATAGAGTCTTTGGACTTGGTGCAATCACTGGTCCAGTGTGTCTTTTGCTTACAGACTTTGCACCATGGTTTCTTTTGCCCTTTTCCCTTGTTAGACTGTGAATCCCCACCTGAAGAAGATTTTTGGGGACCTTGTGAAGACTTCTGGTCTTTACCCTTCTCCCCACCCTTATCAGAGTTTTTAGAATCTTGCTTCTTAGGGTCACCACCTTGGTTCTGTACCTTCTGCCTCACCCTGGTTCTGACCCATTTGTCTGCCTTCTTTCCCAATTCTTGGGGAGAGGTCAGATCAGAGTCCACCAGGTACTGATGCAACAGCTGATTTTGACAGTTATTAAGAATCTGCTCCCTCATGATAAGATTGTACAATCCTTTGAAGTCACATACCTTACTGCTCATCAACCAACCTTCCAGAGCCTTAGCAGAACAATGCACATAGTCTACCCAGTCTTGAGTCTGTGCTTTTTGGGTATCTCTGAACTTTAACCTGTATTGTTCAGTTGTTAGGCCAAACCCATCAATCAGAGCACTCTTCAAGATTTTGTAATTGTCAGCATCCTCCTCTCTAACAGTGAGGAGCTTATCTCTACCTTTGTCTGCAAAGGAGAGCCACAAGATTGCTGCCCACTGCTCCTGAGGGACCCTCTGTACTCTACAGGCCCTCTCCAGTGCAGTTATCCATTTGTGGATGTCATCCCCACTCTGGTAGGGAGGGACAATCTTGCTCAGGTTTCTATGGTCATAAGACCTTTCCCTATCTCTGGGGAAATTGCTGCCACCATGGGACTCTAGTCCCATCTTTTTCTCTGTTTATAGAGATCTAGGGACTCCCTGTCTATAGCCAACTGCTGTTTTCTGAGCTCAAGCTGGGCTTGCTCATACTGAATCAGTCTCTTTCTCCTCTCATGAGAGGATTCCCTCCCATGAGAGGAGACAGAGGTCCCTACTGAGGTGTCAGAGTGGGTAGACTCCTGAGAAGGAGATCTAGTCCTTCTGGGCACACTCACAACTCTTCCTGGGGGGACAAAGGGGAGGTCATTCTGGGCCTCCTCCTCTTCCTCAGGAGTAGCTGCACTTTCCAGGTCAGGATCATTGTCATCCCCCTGGCCAGTTTCAGAGGTTAGGTCCTGGGTATTTTCATCCCTGGTCTCTCCCTCTTCTTCTGCCCCACCCTCTCTGCCTACCCTTTCAGACCTTATGGGTCTTCTAAGATCATCTAGCAGAAGCATCTCTAGGAGACGTTGGGTGTTGGCACTTTTGCCTGTCTTCAACTTCCTAACTTTGCACAACTCTCTCAATTCCAAGAATGTGAGGCTGTCATATCTGGATGGCAGGAGCTCACTGGTTCCTGGCAGTGAAGACATTACTAGTGTGGTGTGGTGTATGCACTACCTACTCTAGTGTGGCCTACTAAACTCTCTTGAGTTGTAGAAAGGGTGTGCTATCCCTTAACACACAACTCTAAGTTCAGTAGAACTTACTGTATCCTAAGCTTGATTTATATGTACCTAAGGTACCCTTAGTGGTTTTCAGTTGATCAATTCAATTGAGATTATCTGGTAAAACAATAGCAAGCTGGAATCCCACACGCTGCACACCAATGTGAGAAGTTGGCCTGGTATATGCTGTCCACTAATTATAGTGGGCACCTTGCACCAGTCCAAACAACCCCTTATTGGAGATAGGTTAAAGACAACCTTTATTGAAAGCTATCCTAGTGGTAGCTATGGAGAGCAGCCTTCAGGCTAAGTCTTGAAGGAATGTAAAGCAGCTTGTTTTACCAGTCTATAATCTCTTGAGTGACCAAATGAAAGAGGACCACACCAGGTATATATATAAAATATATGTATTTAGTCTTAGACACACCCCTCTAGTCTCTTTATGAGGCTAGAGTTCGAAATACATAAGTTACAAGTCAGTTATCAACAGTAATAGCACAAATACACGTTTGAGCCCTAGGGGCGTACCAAACCATATACCAATAAAGTGGTATAAGAACCACGACTGAGCTAGACACAAGGCCTAGAGCCTGTAGAAGTGCTTGGCCCTCAAGGAACCACCCAAGGTAGTGACACAGGGGACCCACGGGGGACGCGTGCAGTGTGAGAACACAGCCGCGAGCCGCCGTTGACTTCTATGGGGAATGTCGCGGTTGGAGTTTTAAAGAAAAAGGACACTTAGAGGAGGACTTGGAGCAAACCCCTTTAGAACTAGGTTGTTCTAGAGTCTATACCCACGGGAGCACCGGAGTACTCGAGTTACCTCACCCAGGGAAGCCGGGTGCATAGGTGTCTTTCGGGGTCGGGTTTCGTTGTCGTTTTCAATGGCGATCTGCTGCAAAGTGCTGCTGGCGACCAAGTCGAAAGTGTTCGGGTGGATCCAAGGGTGGATCGAAGATCTGAAGAACCTGAAAGCAGAGGGGACAGAGTCTGGGTCACTAGCCAGTGACCAGGAAGGCGATGAGCAGATGCCCACCGATGTCGGGTGCTTCAGGTAGGTTGATGGTCATCTTGACTCTTCAGCCACGAGGTCCAGGAGGTGTCGACGACAACCAGGAGCTGGGTTCGAGCTGTGCCATGATGTCTGTCGATTGCAGGGGTGTCGGCGACCGGATTGGGCCCAACAAGCCTTGGCAACGGCAAGTCTCGTAGAAACAAAGAAAGGACGTTGATGCAGACCAGCAAGGACTGGGAGACTCACCCAGCAAGGGTAAGTCAGGGCACGTCTGGAGCAACCAGGAAAGCCCAAGCAGAAGAAGAGTTGCCTTCGGGAGGGCCCACTAGCCAATGGACTAGCGACTGTGAAGGAGCCTCAAGTGGACGCACTTGGAGCTGGCTCACAGGACACTCGTGGAGTGGAGGCCAGTGATCTTCGGTGCAGTCGGTGCTGGAGGCGGGGGCTACTCGGAGCCCAAAGCACAACTTCGTGGGAGACCAGGAAGAGGATGCACTTGCAAAAGTACTCGGTGTCCTGGGGTCACGGTTCCACGTTACCCACGACAGCTACGGGCCTCAGCTTTTCTGGGGACTCAGGGCAGCCTCGGGGAAGTCTAGAAATCTACCTCTGGTGATGCAAAGACTTCGGCGTCCGGCGGGAGCTTCAGCGATGCAGATCAAACAATTGCTTCTTAGGTGCCTGCCAAGCAGGGGAGTCACTCCTTGACCCCAAGGGAGATTCTTCAGTCCTCTAATCTTCAGGTAGAGCGTCGAAGGTCCAGGATTCAGTGTCAGAGTTTCTTCCAGGGTAATCTAAAGTCCTAAGGACTGGGGTCCCATACTTATACTAAGTTAGGGGGTTGGACATACTCTGGGGACCCACCTATGGGAGGGTCAGGGAAGAGGGGTGGTTACACCCATTCCCTTTGTCCAGTTTTGCGCCAGAGCAGGGGCAGGTAGCCCCTGCAACCGGTTTGAACTGGCATATGCACAGGGACACCAAGTGTGCCCCCAGTGCAGGACTTCTGAGCACCAGAGAGTGCTCCCGCCCAGCCCCAATACACATTATCCTGTCTGGGGAGGTGGTTACACCTTCCTGCGACAGGAAACCTATTGTCCAGGCCTCCCCTGCCGGAGTTTCAGTCAGCAGCAGGAGGCCAGACCCGTGTCTGTGGCAGCGGCATCCATTTTGTGATGCCAGGGCTCTGGAAAGAAGTTACCGGGTAGCCCGGTGTGTACATGTCTCTCCCTCTAGAAGGGTGGAATGCTACCCCCGCCACCAGGACTGGCGGGGGGGGGGTAGTATTCCAAGATGTTTGACACCAAACACGACATGTTTTGGTGCAGCCAGTCCAAAGTTAGCATTGTACCGCGAGGATATAATGCACTTAAGAGTATATGGTCAGGCTGTACCACAAACAGCATCAGAGGAGGGACTCCGAACGCTGTAGAGGGGCTCTGCTCATGCAGGGGCACCCTCTCACATAAGAACCAAGCACTCTGCCTTCAGGATTGGTAAGGCCTGCCATAGGAGTGACTTATAGGTTTATATGTGTGTGCAATGGTAGTGATATAGGTAGCCTATACCACTGTAAGGGGTGCATGCTCCACCTTACCCAGGCTGCAGTAGCAGACCTGTGGTGTCATTTTGGATGGCCTTCCAGGGGTGGCACAATACATGCTGCAGCCCCTGGTAGGCCTCTGAGGTACCTATGCCCTGGGTACATAGTATACCATATACTAGGGACTTATAAGGGCACTCCAGATTCCAATCAGAGATGTGCCTAGGGCACATGGAAACCATTTTAGAGAGGAAGCAGCTAGGCTGGGGTTCTGATTAGCAGGGCCCCAGCCAGACTAAAGTCGAAAAACAGTGAAGCATCAGCAAAAAGTGGGGGTACCCATGTGAAGCAGATCCTACTCTCCTACAGACTGGCCCTAGACTAGGCCGTAAATCCTACTTGCCACCCTGTTATCCATGCAAGTTTACTGTGCTCACATCTAAGGTATCCTGACACAATCCATCCTGCTAAGTAACATGTCATGACCACACTTACACATTCAACGGAGTGTCCAGTGATGATATGAGATGCAAACAAGGTGAAAAGCCACACTCCACCACATCACCCCTGACATAAGTGCAAGCAGAAATCAAAACTAGTAACCATTTATTATAAAATTACAAAATGTATCTTTCCTAAACTACCAATAATCATAACTACTACTATTCTAAACTAAACTAACTAGAATAAAGTGAAAAAGTACCTGAACTATCTACCCTAACTAATCCTAAACACGCAACAACATATCTAATACATCAACCCCCTCCCACCCTTAAGGCACATCATGAGACAGGACAAAGACATCTAAGCTATACACAAACTAACTACACACTTAACCTACACAAAGATATATTTTTTTGTATATTTTTATAGATTTTTTTAAACAACAAAAACATCAACCCCCCTGTTAGACTTGGCATCTTTTGGCGTGTTTCCCCTGACTTTTTGCTTTCTGACCTCCCGGTTTTGACTCTGTTTTTGCTGGTGTAATGATTCTGCGCACTTTCCTCACTGCAGTCCAGTGGGAAAGTGCAAGTGCTCCTGTATAAAATGTGTTATGGATTGGTGTTTCCATGATTGGCCTATTTGGTTTATGTGTCAGTCCCTTGTAAAGTGCACTGCGAGTGCCAGGGCCTATAGACCAAATGCTGTTGGTGGGCTGCAGCACTGGATTGTGCCACCCACGCAAACAGCCCGTAAAGTGTAACTCAGGCCTGCCATCGCAGAGCCTGTGCGCAGCCTGGGGCTGCCATGTCGACTTGGCAAGTGCACACACTTGCAAGTCCCTAAACCTTCCCTTTTCTACATGTAAGTCACCCCTAAGGTAGGCCCAAGGTACCCCTGTGGGCAGGGTGCGTTGTAGGCGAAAGGTAGGACATGCCCTGGTGTGTGTGACATGTCCTGATAGTGAATTACAGCCTAGTTCGTTTTTCGCTATTGCAAGGCTACCTGTTCCCCCTAGGCCAGAACGGGCAGTTTTGATTATTACAGCTTATAATCCTAACTGACCCCGGGAACATGGTAGAAATTCGAGTTTAGTATGCCTGGACTCAGAATGATAAAATGCATCTTTTAGTGAAGTTGGTTTTAACATTCTGTGTTTGAAAATACCACTTTTAGAAAGTGGGTATTTTCTTGTCTAACCATCCAAGCCTGCCTCTGCGAGGTTGTGTATTCCTTGTCTGGAGTGTGAGTGACAGGGGCTGGGGGATGCCAGGAGACAGGGTGAGTCAGCACAGGGCTGAATAGCAAGATCTACATGTAGATGGGTGGGAGGAGTTGCACCTGGGCCCTGAATAGGACAGTGCCTTCCCTCCACAATGCTGGCTCCACCTCCTGTGGTGCGTCTGATGTCCCTGGCCTACTCTCTGAAAGAAGGGACGGAGACTTGTCAACAAAGTGCTCCAGAACTGGTTTGGACTAGGCAAAGGCCTCTCTGCCTTCAGAGAACAAAGGAATTTGGGATATAAATATTGGGGCCCTGACCCCATGAAGTTAGATCTCGCTGGAATCAAGGAACCTGCCAAGACGAAGAGCTGGAAGAGCTGCCAGGAGGAGAACTGCCCCTTTGCTGTGTTGTTGCTTTGTTGGGTTGGCCTGCAGCTGCTGCTTCTGCCTTGGGCAGTGAAAGGACTGAACTTTCTACAAACTTGTGCTGAGTATCTCCAAGGGCCTGGAACCGAGCTGGCCTCCTGTTAAGAAGTCTTAGGGACTGCAAAGACTTCACAAGCCTCTGGGTACCGCTTCTGGAACGCTGTTTCAGTTGCCACAGAGGAAGGGAACTTCAACCGACTCCGTCAACCGAATCCATCCCTGACCGATGACCTGTTTGCACCGCAGACCCCATCGCCCCGCTTCGCATCGCAACCCTGGTCTCACCGTGGGCGACGTCCGACGCCGCCAACACCGAGCCGCTGCTTGCACCGTGATCTGTGGGCACCGCAGTTCGCATCGCATCGCTTCACTGAACCAGCCGGACCCGACCGACGCGGTCGCTGCAACTGGCTCAAGAGTCGTGACCGCATCGCATTTGGGTCACCGCTCGCACGTCTGCGGCGCACCGCTCCGACTCGCACCGCTGTCCGACGCCAGCTCCCGCACTCCGGCTTGGTCGCCTGCATCGCAACCTGTCAGCACCGCATCGAGCATCGTCTCACCCTGCATCGCACGCCTTGGACTCACCGACTCCGTCTGCACGACGCTCATCGAGCCGCTGCCTGCACCGCATCGAGGGACACCGCACCTTGCATCGCTCCGTCTTGCACCGCAACCGCGACGAACGCCGACCGGCTCGTACACCCCGTACCAGCCACAACGAGAAAGGTACTGTGACCGAGTCTGTTCACGACTCTGCTGGCCCGTATCGACGCGGTCGGCTGGAACTGTTAGACTCTGTTGTTTTCAGCATCGCGGTAGGCTCGGACGGAGCTACCGACTCGTACGAACTTTGTTTTTGAACTATTCCTGCAAAGAAGAAGTTACCTTATCAAGCATTCGTTTTTCAAGTATAGTATTGTGGATTTTTGTCGTAATTGGTCTTGTCTTGAGTATATAAAAATTGGTTATTTTTCTAAACTGGTGTGGTGTCCGTTTGTAGTGCTTACACTGTATTACTGTTGGTTATGTGCAAATGCTTTACACACTGCCTCTGAATTAAGCCTGACTGCTCGTGCCAAGCTACCACGAGGGTGAGCAGGGGTTACTTCACGAGTGTAACACCCTTACCCTGACTAGGAAGAAGGGTCCCTACTTGGACAAAGGTGCAAACCCTTGCCAACTAGAGATCCCATTTCTAACATTGGTGGCAGCGGTGGGATAGGACTTGTGTTTGCACTTGACTTACAGTGATTGGTGTGCACTACTACCATATCGCAGACCATTACGTACCACATACTGGTTCTTTTTCTTTTGGCCTATTTTTGATCTTGCCAGTTTTCAACTCACTACTTTTGTCATGCCTGACACAGCTGCATCATCCGTTGCATCTCTGGAAGTTATCTTTGAGGAGGATAGGTTGGAAACCTACGCCGTAAAGGAACTACGAGCAATTTGTAAAAACCTGAAAGTCCAAATTAAAGGCCTCACAAGGAAGGAGGAGCTACAGAAGGCGCTGAGGGCCTGGGTAGCAGCCAGACATGCCAGTGGGCAGCCTGGTAATCTCAGTGAGGAGGTGGAGGAGCCTATTTCCAGGGTGGATATGCTTTTGGGTAGGGGGGAACCCGCCAGGTCAGGCAGCAGCAGTCTGTCCCCAGAGGAGCTGGAGGACAGGCGGGAGGCAAGGCAGTTTGAGCTGCAGAAGCTCAGGCTGGAGAGTGAGCGGGAGGAGACGAGATTGGCCATAGAGGAGAAGAAGATGCTCTTAGAGCATGAGAGAGAACTGAAGGAGCTAGAACTTAGGAGTAAGTCAGGCTCAGATGGTGGCAGCAATTCGTCCAGAAAGGCAGACAGGATTGTGCACATTCCCAAGAATGTAGGCAAGGAGTTCAAGAAGGGGGATGACATACAAAGGTGGTTTCAGGGTTATGAGGCAGCCATACACATGAATGGGGTCCCTGAGGAGAATTGGGGAGCAGGAGTGTGGCCACTTTTCCCTGAAGAAGCAAGGGATGCTCTGATAGCTTTGGGTAAGGGGTATCACCTCACCTATGCTGACATGAAGGATGCCCTTCTCACTAAGTATGGTCTTACTCCTGAAAAGTACAGGGATCAGTTCAGGTCCAGTAAGAAGTCTGATGCCAACACTTGGTTGGAATGTGTGGATGTGTTCTGCAGGTCGCTGGATGGTTGGGTAAAGGGCAGTAGTGTAACAGATTTTCAGGGGCTCTACAACTTGATTGCATGGGAGCACTTGTCTAGTCTATGTTTTGCAGATCTGCGCCAGCACCTAGTTGATAGTAAGCTAACTGACCCCAGGAAGCTTGCTATGGAAGCGGACCGCTGGGTGAGTACCAGGGTCCACAAGAAAGCGTTTGGGGAGACTCAGCCAAAGGTGGGCAGGGTCCCCAGCAGAAAGGTGGGGGGACAAGGGTAAAGCACAGGAGTTCTCTAAAGGGCCCCAAACTAGTACCCAGGGTAAAGGTTCCCAGCCCCCAGTGATAAGAAGAAAGGGGTCTCTACAGGAAGCCTGTTGAGACCGGCCCCACAAGTGTTATGCATGTGACCAGGTAGGTCACTTTAAGGGGGACCCCAAGTGCCCAAAGGGGACACAGCCACCCACCGGTGGACAGTCCAAAGTGTTGGCTAGTGTAGCGCTTGGGGAGGAGGGGTGCCCACAGGAGGGTGGGGATCCCGCAGAAATGACCCTTGTCTCACTAGGGGACAGTGAGATGGTCCCAGGAAACCAGGTGCCACCTAACACAAAGAAATATAGCACCTGGGTGACCATTAATGGGAACAGGGTAGAGGCTCTCAGAGACACTGGAGCCAGTGTGACCTCAGTCCGGTGTCACCTGGTGTCTGAGAAGCAAGTAGTCCCAGGGGCATTCCACCAATTAGTTGCTGTAGACAACTCTGAGCGCCAGTGTATGGTGGCGCAGGTTCCCTTTGAATGGGGGGGGGGTTTCAGGTCCCTTGAGGGTGGTTGTGAGCCCTACCATGCCTGTAGATTGTCTGCTAGGTAACGACCTGGAGCAGTCCTTATGGAAGGATGTTGAGCTCAGGTCTCACTTGGAGATGCTTGGGTTGCCAGAGTGGGCATGCGTGTCTACTCGGTCAATGGCAGCCAGAAAGGGTGATCAAGAGGACTTGGAGCCTGGAACAGTGGCCCAAGTCCCTGCCAGAGAAAGGGCAGGGGCGCGGGAAACCGGCCCCCGAAGTTCCCACGGACCGGGAGGAGGCGGACCTCGAGGGGACGCCCCAGTGCCTACAGGGGAGCAGGTAGCCAAACTGGGAGACATCTCTGAGCTGACCCATTGGCAGCAAGAAGGGGGCCCCACCAGGGAGGAGTTCTGCAGGGAGCAGAGCAGTGCCCTACTCTGGAGGGTCTGAGGCGGCAGGCTGCAGACCAGGCAGCTGGTAATCAGTCCGGGTCACATCTGATCTACTGGGAGAGTGGTCTCCTATACAGTGAGCCTAAGGTTGCTGAGCCTGGGTCAGCCCGTGTGCTGGTGGTACCCCAGCGCTTCAGGACCTTCCTACTGGGTCTGGCTCATGACGTGCCTTTGGCAGGACATTTGGGGCAGGACAAGACCTATGACAGGCTTGTCACCCACTTCTTTTGGCCCCAAATGCGAAGGCAGTCAGATGCCCACTGTAGGTCTTGCCAAACTTGCCAGGCAAGTGGTAAGAGTGGGAGGAAGGTCAAAGCTCCTCTCCAACCTTTTCCTGTTGTTGGAACACCCTTTGAAAGGGTAGGGATGGATATTGTGGGGCCACTGGATCCCAAGACAGCCATGGGCAACAGGTACATCCTGGTCTTGGTGGACCATGCCACCCAGTACCCGGAGGCAATCCCTCTCAGGACAACGACGGCGCCAGTGGTGGGCCGGGCGTTAATGGGGATCTTTTCCCGTGTGGGATTCCCCAGAGAGGTGGTTTCTGATAGGGGGACCAATTTCATATCGAAGTATATGACATCCCTGTGGAAGGAGTGTGGTGTAACCTACAAGTTCACCACTCCTTACCACCCACAAGGAAACGGTCTGGTGGAGAGATTCAACCAGACCTTGAAAGGTATGATCAAGGGTCTAACAGAACCCATGAGGCGTAAGTGGGACATCCTCTTGCCATGCCTACTCTTTGCATACAGGGAGGTGCCTCAGAAGTCTCTCGGGTACAGCCCCTTTGAGCTCCTGTATGGCCACCCTGTCAGAGGACCTCTGAGTTTGGTAAAGGAAGGCTGGGAGGCAGCTCCCAGGAAAACTCCCAGGATGTATTTAGCTACATGCTGGCCTTTAGAAACCAAACTGCCCGCTTCAGGAAACTCGCTCAGGCGAACCAAGAAGCAAGCCAGGAAGAAATGAAGAGATGGTATGACCAGAATGCCACTCTGGTCGAATTTCAACCTGGGCAGAAAGTGTGGGTCATGGCCCCAGTGGCACCTTGTGCCTTGCAGGACAAGTGGACTGGGCCATATGAAGTAAAGGAGCGCAAAAGTGACGTCACCTACCTGGTGGATTTGCAGGCTCCAAGGAACCCTTTGAGGGTCCTTCACGTGAACCGCCTCAAGCCCCACTTCGAGAGGTCCGAAGTGAGTATGCTCTTGGCGACAGATGATGGGGTGGAAGAGGAGAGTGAGCCTCTCCCTGACCTCCTGTCTACCAAGGAGCATGATGGGTCAGCAGAGGGTGTGATCCTCTCCCCTACTCTGACTCAAGAGCAGCAGGGGACTGTCGCCAGTTGTTGGGACAGTTCGCCCCACTGTTCTCTCTGACCCCGGTGTTACTCACTGGTGTACCCATGACGTGGACACTGGTGACAGCCCTCCTGTGAAGCACAAGATTTACAGGTTGACTGACCGGGTCAGAGCCAGCATCAAGGAGGAGGTCTCTAAGATGTTGGCGTTAGGGGTGATTGAGCCCTCCCACAGTCCTTGGGCCAGCCCAGTGGTCTTGGTCCCAAAGGCTGCGGCGCCCGGTGCCACTCCAGAACTCCGGTTTTGTGTGGACTACTGTGGGCTCAATGCCGTCACCAGGACTGATGCGCACCCCATCCCCAGAGCTGATGAGCTCATTGATCGGTTGGGAGCTGCCCGGTTCCTCAGCACGTTTGATTTGACGTCTGGGTACTGGCAGATTGCCTTAACCGATGGGGCCAAGGAGAGATCAGCATTCTCAACCCCAGAAGGTCATTACCAATTCCGGGTGATGCCCTTTGGGTTGAAGAATGCCCCTGCCACCTTTCAGAGGTTGGTCAATCAGGTGTTGGCTGGGCTGGAGGATTTCAGTGCCGCCTACCAGGATGACATTGCTGTGTTCAGTTCCAGCTGGGAAGAACATTTACAGCACCTTGAGAAAGTGTTGAGGGCTCTGCAAGGTGCAGGCCTCACGATCAAGGCCAGTAAGTGCCAGATCGGGCAGGGTTCTGTGGTGTACTTGGGACACCAGGTAGGAAGCGGCCAGGTGGCGCCCCTACAACCCAAGATTGACACCATTCTGGCTTGGGAGCCTCCCAAGACACAGACAGAGGTGAGAGCCTTCTTAGGTCTCACCGGCTACTATAGGAGATTTGTTAAGGGCTATGGCACCATCGTTGCCCCCTTAACAGAGCTGACCTCTAAGAGGCAGCCCAGGAAAGTGATCTGGACTGAGTCCTGCCAGAAAGCTTTTGATGCCCTGAAGGCAGCCATGTGCACAGCGCCCGTGCTCAAGGCACCTGACTTCTCCAAGGAATTCGTCGTGCAGACTGACGCTTCAGAGCATGGTGTGGGAGCGGTGCTCTCACAACTGAACGAAGAGGGCCTGGATCAGCCTGTAGTCTTCCTTAGCAGGAGACTACTTCCCAGGGAACAGAGGTGGAGTGCCATAGAAAGGAAGCTTTTGCTGTGGTCTGGGCACTGAAGAAGTTGAGACCATACCTGTTTGGGACTCACTTCCGGGTTCAGACAGACCACAGGCCCCTCAGATGGTTGATGCAAATGAGGGGTGAGAATCCAAAACTGCTGAGGTGGTCCATCTCCCTACAGGGAATGGACTATACGGTAGAACACCGTCCTGGTACAGAACACGCCAACGCAGATGGTCTGTCCAGGTTCTTCCGCCTTAGTGAAGAGAACTCCAATGGGGTTGGGTAGTTCTCCCTACTTTCAGCTGGAGGGGACATGTGTTAGACTTGGCATCTTTTGGCGTGTTTCCCCTGACTTTTTGCTTTCTGACCTCCCGGTTTTGACTCTGTTTTTGCTGGTGTAATGATTCTGCGCACTTTCCTCACTGCTTTCCAGTGGGAAAGTGCAAGTGCTCCTGTATAAAATGTGTTATGGATTGGTGTTTCCATGATTGGCCTATTTGGTTTATGTGTCAGTCCCTTGTAAAGTGCACTGCGAGTGCCAGGGCCTATAGACCAAATACTGTTGGTGGGCTGCAGCACTGGATTGTGCCACCCACGCAAACAGCCCGTAAAGTGTAACTCAGGCCTGCCATCGCAGAGCCTGTGCGCAGCCTGGGGCTGCCATGTCAACTTGGCAAGTGCACACACTTGCAAGTCCCTAAACCTTCCCTTTTCTACATGTAAGTCACCCCTAAGGTAGGCCCAAGGTACCCCTGTGGGCAGGGGTGCGTTGTAGGCGAAAGGTAGGACATGCCCTGGTGTGTGTGGCATGTCCTGATAGTGAATTACAGCCTAGTTAGTTTTTCGCTATTGCAAGGCTACCTGTTCCCCTAGGCCAGAACGGGCAGTTTTGATTATTACAGCTTATAATCCTAACTGACCCGGGAACATGGTAGAAATTCGAGTTTAGTATGCCTGGACTCAGAATGATAAAATGCATCTTTTAGTGAAGTTGGTTTTAACATTCTGTGTTTGAAAATACCACTTTTAGAAAGTGGGTATTTTCTTGTCTAACCATCCAAGCCTGCCTCTGCGAGTGTTGTGTATTCCTTGTCTGGAGTGTGAGTGACAGGGGCTGGGGGATGCCAGGAGACAGGGTGAGTCAGCACAGGGCTGAATAGCAAGATCTACATGTAGATGGGTGGGAGGAGTTGCACCTGGGCCCTGAATAGGACAGTGCCTTCCCTCCACAATGCTGGCTCCACCTCCTGTGGTGCGTCTGATGTCCCTGGCCTACTCTCTGAAAGAAGGGACGGAGACTTGTCAACAAAGTGCTCCAGAACTGGTTTGGACTAGGCAAAGGCCTCTCTGCCTTCAGAGAACAAAGGAATTTGGGATATAAATATTGGGGCCCTGACCCCATGAAGTTAGATCTCGCTGGAATCAAGGAACCTGCCAAGACGAAGAGCTGGAAGAGCTGCCAGGAGGAGTACTGCCCCTTTGCTGTGTTGTTGCTTTGTTGGGTTGGCCTGCAGCTGCTGCTTCTGCCTTGGGCAGTGAAAGGACTGAACTTTCTACAAACTTGTGCTGAGTATCTCCAAGGGCCTGGAACCGATCTGGCCTCCTGTTAAGAAGTCTCAGGGACTGCAAAGACTTCACAAGCCTCTGGGTACCGCTTCTGGAACGCTGTTTCAGTTGCCACAGAGGAAGGGAACTGCAACCGACTCCGTCAACCGAATCCATCCCTGACCGGTAATCTGTTTGCACCGCAGACCGCATCGCCCCGCTTCGCATCGCAACCCTGGTCTCACGGTGGGCGACGTCCGACGCCGCCAACACCGAGCCGCTGCTTGCACCGTGACCTGTGGGCACCGCAGTTCGCATCGCATCGCTTCACTGAACCAGCCGGACCCGACCGACGCGGTCGCTGCAACTGGCTCAAGAGTCGTGACCGCATCGCATTTGGGGCACCCCTCGCACGTCTGCGACGCACCGCTCCGACTCGCACCGCTGTCCGATGCCAGCTCCCGCACTCCGGCTTGGTCGCCTGCATCGCAACCTGTCAGCACCGCATCGAGCATCGTCTCACCCTGCATCGCACGCCTTGGACTCACCGACTCCGTCTGCACGACGCTCATCGAGCCGCTGCCTGCACCGCATCGAGGGACACCGCACCTTGCATCGCTCCGTCTTGCACCGCAGCCGCGACGAACGCCGACCGGCTCGTACACCCCGTACCAGCCACAACGAGAAAGGTACTGTGACCGAGTCTGTTCACGACTCTGCTGGCCCGTATCGACGCGGTTGGCTGGAACTGTTAGACTCTGTAGTTTTCAGCATCGCCGTAGGCTCGGACGGAGCTACCGACTCGTACGAACTTTGTTTTTGAACTATTCCTGCAAAGAAGAAGTTACCTTATCAAGCATTCGTTTTTCAAGTATAGTATTGTGGATTTTTGTCGTAATTGGTCTTGTCTTGAGTATATAAAAATTGGTTATTTTTCTAAACTGGTGTGGTGTCCGTTTGTAGTGCTTACACTGTATTACTGTTGGTTATGTGCAAATGCTTTACACACTGCCTCTGAATTAAGCCTGACTGCTCGTGCCAAGCTACACGAGGGTGAGCAGGGGTTACTTCACGAGTGTAACACCCTTTCCCTGACTAGGAAGAAGGGTCCCTACTTGGACAAAGGTGCAAACCCTTGCCAACTAGAGATCCCATTTCTAACACCCCCCACCCAAAGGAAAAGGAAACTTATCTCCAAATACTATATAATAATAATAATAATAATCTAAAACTACCTTAAAATCTAACACTACCTATGCCTATACTAAAACTACACTACCTAACACTTAAAATACTTACCTAACACTACCTAAACATTGGGGGAAGGGAGAAGAGGGGGATGGGGCTCTACATGGGCAGGCATCATGGTAGTCCCAGGGCTTTCTTAATGTCCTCCATGAGCCTGGTCTGCTCGGACATCTCCCTCCTAATCTCTGCCAGCATTACATTGTTGTCCATCAGAGTCCTCCTGTCCCGCAAAGTGAAAGTCACAACCTGATCGGCAGGTGCAGGTGGCATTGTCCCCTGTGTGTGTGAGGTTGTAGGGGGATGAGACACTGCCTGTCCACGCTGGGACCCACCACTGACGCCAGAGGGTCCTGGGATGGCCTGTGTGCCACTGCTTCTCCCAAGTGTTGCTACCTCGGGCTCCGACTTCCAAGTGCCAGCTTCCCGGTCTTCCTGGTACCTCCGTTCCATGTTGCGGTACCCTTTTGCGACCTTCCTTATGTGGAGGTACCGGTCCTTCCTCACCTGGAAGGCATGGGACTCCTCTGGCGTCATGTTGTCTGTAAAATATGAACAATGGGAAATTGTGAGTCCTTTGGACTATGTCAATGTTCTCCATTCAAATTTGGCATACAAGATCACTTAAAAATGGGAGCCTACACTCTGGCTTATCTATGTGTATTCAGAGAGTGACCTGCACAACAAAATGTTGAATCCAGGATCAGTGACTACATGCTGGGGAGACTGACATGCCAGTGCATGGCATGGGACATGTACAGTCACAACCAAATGAGACTGTCAGTGTCAAATGATGGTGCTGTGACATACCCTGACTGAGGGTGACATGTATAAGGAATCGGAGGAGGGAGGCATTATCCCTCCGTGTGTAGGACCACCCTCATCCTCTCCTGCAACACAGTGCATCATCATATGTACGATGCTCATGTGCAGCCATGCGTGTCCCCCAGCGATTGTGTGCAATGCATCAAGTCTGCGCAAACACAGGCACTCTTGTACAAGAGTACAAGGGTGTCTGTGTGCAGGGGGGGCTTGTTAATGTGTAGGAAATGTACCCTACCGGCACAGGAGCAATATTGGGACAGCCCTACTCACACTTTCATCTGTGCTGCATCATGCAGCACACATGGAAACACATCAGGTGGCAGAACACTGACTTGTACATGAGGCGCTGGGCCTCTCTCCACCACTACTTCACAATAGGTGACGCGTTGCTGCCCAGAGGGGGAAACATCGTTTCATATGAATTGTCAATCATGCATGTCTTGGATCCACTATTGTCACTCCGTAGTTAATTTCACTACGCAGTCCTTCACAACGCAAACTGTTACAAGGCATTCCCCATTGTAACGTCAACCTGGAGTCATAATGGTTATTGTGTTATAATGGGCAATGCATTGTCACAGATAGCGTTGCAGAGGCCTGCATTGTAAAATATATGGCACAGCAATAAATTCAGGACTAAAGCATGCGTGGTAAATGCATGCGGAGTAATGTCACCAAATTGTACAGAGGGGCTCATTCACCTGAGCCAGAGTCGACCAGGGAATTACCCCAAGGAGGAAGCATGACAACACCATTGCAGTGGCCAAACATGCCTATGTGATTCTTTGGGCCATCTTTGCTAGGTGTTTGTGGAACGTGCCATTGATATGCTTGGCTCAGAACTACGCACTGCTACTTCTGTGAAGCTGGTATGCAGCATACCTGCAAAATTACTTTGCCGACATGTGTCTGAGCACGCACGGCCTGAAAATCACAGCCTCCTTGTGCATGATCGGGCACACTTGCACAGTCATCTCAGTCAAGGATGAACATGCATTCCATGTCTGCTGATACTCATCAGCTACACCACTTACATGTCTCCTATCCTGTCAGTGCGCTCTGTCATCCACATGCATGTGCTGTAGTGACAGAACCCATAGACCTAATTTACATGTGTATCACTGACTGGAGATGTGCAAAGTTACAACTGGAAGACAAATGCACAGCTCCACCTTAACCTACTGATTCATACACACTTATGACTTCAACAAAACATCATCACACTGTAGGCAAGGTACATGTGATGCACACCCGTACTGTATACTACGCCGCTGCTTGTTTGAGCCAGCCATTCATGACACCGCACTATGTCAATATATGATGTCCGAACTCACCAGTGGCGTGTGGGTCCTTGAACTTGTCGATGTCCCCTTGCGTGATGAGAGGTCGTCCAGCTGTGAGACATAAAACCCAATATGTGTTGGTATCAGACGTGAAATTACACGTGTCATATTCATCATACATATCATCACCATTACAGACAATGCTCCGTAACTGTACTGTTGTGTAACATATTTGCTAAATGATTGGGTCTACTTTGCCTGCCATTTGCACAAGACCTGTGAATGCTGAGTCGGGCCAAACAAGACGACAATGCTAGCAGACTTGCGCATTCTAGTTGTGTGACACATTCACAAGGCCCCATTTCTACAGGCAACATGATGTTATACATGCTCTGTGTACGATTGCATCGCTGCCGATCGCACAAGGCTGTTTCACAGGTGTTGGTGGTGTATGACACTCTGGAGATGTCCTACTACCTTTGAGCTATTGTACATGTTTCAAACATTGTCACACGGAACCTATGTACAACGGAAGCGTAGCAAACGTACCAATATTCATGTGCACAGCATGTGTACACTTCTTTTTGTGCAGCACACAGGTCCCAGATACAATGCCATGGATTGTTCATGTACAGTCACCCTTCCAGTGCACAAACAATCTTTGTCCTGCACGCAGTATTGCACAATGGTGCCAGCCTTGGCACTACAGTGCTAAGTGTTGTGCCAGCGCAGTGGATAACACCAACCTGCACCCTTTGCTTGTCAATATGATGCAGCGTTGTGTTTATGATGTGCCAACGTTAGGTGTGAACGCATGACGTCTCCCGCCTCACTCTGCCACATTTTTGCACTTGGACACCAGTGTGTCACACACGTAAATTCTGGCTTTACATTACAGTGTTCATAATTAAATTGGAGTTTAAACTTACCACACTGTAGGCCAACGATGACTCCCAGCTGGTCCAGCAGTTTACCCTCACGGGCCAGGCAATCCTGCCAGCGGTGCTTCCATTGGCGCACAGTCCGGTCCACCCCAAAGACACGCTGCATCTGCGCCCGCACATGCTCCCACCTGACCTTCTGCACCTTGACGTCATATCCGGAGAGGATACGGCCTCCCACCAGCAATGTGCTCAAAAGAGAAAGTGAAAGTGCACAGCACTCCTCCAGTAAACAGGAAGCATGCAGACATCACTTCCTGTGTGTTTGCGGCCCGTGTTTTGACATAGCAATGAAAATCTGCACGCAAAAAGGCTTTGGGGTAACATTTCGTATAGTTCAATGTGGTTAGCGATGTATTTTCCATCGCTAGTATGAAAAATACATTTCATTTTTGGAAATGCAGGCAGTTTTGCACGCTAAGTGCAAGTTCTTACACAGATGAACAGTCTTAGATGAAATTTCATTTCTTGTCCCAAAGAACACCATGAAAAGCTATATTTGACCCAAATGACAACCAAATTTTCATATTTGTCCCCAAATGACACCCAAAATTTCCTATGTGACCCCAGATGACACCCTTAATTTCATAATTGAGCCCAAATGACACCCTTAATTTCATGATTGACCCCAAATGACATCCTTAATTTCATAATTGACCCCAAATGACACCCTTAATTTAATAGTTTAGCCCAAATGACACCCTAAATTTCATATTTGTCCACAAATGACACCCAAAATTTCATATGTGACCCCAGATGACACCCTTAATTTCATAATTGACCCCAAATGACACCCTTAATTTCATAATTGACCCCAAATGACACCCTAAATTTCATATTTGTCCCCAAATGACACCCAAAATTTCATATGGGACCCCAGATGACACCCTTAATTTCATAATTGACCCTAAATGACACCCTTAATTTCATAATTGACCCCAAATGACACCCTAAATTTCATATTTGTCCCCAAATGACACCCTGATATTCATAGTTTACCACTATTGACACCCTATATGTAATTTTTATCCACATATGACACGCTGAACAGTAGAATTTCATACCACATTTGACACCCTAACATGTCTAGTTCAGAACAAATGTCACCCTAAACAGCATCTCTGTTCAGAGGTGACATATCCACCATCAGTTTAAAATTGTGATATTGTTACCACTTAATGTTACACTTACACTTGTCAGAGTGATGTACTCATGCGGAGGAGAAACATGCACACAGGGTATGTGTGTAGTGTTTTTGTTTACATATACTGTGCTTTGGGTCATTTTTAACTGATATATGATTGCTAAGGACAGTCACGATGTGACGTGCTCAGGTGGAGAAATTGTTTATGATTCTGTTCCTTCGGGCTGTTCCTGCTGCAGAAGCTGTGGGGTGTGCTCCACCTGCCTCATCTTCCTCATCATCCTGAGCATCGTCCGGTGCATCTGGCACTTGGATCCATGGGGCATTGGTGCGTACACATATATTGTGCAATACACAACATGCTATGATAATCTTGCACACTATTTCTGGGCTGTACAACAGTCTTCCACCTGTGATGTCAAGGCACCGGAAACGTGACTTTAGCATGCCAAATGTGCGCTCCACAATGCCCCTGGTGCAGCCAAGGGCCAAATTATACTGCCTCTGGGCCTGGGTGTTGGTGGCTCGGAGGGGTGTCATCATCCATGGGGTGAGTGCATATCCTTGGTCACCTGTAACATGTAATGGAGAGATGTGTCCATTAGTAGTTATGCATGCTGTGTGGGCAGTGTTAATAGTTTTTTGGTGTGTGATTGGTGCTACTTTGGGATTAATGTTTGCCATGTGTAGCTTCTGACAAAATGACCAGCATCAATGCGAATTACATTGCCTCACAGCTGCTCGTCCCTCCCCGAGCCTATTCACTTGTGTGCGCTGCGCGGTTGCATCACTAGCACTCCAACAGCGCACCAATGTCAGGCCTGTCTGCACATGTCCGCAAGCCTGACACCTACACCAGCAGGGTCCCTGGCTCTCCTAACGTGTAGCGCTACCACTTATCCGCACTCCTCGCAGTCAACGCCAGGAGAACGTTTAGATGCCAATGGGCCACACCAGACATGGCTCACGTTCTGTTCAGCTGCTGCCACTAGACCTTCCCCACCGCCCAACACCTGCAGTTTCCGATCCAGACCTGCCACAAAGCAACAGTCAGCAGCACCCTCACCTGCAGGGCCCACAGAGGGCGGGAACGCTTCGCAATCACCATCAACATCATCACACGCCACGTCATCTACTCCATGGACTACGTACTCATCCATGAGCGGAGCCTCAACCTCACATACCACAAGAACTCCAAATCCATTATCCTCTGGCAGATGCTTGCTAACATCGAACTGAGCCAACTCTTCTCAACACTGAGCCACAAGGCAGGGCACACCTTTGACCCCATCTTCACATGTGGAAACTGCGTCCACTTCATCAACACCACTCAACGCCCATGGTGTGACCAGCACAGCGTACACTTCCTCGTCGTGGTACCCCATGACACCCGAACCCACAGCCGGCGCCACACCGAGTTACTGTAGCAGAGTCACAGAGGATCTGGTACACTCCACCATCAACAGCAACACCCACACTGCTGCAGGCAACGCCAACAGCCCTGGCCGGAATTTCCACACATGTATCTCCAACTGCGCATAGACACTTGCCCCAATATGCAACTCCAACATACAGCGTGCAATGAATGCCACCTCGGTCACCAACAACATCCAAGATGAATGATGCATCTGCAGACGCCTGGAGTAGAACTGGAGCTACATGAAGGGAACCATTGGACATCACCACCTACAAGACACCTAGCTCATACTCTCCCTCAACAAGGCGCCCACACACACCAGACTGGGGTTCCAGGGAGGATTGCAGAAAGTTGCAAAATGGATGTTCAACAGCTGGGGGGTGCTCTACAAAGAGGAGACACTAGTCCTCATCCTCGTGACCACCCCATCAGCATGTGGCAACACCTGGTGGGCCACCGCCTTCGGCAGCCCCCCCATGACAACTCTAGGTACCTAGGCATCGTACTCGACTCCTCCCTCTCCATGTACAAACAGGTCTACGCAGTGGCCTGCAGCTGCTTCGACAGCCTCTGCATCCTCCATGCTACCTTCACATGATTCCCACCCCCCGTCAGGTAGGACAGTCACCAACGCTGTCATTGCCATCAGGCTGGACAACGGAAACGCACTATATGCCCACATGGACATGTCTGTGCTCTGCACACTCAAGACTGTCCAGCACACCACCGCCACACTCGGCCTTGTGTACATTCTTTCTTCGTAGGTCGAGTACCTCCATCGAACATACTTGGTTCCCACCTCTCCCCACATTTGCAATTGTGTGGCAGAGGGGCTATGCCCTTGGGGATGGTTTGTCTACATGGCTGGCCCTAGTTACCACAGTTACTTGTGTTGTCATGTCTGGTAGGTGGGCATGTTGATTGGCATGTGGTATGTGAGTTTGGAACGTGTGCATTCTCACAGTTGTGAGTTCCATGATTGTGGAGTTGAGGTGTGTGGTGTGTTCAGTTAGTACTTACCAACGAGCAGTGCATTTCCATATGTGCCATCCTGAAAGCGCTGGTTGATGATAGACTGGCGGAAGATGTAGGAATCATGCACACTGCCTGGGAACTTGGCTACGACATTGGTGAACAGGCCCCGGTGGTCCACTATTGCCTGCACATTGATTGAATGTGTGTGCTTTCTGTTGCGGTATATGTGTGCAGTGTCGGCAGGAGGCACAAGTAGGACGTGTGTGCAGTTGATGGAGCAGAGTAAATGAAAAAAATGTAACCCCTAACAAATTTTATAAATAATTAATAAATATGTTCGTTTAAATGTATTAATCAACAATGTATGTGAGGGAAGGGTAACACGCAAGTATGTGTGCTGAATAATCTATTTACAAATGTCTGTGTGTCTAATTATAACATAAAAATAATTGCGTACTAAATAAATAATAAATGCATGATTCGTGCTTCATAGAATATAAAACGTGACGTTGCAAAAACAATAGTGATGGTAAGTAAGGAACAGCTTAAATGTTGCTTTCTGCTAGGTAATAACTAATTGGGGTACGTAGATGACGGGAGGGAAACGAAAAGGCTATGTTTCTCTATTTTAATTATGTTTTGTTTATTTCTAAATAGTGCTTCTAAGTCTAATCGAGTGGCGATATAAAATGGCTGCCGTTTATTAGAGTACGCATGCGCTGAGAATACACATGACAAGGGAGAAAAAGTTGGAGAAAGACTGACCACGTGATGGTGCTGAAAGGCTAGGATGCAAGAATGGTCAAGGCTGATGTGACCTATTTGAACTGATAGTGTGCCGTGGTGATCAGCAGAGAATCGTGGGAAACAGTTTTAAGAGAAAGGACAATGCCTGCAGAGTTCTTGAATGTATCGAAAGAAGTTACAAATGTACTGATCGAAGCGGATGGAAACATGTCATGAACTGTGAGAAAGGAAATGAACATATGCATTCCAGAAGAACAAGCTGGATCCGGGAGAACTTGATTAAAACTGAATAATGAACTGAGTGGACCAATGAAAGAAAAGCGCGTTATTAATGTTGCAACAATTTAGTTAGCAAAGTTAGAATTAGGGTATAAGTAGGCCTACTCTTAGTGGGAGGGGTAGTTGGTGCTTCCAGTACTTGGAGTTCCAGATCGATCCATTTACTGAGCGGGAGATGCTGAGAGACTGTTAGATGAGACGGGTTGCGGTAGCTGATGCTGACGAGCTGAAGTTTCTGTTGCTGTTTTATTTTTCCAGTTGAGTATGAGAATTAGGTTATTTTTCAACTTTAAACTTAGGTTAGAAATCATTAGGCTAAATTAGGAAGATAGGCAGGTTAATTAGGATTTTTCCTCATGACAAAATTTCCTTTCTGCAATAAAATTGATTTTGCTTAATTAATATTTGATTTAATAATGTATGAATAATTGAATAATAAAGTCTAAATTCTTTTCCATGCCTTTAAAATTATATAAATTTTGAAATTCTTAAATCAAACGACTCAGTGATTATTTACTAAATGGTTGTGAAATTAGTAATTAGTTATTGTGATTTAGCTGGTCTTGATCACTATCAACTGATTTTCACTAGATGATCCATCGACAAAACAATGAGCAGGAATATCTTAAGAAATAACTAAGAAAGCGATAGGTTAAGGTAATAAGGTATCCCGGCTCCTTCCAGCGGTACATCATGATGATTTTCATTTAGTTTTTCTTCCTCCTAGGAGTATAGATTCGTAAAGGTGTAGAGGAAATCCAGGTGTGTGTGTGTGTGTGTTTGTTAGGCGATGTCATGGGCCCCATCGTCATGTGGATGTGAGAAATATAAGTCGCGCCTGGATGACCGATAAGTGACCTAGGAGAAATAGTTTTCATTGTATCCGCTGCATCACAGTCAATTGCCCCCAACACATGCGGGAAGCCAGCTATGGCGTAGAACCCTTGCTTGGTCTCCAGCTGTTCCTGTGCAGTGTTGGGGAAGTGAAGGTGCTGGGGTATCAGGCTGATGATGCCATCCAAGACAGTTGTGAGGAACTTTGATAGGGCTGGCTGTGAGACTCCTCCGACTCTGGCAGTTGTTGGTTGGAAGGTACCAGAGGCCAACATGTGCAGCACAGCCAGCAGCTTTGTTTGCGGAGGGATGTTGGTTATCCGCTGTGTTGGTGCCGTCAGCCTGTGGGCTATCTGGGTCAGGATGCAGAGGATGGATGTCCTTTTGAGCCTGTAGTGGGCAATGACATCCTCTGGTGTTAGGTCTGTGAGGCTGAGGCGTCGGCGATGGACCCGCTATCTTATTTGGCGCAGCCTCAGTGGTGGTCCTGGGGGAGGTGGCAGTGGCGGTGGTTGTTGTGGCCTTCTTGGTGCTCCAAGCTGCATGATTAGTACATCCATGGCATCAGTGGGTCTTCAGATGAGGCTCTGAGCTAGTCTCCCTTATATACTGCTATTTATCACCATTTTTAAGACCTCCTTTTTTCTGGTCTTAAGTCCCAGCAGCTAACGGGCCTTAGCGTGTGGTTTTTTATCACATCGCCGGTCCGGGCGATTGTTGAGAATATCGCGAAGTGGGGTTAGCGTGCGTTTTAACACGGGAACGCCTACATTGTATATGATTAGCGTTAGTTGTCGCTAACATTGTTGGCGATGTTATTAGCGGCCGCTATCGCCAGAAAGCTGTCGCTAACGGCTGTTAGCGACAGCTTGTGAATACGGCGATAAAAATATCGCCGCTTTAGCAACAGAAAAGTGCCGCTAACGCGGCGATATCGCCTTGAGAATATGCCCCTCAGTCTTTTCAGCATCAGGGACAGATTCCAAAATAAGTAATGAGCAAAGAATCAAATGTAGAATTGCATGCAAATAAGGTTTAGGGAGTTGCAGCAATGAGATTGCTCAAACACAAATGCGAAGAAATTACGCTGCAATACTTAAAAAAGACAATTTAAAAAGCAGAATTCAATGAGTTGTAAGAAGTTGCTGCTCATGCTTCAGAGAGGAGTGGATTATACATGATCACGGGGAATATTTCTTTTTTTTGTGCTGCATTTTATATTATCCTAAGACAAGTGTTGGAAAATTATGGAGAAGCTAGTAACTTAAGTTTTACACTTCTGTTTTTATTTAACAGTTTAACAGATTAAATTAAAAAGGAAACTGAGAGAGTAAACATGTTTAGAATGACAAAACAGGAAAGGCAAAAACGAGGATAAAAATTAATGGATATCTTTCCTGTAGTGACATAAAACATATTTCATCACCATAAATCGATTAATCTCAGTAACTTATCCATAGGATCATCAAAATTCTTTGCAAAAGCATGATACACATACACAAGCATCTCGCCAAATCAACATCAGATTTATTTCTCGAAAAGGCCTCATAAAATAGCAGCAATAAATATGGTACAATAGATGAAATTAAGTTAAACCACATTGTACATTATTTACATAACACTTCATTAGAAATCCAAAAGCAGCACAGAAACGTTTGCAAACTGCAAGCAGCAAAGTCATAGATACATACTTAATATAGTGTGTTGATATATTAAACAAGGAATATGGTACAAGGCCTTCTGCTTGATATTCACCAGGAATTTTCTATTCTACAGTACAAGATTTTGTTGCGTATGCTGCTAGCCAAAGTAGAACTTTTATGTTTTACACCATGTGGTATACCGGGCAATATTATGTATGTTGCATATCCTGCAAGAGTGTTTAAGGAATCTGCGAATAGCTAAATGCACTAGTAACAAAACAGTAGGTTTACAGAATAGCATGGCTTCTCAATATTCAGTGATCCTTGCTGATTTGAAGATCGGTACTAAATAGCACTTTCGAAGGCATGAGTAAGATGGACAGAATAGAGAGTAGTGAAGAGCTGTTACTGCCATATCATTCAGAAATTGCATATATCAGACGTGAGAGACATCCTTCCCCAGGGCTTGTTATATCAGCCACTTGAAAAATGAAATTTAATGAAATTCAGAATAACTAATTTGACATCCCTGTCTTGTCCACTTCGCAAATAATTCAATACTGCAGTTATCCTTTAAAAGTAAATCTTGATTCTCCAGTTGCAAGCAGGAGCATGTCCGGAGGATGCTTCTTTTCCTACATCACTGCCAAATCCTGGAACAATGTCCCACACCCCATCAGGACCTCCCCATCCCATCTCGACTTCTGCAAGAAACTAGCTTTTCGACTAGGAGCCTGATCAGCCGTATTCAGCACTTGGATACCCCCTCGGGTTATAAGTGCCCTCTACAAGTCCTCATAACATAAGCTAATAACATAACATATAACATTTGTTGTCATGGATAAGTGATTCAACCAAAGCTCTTACATGTCCATATTAGACAATTTCACACAGAGAAACCACAGCAAAGAGAAAGTTATTGGATCTTTTAGTAAGTCAGAAAGAGCTGTTCTAAATCAATGTTGGAGACTTACTTCTTCATTACTTCTTCTGGCCAAAAGGCATATAGCAGTGTCATGAGTGAAGGGCCTCAAACCTAAGAAGACAGATTGGCTTAGGAATGTGTCCTTCTGCAACAACACAGTTGAAATATACACCTCGCTTCAGCACCATACATCAAGACCGTGAGGTACATAGAGTCTATTACATACTTATCTCTCTGGCCCTCTTTTACCTTCAGAAAATGGTGCCAAGTCCTTTGTCAACTGATTAGGGTTGCGATCCACCGGCTTCACCCGACTCTGTTTGTTGGGCTTGGTTGTGGGCAGAGATATGTTGCTGTGATTCAAGCCTCATCCAGGTATATCATGTCTGTATACAATAACTGTTGTTGAATTACAGTACAATTTTCATATTAAGTTTTGATGGTATACAACAACTAAGCGATGTACAATGTTCCTTGTGCGTGTACTGTTTACCATTTGTGTTTGTGCCACATATCGGCTCTTCTGAAAACTGAAGAAAAGCAAATTAAAACAATTCTGCATGGTTTGTGGGCTTGTGACCTATAAACATTTACGCAATAAACCAATGGTCTGAGACTTGTATAGAGTCATAATCAAGGTTCATTTGAAGTGGTAGAAATTTGAAACTCTTAGGTTGTCTAAAGAGCCACTGTAGGAAGCAATCTTCACTTACAGTTTATGTCCTTTCATAGGTCCCTAGTGTTCTGCTCTATAGGTTGCTGCAGTAATAGCCTCAGCATTATGCGCATTAATGAATGATGTTCTTGCCTTGCCCCCTAACCTTGCTGAAAATCATTCAGTTATTCACGTCAACTGCAGAATAAGGCCATGCTAAATTGCAAGTTGACTGGGCCATTTAGTATCCTCCCTTAAACTCAAGCTCAGATTGTCAAATTCTGGACCCTATTCCAAGAGGTAGAATCAATGGTGGTGTTCTGCCTGAAGAATCCGTGAGTGTTCAGAGCCGTACATTTGTCTTTCATTTTGTTAATCACTAAACCTCTGTCTTTACAGAAGGTCGGGAACTTACTAAGGAGCTGAGTGAGACCCATCGGGGTTCTTAAAATAATGGGAGTATCACCTGTGAACAAGGGAGTTGTTTCTTGCTCTCTTATAATTTTCAGGGCCTCACCCAAATGAAGCATGACCTTGGGGGAGCAGATTGTTTATGTTGACAAGGAACACATTCTTGTCTGACTTCAGTAGAAACTAAACACTGTTGTTGTTTCTCAGCTGGGCCTCCAATCTACCCTCACTAAATTACCTGTATGTGACCATTTAATGGTCCCGAAAATTGGAAAAAAACACCCATAATTTCCAGAGTTGCACCAAGCTTGGTTCTAGGAATGCTGTGAAAAGTGCAGTTCAGATCCACAAATACAGTATACAGAGATGTTTGCCTAAAATGACAATGAATCACCTGTCAAAAATGCTAATTTTACCCTGAAATCCTGCCAGGAATTGAGAGATTATGTTATTGCTGCTCATTCACTTCTCTAATCTTAAAAAAAAATCTCAATTACGTTTGTACAGCGATAATTTGCGGGATTATCTCTTGGGCCATTTCCATGAGTCTGGGCTATCTCTGGGCCTTGTAGGAGAAGGAGAAAATAGTGGAGCTAAAGAATTAACCATTTTCTGAGCCCTGAATTCCAATGTAGCACCTTATGGAGACCAGGGGTATTCACATTCTTTTGTGATCTGATCACACTGGTGACTTCCTCAGTTGTAAAGGAGGAATCATATTTTCCAGCCTAGTAACATAGATAGCTCTGTTCCTGCTATTCAGCGCTACATCAGATTAATTTAATGGAATGGAATATCCCAGGGATAAACAATAAGGCCTCAGAAATGGGAAATCGATCGGTCTTCAGCTATGTTGTCTTCTAGCTTTGTGGAGGTGTGTATAATGCATTTTAAAAGGCATGAATGTCATTTGTGGTTATTGTCTGCTTTATTAATGCTAATTGTTCAACTCCCATTCCAATTTAATTTTCTAAATCAACGATAGAACCCTCATGGCTTACTGGATGTTGATTGAATTGCAAACACTAGCCTTTTTGGTTTTTGATAACCAGTGAGATTCCTTCGTTTATTATCATACCACCTCTACCGACACTGTTCTTAAATTGTGCTGTTCATATGAGTGGTGGAAAAAAGGGAGACATGTTTGTCATGATCTGGATATGGGTGCCAGTTGTAAGCAATGATGAGCTAAGAGCTAACAGGCAATTCTTAAGGAGGGGCATAATACTGAAGTATATTTCGGGTAAGGTATCATTTTAATTGATCTTGTTGCAGTGAAAGTGTCCACCATTATTAGACAAAGCACATTTAGGGGCATAGTTACAAGCCCCCATCGCCACAGTAACATCACTTTTAACGATGTTCCTGTGGTGATGGGGGTTTTACCTTATTTACAAGGCGGCGTTAAGCCACTTAACGTGGCTTGACGTCGCCTTGTAAATAAGGCACCTTTTCACGCTATACTTAGCGTGAAAGGGGCATGCAATAGGTGTTGCGGTAGGCGTTCCACCGCAACACCCATTGATTTTGATGCTGTCACTATTTTACGAGGGTGGCGTAAATAAGGAGGCAGCGCCAAAATTAAGGCCAGGAAAAACCTGGTCTTAACATGGCGAAACGAGGATAAATGCTTTATTTCTCCTCGTTTTTGCTGTTTCTATGTGTGCTGCATTGTGCAGCGCACATAGAAACAGCAAAATGCCATGAATGATTGTTTATGTGCATGAAGATGTCCCTTCCAGCACATAAGCAATCATTAAAAAAATTATGATCTGCAACTTCTATGTGTGCTGCACAAAGCAGCACACATAGAAGTTTCAAATCGCCATTTGTGATTGTTTATGTGCAGGAATGGACACCTTCCTGCACATAAACAATCATTCCCTCAACGTAGGCACCCTTGCACAATGGTTCAAGGGTGCCTGCATTGGCGCTAGGCAGCTTAATTTAGCACTAGGGAAAACGCAGGGATGTGCCGTATCTTTGTAAATACGGCTCATCCCTGCATTTTCGGAATGGCGGAGCATGGCGTTAGCATTTTGTACTTAACGCCACACTCCGCTATTCCCTTGTAAATATGCCCTTGTCAGGTTCGATACTCCTCGGGGTTGGAACGATGCTCAAAAATGGTCCACCTCTTGATAGCACCAAGTCTGATTGCTATAATAGCCCAGACCATTGAAGCGATCAAGCGAGGGAAGGAAAGGGTGGGGACAGCGGGGAAGGAGACCTAGAAGACATAAAAAGCGTAATCAAAAAGACCATTCAATATAACATAAGTAATCTAACTCTCTCAGGATATAGGTCTTTTAACTACCTGTTAAGAAAAATAACAGCACAGCAAGGCACACCAAGAACACTGAGTATCGTCTGAAACGATGTGTTCTGACACTGGTGCTCGTTGGTGTCACTAAATGATAAGAATTGCTGTAGGGACAAAAAGACAACAAGAAGAAAGCTGATGAGCATAAATATTTATACGTTACTACTATTCCCTGTATTGCATAGTGGAAGGCACTAAATATGTGGGCTACCTACCCCAGGCAAACCTGAGCCTTGCTTCACAGGGATTGTAAGAGACTGACTTAAATGCTCTACAACAGTACCCTGTTAGAAGACATACAAAGAAACAAACACACTTCCATGTTATCTGCATGTTCTGGTTAGAAGGGTGGTATTAACACAAATCACTGCCTCCTTATGTATTACTTGGAAACCACCAGTCATGCACTTCTATAAGTTTAGATTGCGACAAGTACATTTGCACAGTTCAAAAGATATTTAGATTTGATCATGAGATTCGAAATGTTTACTTCATTCGCGAACAGTTTCATAAAACGTTTTTTTCCAGGAATATTCGTAATGCAGTTGATTATCTACCACACCCTCACATTATCAAGGCCAAGTAGATCATCCTTTTCCCCCCATGAGTTGGCACGCAACTCTCCAACGGAAAAGGAAACAAACGAGAGCAAGTTCCATAAGGTAGTAACCGTATCCCTTCTACCCACAAGAGACTGCAAACGTGCGTCTCGCCAACGGGGAGGAACACGATAATATACCCATAAGCATAACTGTCGTCCCGGAATAAAAATGTTTTCGGGACGGTGTGGTGTCTTCCACATTAAGAATAAAGACATGTAGATCAGATGAAGTCTCAAGACACATTTAATCACCTGATCCATCAAACGCTCAACTGTAACTGACACATTAAGAACTCTGTTACATAGCTCGGTTCCAGATGGAACCCAGGATGATGTCACACATCTTCCCTCTTTACAGCAAAAGAAACAAACAAAGCACTAAAAGGTAAAATTAGAGAAGAGAGTTACAAGCATGGAAAAGACAAATAAACATTTGGAAAATGACAACACTTGTAAGAGAACTTAACAAACGTTGGGGCATATTATCAAGCCCCTATCGCCACCACAACGTCACTTTTTGTGACGTTGTGGTGGCGATAGGGTCAGCTCCCTATTATCAAGGCAGCGTTAAGCCACCTAATGTGGCTTAAAGCCACGTTAATTGGCTTAACGCTGCCTTGATAATAGTGCCCCTTTCACGCTAAATTTAGCGAGAAAGGGGCGTGCAGTGGGTGTTGCGGTGGGCGTTCCACCGCAACACCCATTCACTTCGACGCTGCCACCTATTATCAAGAGAGGCGATAATAGGTGGCAGCGCCGAACTCAAGACCAGGAAAATCCTGGTCTTAAGGTGGCGATACGAGGAGAAATGCTTCATTTCTCCTCGTATTTTGCTTTTTCCATGTGTGCTGCCTTGTGCAGCACACACGGAAAAAGCAAAATGCCAAGGCTTGTTTATGTACAGGAAGGTTTCCCTACCTGTACATAAACAAACCTCCCTGCTCGCAGACACCCTTGCATTCTGGTGCAAGGGTGCCTGCGTTGGCGTTAAGTCGTGAGTCTTAGCGCAATTGCAAGGGGAAACGCCAGGCTGCACCATATCCTTGGTAATATGGTGCAGCCTGGCGCTTCCGAAGTGGCGATGAGAGGCGTTAAGCCAGGGAGGCTAACGCCTCTCATCGCCACTTCCTTGCTAATATGCCCCATAGTCTTTCATAAACAAAGGTTGTCTACACACCCTCTGACTCTTCACTCTAATATTGACAGGTAAAGAGTTAGATCCTGTGTGACTTGAAGATGAGCATTTGCCAGAACAACCCTCTTTCACAAAGACTGGATTAGGATTAGTTTTGACAACAACAACTCTGCTTTTATTCCAAATCCTACCATCCTCAGTCTTCACAGCATTCCTGAACATTTTGACAACTTTTCTTACTTTGGTGTATTTAGACCATGGTTGACAACCAACAGGTGCCTTGATTTTTACAAAGTCACCCACAGACACATCAATGGTTTGTGAACATTTCTTTTCATCAAAATACAGTTTCCTTGTCCTCTGATGTTGAGGTGAGTGGTACTCCAGTCCCACGCTCGTCGCCAAATTAATGTGGTGTCTTCCACATTAAGAATAAAGACATGTAGATCAGATGAAGTCTCAAGACACATTTAATCACCTCATCCATCAAACGCTCAACTGTAACTGACACATTAAGAACTCTGTTACATAGCTCGGTTCCAGATGGAACCCAGGATGATGTCACAGACGGCAAATACTATGATTCTCCTCCACCACAGAGAGAGCCAGATATTCCAAATGGTCTCCGGGCTACTCGGAGCGGTAGTGTCACATAAAACAAAACAGAATTGTCTGAACAGCTGGTGCAACCGCACACTTATCAGACCTACGAAGCGCGGCTCGGCAGAATCCAGACCGCAAGTGCTGTAATCCAGAATAATCGGCCACGCCTGGGAGAAGCGGAAGTGCTTTATCCCGATCTTCCGTTCTACCACGACATCGACGTGCCTCCGCTCATGCCTCTGAGAAATGTAGTCCTTTCTCCCATTGCGTCACCGGAGCCCACACGAAGACATGGCAGTGTTCATCCGGGGACCAGGCAGCTGTCCTGACAGCCCCTTAATATTTTAAATGAATCTGCTCCCACTGAAGGATACAAAGAGGATGAATAACCAAATAAGGTGCTGGGGAGGATATTTGTACAGATCTTCATCTGGTTTTTTATGGGTCTGGCTATTTAATTTCGAAGGGTGTTTTGGTGGATTTCAGATAGGGCCAACAATTGACTTCATCATGGAAGTCTTTCGGACCATGTCTCCTGTATGCCTCCATCATTCATGGAGATGTCCCACAATCAATGATCACGGTGTCCTTGATAGACCAACCACGAATGTAGACTTGTCATAGTCTCCTCAAAATACAGCCCACCCCATTCCCAGCATTGTCCTTGAACTTCCCAGTTTCTTCTATACAATGTTTTAGAACACTAGTGAGCAGTCACTTACATGAATCTGAAATGAGGAACTTTTAATTCTGAATATGACTTTTCCGGCAGATTTCTCTTTGATTCACCGAAAGTTCCCAACTCATTTAAGAGCACTGATTGGTAATGGTGGTTCTAGTGGCTGTACTCCTGGTTACATTAGCTTCAGGGATATTGACACTTGTTTGTAAGGTGCAAACCAGAAAAGAACATCCTATTACAAATGAGTGTTCACACACTGACTTCCAATGAGGACTCCAGAGAAGGCTACAAAATGAGATATTGCTTGCACACCCTTAACTATGTTCCTAGAGTAATTCTAAAAGTTCTGATGTTTCCATAGTAACTAAGAAAGTAGTCTTAATCGGCACTGAATAACATTTATTGCATTTCTGGTCACAATTTTTGAGTCAAATGTAACAGCAAAATCCAATAGCAGCCAATACATGTTTCGTCCAAGGGACTTTTTGAAGACTCAACTAGCTGTAAGTACACTAGTCTATCAAAAAGGTAGGAGTCAATGTTGTGAACCTTGTTAACAAGTTAGCAGAGGTCAAATTCTTACCGTTAAGGGTTGAAAAAGGACCATGGTCTAATGTCTGTCAACGAAGCACTAAGTTGAAATTCGGCAGTGCCCTGGTAACCTCCATGATGTTGGTGAACTCTTTAGGTTAGGATGGAAGGCTTAGTGGTTTTTCCATGTGCCTGTTTTTCCCAGAGACAAACCTTGCTCCTTGTACAGGTGGCATGATTCCTAGTGGGGTTTGGAAGTTTCTTTTTGCGTTGTTGTCACAGGAGATTTTAGGGAAACTAAGCCAGTATGTTTAGTTTGCGTAGCAACGGTGATGGGAAGGGTTGTTGGTAGAATATTTCCAATTCACATGAATGTCTTTGTGTTTCTTTGTGTTTGTCACTTGGTTAGTGTTGTTTGGGTAGTGAAGTTGGATAATCCTCTCAGCTGTCTATAAATTAATGCTATGATTGTTTTTTCCTAACTCTCTCTCTTCCTGTAGCTATTCCTTTAGTTCTGCTATCACCTTTTTTAGGACCGTGCAAGAAGGCAAGGGGTAAGGAGGAGACTAGTTCTGCATCAAAGCAGGTCATCTCAGGCAGGGCTATTCAACTAGGCTATTTACCTACTGTAGGAGAGTAGGATCTGCTTCACATGGGTACCCCCACTTTTTGCTGATGCTTCACTGTTTTTCGACATTAGTCTGGCTGGGGCCCTGCTAATCAGAACCCCAGCCTAGCTGCTTCCTCTCTAAAATGGTTTCCATGTGCCTTAGGCACATCACTGATTGGAATCTGGAGTGCCCTTATAAGTCCCTAGTATATGGTATACTATGTACCAAGGGCATAGGTACCTCAGAGGCCTACCAGGGGCTGCAGCATGTATTATGCCACCCCTGGAAAGCCATCCAAACTGACACCACAGGTCTGCTACTGCAGCCTGGGTAAGGTGGTGCATGCACCCCTTACTGTGATATAGGCTACCTATATCACTAAATACATACACACATATAAACCTATAAGTCACTCCTAAGGCAGGCCTTATCAATCCTGAAGGCAGAGTGCATGGTTCCTATGTGAGAGGGTGCCCCTGAATGAGCAGGGCCCCTCTGCAGCGTTCAGAGACCCTTCTCTGATGCTGTTTGTAGTGCAGCCTGACCATATACTCTTAAGCGCATTATAACCTCGCGTTAAATGCTAACTTTGGAATGGCTGCACCTAAACATGTCGTGTTTGGTGTCAAACATCTTGGAATACTACCCCCCCGCCAATTCTGGCAGCGGGGGTAGCATTCCACCCTTCTAGAGGGAAAGACATGTTAACTCTGGCTAGCCCGGTAACTTCTTTCCAAAGCCCTGGCATCACAAAATGGATGCTGCTGCCACAGACACGAGTCTGGCCTCCTGCTGCTGGACGAAACTCCGGCAGGGGAGGCCTGGACAATAGGTTTCCTGTCCCAGGGAGGTGTGACCACCTCCCCAGACAGGATAATGTGTATTGGGGCTGGGCGGGAGCACTTTCGGGTGCTTTGAAGTCCTGCACTGGGGGCACATTTGGTGTCCCTGTGCATACCCCAGTTCAAACCGGATCAGGGGCTTGCAGCCCCTGCTTTGGCGTGAACTGGACAAAGGAAAGGGGTGTAGCCACCCCTCTGCCCTGACCCACCCATAGGTGGGGCCACAGAGTAGTCCAACCCCTAAACTTGGTATAAGTATAGGAACCCAGTCCTTAGGACTTTAGATTATCCCTGGACGAAACTCTGAAACAGAATCCTGGACCTTCGATGCTCTACTCAAGATTAGAGGACAGAAGAATCTCCCTTGGGGTCAAGGAGTGACTCCCCTGCTTGGCAGGCACCAAAGACGCATCTGTCCGGTCTGCATTTCTGAAGCTCCCATCGGACGCCGAAGTCTTCGCATCACCAGAGTTGGATTCTCAGACTTCCCTGAGGTTACCCTGAGTCCCCAGCAAAGCTGAGGCCCGTAGCTATCGTGGGTGACGTGAGACCGTGACCCCTGGACACCGAGCACATTTGCAAGTGCATCCTCTTCTGGGTCTCCCACGAAGTCGTGCTTTGGGCTCCAAGTAGCCCTAGCCTCCAGCACCAACTGCACCGAAGATCACTGGCCTCCACTCCACGAGTGTCCTGTGAACCAGATCCACGTGCGATGTCTCGAGGCTCCTTTGCGGTCGCTAGCCCGTTGGCTAGTAGCCCTTAACGAAGGCCAATCTTTTTCTTATTGGGCATCCTGGTTGCTCCAGGCCTGCCCTCACTTACCCTCACTGGGTGAGTTCCTCAGACCTTGCTGGTCTGCACCATCGACGATCTTCATCTTCATCAAGACTTGCCGTTGCCAAGGCTTGTTGGGTTCAATCCGGTCAGCGACACCTCAGCACTCGACAGACATCGTGTTCCAGCCCGAATCCTGCTCCTGGTTGCCGATAATGCTTCCTGGACCTCGTGGCTGAAGAATCAAGACGACCGTCAACGCACCTGAAGCACTCGACATCGGTGGGCATCTGTCCTTCGCCTTCCTGGTCACTGGCTAGTGACCCAGACTCTGTCCCCTCTGCTTTCAGGTTCTTCAGATCTCCGATCCACTCTTGGATCCACCCGGACACTTTCCACTTGGTCGCCAGCAGCACTTTGCAGCAGATCGCCATTCAAATCGACGACGAAACCCGACCCCGAAAGGCACCTATGCACCCTGCTTCCCTGGGTGAGGTAACACGAGTACTCCGGTGCTCCCGTGGGTAGAGACTCTTCGAAGTACTAGTTCTCAAAGGGTTTGCTCCAAGTCCTCCTTTAAGTGTCCCTTTTCTTTAATTTCCTGATCGCGACTTTCTCCATAGAAGTCAATGGCGTATCGCGGTTGTGTATTTACACTGCACGCGTCCCCCGTGGGTCCCCTGTGTCACTACCTTGGGTGGTTCCTTGTGGTCCAAGCACTTCTAGAGGCTCTAGGCCTAGTGTCTAGTTCAGTCGTGGTTCTTATACCACTTTATTGGTATATGGTTTGAGTACGCCCTAGGGCCCAAACGTGTATTTGTGCTATTGCTGTGTTTAAATAACTTCTAACTTATGTACTTCGAACTCTAGCCTCATAAAGAGACTAGAGGGGTGTGTTTAGCAATAAATACATATATTTTGAATATATACCTGGTGTGGTGCTCTTTCATTTGGTCACTCAAGAGATTATAGACTGGTAAAACAAGCTGCTTTACATTCCTTCAAGACTTAGCCTGAAGGCTGCTCTCCATAGCTACCACTAGGATAGCTTTCAATAAGGTTGTCTTTAATCTATCTCCAATAAGGGGTTGTTTGGACTGGTGCAAGGTGCCCACTATAATTAGTGGACAGCATATACCAGGCCAACTTCTCACATTGGTGTGCAGCGTGTGTGATTCCAGCTTGCTATTGTTTTACCAGATAATCTCAATTGAATTGATCAACTGAAAACCACTAAAGGTACCTAAGGTACATATAATTTAAGCTTAGAATACAGTAAGTTCTACTGAACTTAGAGTTGTGTGTTAAGGGATAGCACACCCTTTCTACAACTCAAGAGAGTTTAGTAGGACACACTAGAGTAGGTAGTGCATACACCACACCACACTAGTAATGTCTTTAAAGGTAGGATCTAGAGAATCCTTACCAGAAGCCACTGGGCTTCTTCCCTCCAAGTATGATACCCTCCCATTCTTGGAATTGAGAGATTTATGTAACTTGAGGAAATTAAGGACAGGCCAAAGTCCCACCACCCAACACCTTAAAGAGTTGTTGGTGGCTTATGACCTTAGTAAGCCCTTGGGGACTGAAGGGGTAGGAGCTGAGGGTGGGGCAGAAGAAGAGGAAGGGACCAGGGGTACCAATACCCCCAGCCCCCTCTGAAACTGGCCAGGAGGGTGACAATGACCCTGACCTGGATAACCCAATCCCTCCTGTGGAAGATGAAGAGGATGATCAGGATGATGCCCTCTTTGTCCCCCCAGGAAGGATTATGAGTGTGCCCAGGAAGTCTAGATCTCCTTCTCAGGAGTCTAACCACTCTGGCACCTCAATAGGGAGCTCTGTCTCATCTCATAGGAGGGAATCCTCTCATGAGAGAAGAAAGAGGCTGATTCAATATGAGGAAGCTCAGCTTGAACTCAGAAGGAAGCAAGTAGCCTTAGACAGGGAGTCCCTAGATCTCTTTAGAGAGAAAAGAAAGTTGGGACTAGAGTCCCATGGTGGCAGCCATGTCCCTAGAGATAGGGAAAGGTCCTATGACCATAGGAACCTGAGCAAGATTGTCCCTCCCTATCAGAATGGGGATGACATCCACAAGTGGATAACTGCTCTAGAGAGGGCCTGTAAAGTACAGAAGGTCCCTCAGGAGCAGTGGGCAGCAATCTTGTGGCTCTCCTTTGCAGACAAAGGTAGAGATAAGCTCCTCACTGTTAGAGAGGAGGATGCTGATAATTACAAGGTCTTGAAGAGTGCTCTTATTGATGGGTTTGGCCTAACCACTGAACAGTACAGGTTGAAGTTCAGAGATACCCAAAAGCACAGACTCAAGACTGGGTAGACTATGTGGATTGTTCTGCCAAGGCTCTGGAAGGCTGGTTGATGGGCAGTAAGGTGTGTGACTTCTCAGGATTGTACAATCTGATAATGAGGGAGCAGATTCTTAAAAACTGTCAAAATCAGCTGTTGCATCAATACCTGGTAGACTCTGATCTGACCTCTCCCCAAGAATTGGGAAAGAAGGCAGACAAATGGGTCAGAACCATGGTGAAGCAGAAGGTACAGAACCAAGGTGGGGAAACCAAGAAGCAAGATGCTAAGAACTCTGAAAAGGGTGGGGAGAAGGGTAAAGATCAAAAGTCTTCATCAGGCCCCCAAAAATCTTCTTCAGGTGGGGATTCACAGTCTACAAAAGGGAAAGGCCAAAGAAAACCATGGTGCAAGGTCTGTAAGCAAAAGACCCACTGGACCAGTGATTGCACCAAGTCCAAAGACTCAAGTCCAGCACCCACCAATGCCCCTAAGGCACCTGTTCCCCCTAGTACAGTTACAGTTGGTGGGAGTGCTCCAGCCAAGGGTTTAGTAGGGTTCACCCTGGGTACTGAGTTGGGCTCTGACCTAGTCAGAGAACTGACTCAGGCTGTGTTAGTCTGTGATGGAGGCATGGATGTGCCCTCCTCTATGAGTCCCAGTAATCTGGGCAAGTACAGACAACAGCCTTTAATCAATGGACGAGAGGCTTTGGCATTTAGGGACACAGGGGCAAGTGTCACAATGGTGACACAAGACCTTGTGAATCCTGGGCAAGTTATACTTGGTGAAATGTACCAAGTGACCAATGCTAGCAATGTCAGAACAGACCATACTCTGGCAGTTGTTAACTTCTCCTGGGGAGGGGTAACTGGCCTTAAGAAGGTTGTGGTGAGTGCAAACCTACCAGTCGAATGCTTGCTTGGCAATGACTTAGAGACTTCTGCTTGGGCAGAAGTGGAGCTCAGGACCCATGCAGAAATGCTGGGGATCCCTGCAGATGTGTTTGCTGTGACCAGGTCACAAGCCAAAATGTCTAGCACTGAACAGGCCTTGGATTCTGGAAGAATGGACCAAGTGCCTTCCAAGAGGAGGAGTAGTAGGGTTAAGGCAGTGCCTTCCCCTTGGCTCAGGAGGAAGATCAGTCCCTTGAGGGGGATGATCTCAGTCCTGAAGAAGGAACTGTCCCAGAGGAACTTGAACCTGACCAGGTTGAGTTCTTGGGGACAGGGGACCTTCTAGGGCAGATCTGAGCCAGGAGCAGCAGAGCTGCCCCTCCCTTGAACCCCTCAGACAGCAAGCTGCTGCTGAGGCTGCTGGGAAAGCTAGTGGTCCCCATACAGTGTATTGGGATGATGGACTCCTGTACTCAGAGAGTAGAGACCCCAAGCCTGGTGCTACCAGGAGGTTGGTTATACCTCTGAAGTTCAGGGGCTTCCTATTGACCCTAGCCCATGATATTCCCTTGGCAGGTCACCTGGGCCAGAACAAGACTTGGGACAGAATTGTCCCTCACTTTCACTGGCCCCACATGTCTGAAGACACCAAGGAGTTTTGTCGCTCCTGTGTAACCTGCCAGGCCAGTGGCAAGGCAGGTGGCACTACAAAGGCCCCCTGATACCACTACCTGTGGTGGGGGTCCCCTTTGAAAGGGTAGGGATTGACATTGTTGGTCCCATGGATCCCCAAACAGCATCTGGGCACAGGTTTATCCTGGTGGTAGTGGATCATGCCACCAGGTACCCAGAAGCTATTCCCCTCAGGACCACTACAGCACCTGTGGTGGCAAGGGCCCTCCTGGGAATTTTCTCAAGAGTGGGCTTTCCTAAGGAGGTAGTATCAGACAGGGATGCTAACTTCATGTCTGGGTACTTAAAAGCAATGTGGAAGGAGTGTGGAGTGACTTATAAGTTCACCACACCCTATCACCCACAATGCAATGGTTTAGTTGAGAGATTCAACAAAACCTTGAAGGGCATGATTAAAGGGCTCCCAGAAAAGCTTAGGCGAAGATGGGACATACTCTTGCCCTGCCTTTTATTTGCATATAGGGAGGTGCCTCAGAAGGGGTTGGTTACAGCCCTTTTGAACTTCTGGTTGGCCACCCTGTGAGGGGTCCACTGTGCTTGGTGAAGGAAGGATGGGAGTTACCTCTCAAGCCCCCAAAGCAAGACATAGTGGACTATGTACTTGGTCTCCGCTCCCGGATGGCTGAGTATATGAAAAGGCAACCAAAAACCTTGAGGCTAGCCAGGAACTTCAAAAGGCCTGGCATGACCAAAGAGCTGTTCTGACTGTTTACCAGCCAGGACAGAAGGTGTGGGTGTTGGAGCCAGTGGCCCCAGCAGCTCTCCAAGACAAATGGAGTGGACCCCACACTATTGTTGAGCAGAAGGGTGAGGTTACCTACTTAGTAGACCTAGGAACACCCAGGAGTCCCCACAGGGTTCTCCATGTCAACAGGTTAAAACCATATGTGGACAGGGCAGACATGGGCTTGCTCATGGCTACTGATGAAGGGCAGGAGGAAGAGAGTGACCCACTCCCTGACCTGCTCTCACAGAACCCTGATGATGGGTCAGTAGATGGTGTAGCCTTGGCAGGCAGCCTCACTACCCAGCAACAAACTGATTGTAGACAGGTGCTCAATCAGTTTAGACATATGTTCTCACTGACACCCAGTCAGACCACCTGGTGCACTCATGAAGTGGACACTGGGGACAGTCTGCCTATTAAAAATAAGATTTATAGGCAACCTGACCATGTCAGGGACTGTATCAGGACTGAAGTCCAGAAAATGTTGGAGTTGGGAGTTATTGAACCCTCAGATAGCCCTTGGGCTAGTCCAGTGGTCCTTGTGCCAAAACCTCACACCAGTGGTGGAAAAAGAGAGATGAGGTTTTGTGTGGACTACAGGGGTCTCAATGCAGTCACTAGGACTGATGCCCATCCAATACCAAGGGCAGATGAGCTCATAGATACTTTGGCCTCAGCCAAATATCTCAGCACATTTGACTTGACAGCTGGCTACTGGCAGATCAGGCTAGCTGATACTGCAAAGCCCAAAACAGCATTCTCAACCCCTAGTGGGCATTATCAATTTGTGGTGATGCCCTTTGGTCTGAAGAATGCACCTGCCACTTTCCAGAGGTTGGTGAATACAGTTCTCACAGGTCTGGAAGCCTATAGTGCAGCATATCTAGATGATATTGCAGTCTTTAGCTCCACCTGGGAGGATCACCTGGTCCACCTCAGGAATGTTTTACAGGCCCTGCAAAAGGCAGGCCTGACTATCAAGGCCACTAAGTGCCAGATAGGGCAGAGTCAGGTTGTGTACCTGGGCCACCTTGTGGGTGGAGGCCAGGTTCAACCTTTGTAGAGCAAGATCCAGACTATCATGGACTGGACTGCTCCCACTACCCAGACTCAGGTGAGAGCCTTCTTAGGCCTGACTGGGTACTATAGGAGATTTGTCAAGGGGTATGGATCAATAGTGACACCCCTGAATGACTTAACTTCTAAGAAAATGCCCAAAAAGGTTCAGTGGACAGTTAGCTGTCAAAAGGCATTTGATGACCTGAAGCAGGCCATGTGCACTGCTCCCATTCTACAGAGTCCTGATTACTCCAAGAAGTTCATTGTTCAAACTGATGCATCTGAATTGGGGGTAGGGGCTGTACTGTCACAATTGAATGAAGAAGGTCAGGATCAGCCAGTAGCTTTCATTAGCAGAAGGCTGACCCCTAGAGAGAAACGTTGGTCAGCCATAGAGAGGGAGGCCTTTGCTGTGGTCTGGGCTCTGAAGAAGTTGAGGCCATACTTGTTTGGTACACACTTCCTGGTTCAGACAGACCATAAGCCCCTCTTATGGCTAAAACAAATGAAGGGTGAAAACCCCAAACTGCTTAGGTGGTCCATTTCCCTACAGGGGATGGACTTTACAGTGGAACATAGACCTGGGAGTAACCATGCCAATGCAGATGGACTCTCTAGGTACTTCCACTTAGAACATGAAGACTTAACTGGGCAAGGTTAGTTTAATGTCCCTACGTTTGGGGGGTTGTGTAGGAGAGTAGGATCTGCTTCACATGGGTACCCCCACTTTTTGCTGATGCTTCACTGTTTTTCGACATTAGTCTGGCTGGGGCCCTGCTAATCAGAACCCCAGCCTAGCTGCTTCCTCTCTAAAATGGTTTCCATGTGCCTTAGGCACATCACTGATTGGAATCTGGAGTGCCCTTATAAGTCCCTAGTATATGGTATACTATGTACCAAGGGCATAGGTACCTCAGAGGCCTACCAGGGGCTGCAGCATGTATTATGCCACCCCTGGAAAGCCATCCAAACTGACACCACAGGTCTGCTACTGCAGCCTGGGTAAGGTGGTGCATGCACCCCTTACTGTGATATAGGCTACCTATATCACTAAATACATACACACATATAAACCTATAAGTCACTCCTAAGGCAGGCCTTATCAATCCTGAAGGCAGAGTGCATGGTTCCTACGTGAGAGGGTGCCCTTGCATGAGCAGGGCCCCTCTGCAGCGTTCGGAGACCCTTCTGTGATGCTGTTTGTAGTGCAGCCTGACCATATACTCTTAAGCGCATTATAACCTCGCGTTAAATGCTAACTTTGGAATGGCTGCACCTAAACATGTCGTGTTTGGTGTCAAACATCTTGGAATACTACCCCCCCACCAATTCTGGCAGCAGGGGTAGCATTCCACCCTTCTAGAGGGAAAGACATGTTAACTCTGGCTAGCCCGGTAACTTCTTTCCAAAGCCCTGGCATCACAAAATGGATGCTGCTGCCACAGACACGAGTCTGGCCTCCTGCTGCTGGACGAAACTCCAGCAGGGGAGGCCTGGACAATAGGTTTCCTGTCCCAGGGAGGTGTGACCACCTCCCCAGACAGGATAATGTGTATTGGGGCTGGGCGGGAGCACTTTCGGGTGCTTTGAAGTCCTGCACTGGGGGCACATTTGGTGTCCCTGTGCATACCCCAGTTCAAACCGGATCAGGGGCTTGCAGCCCCTGCTTTGGCGTGAGTGGACAAAGGGAAAGGGGTGTAGCCACCCCTCTGCCCTGACCCACCCATAGGTGGGGCCACAGAGTAGTCCAACCCCTAAACTTGGTATAAGTATAGAAACCCAGTCCTTAGGACTTTAGATTATCCCTGGACGAAACTCTGAAACAGAATCCTGGACCTTCGACGCTCTACTCAAGATTAGAGGACAGAAGAATCTCCCTTGGGGTCAAGGTGTGACTCCCCTGCTTGGCAGGCACCAAAGACGCATCTGTCCGGTCTGCATTTCTGAAGCTCCCGTCAGACGCCGAAGTCTTTGCATCACCAGAGGTAGATTCTCAGACTTCCCCGAGGCTACCCTGAGTCCCCAGCAAAGCTGAGGCCCGTAGCTATCGTGGGTGACGTGAGACCGTGACCCCTGGACAGCGAGCACATTTGCAAGTGCATCCTCTTCTGGGTCTTCCACGAAGTCGTGCTTTGGGCTCCGAGTAGCCCTAGCCTCCAGCACCAACTGCATTGAAGATCACTGGCCTCCACTCCACGAGTGTCCTGTGAGCCAGATCCACGTGCAACGTCTTGAGGCTCCTTTGCGGTCGCTAGCCTGTTGGCTAGTAGCCCTTAACGAAGGCCAATCTTTTTCTTCTTGGGCATCCTGGTTGCTCCAGGCCTGCCCTCACTTACCCTTGCTGGGTGAGTTCCCCAGACCTTGCTGGTCTGCACCATCGACGATCTTCATCTTCATCAAGACTTGCCGTTGCCAAGGCTTGTTGGGTCCAATCCGGTCGCCGACACCTCAGCACTCGACAGACATCGTGTACCAGCCCGAATCCTGCTCCTGGTCACCGGCAACGCCTCCTGGACCTCGTGGCTGAAGAGTCAAGACAACTGTCAACGCACCTGAAGCACTCGACATCGGTGGGCATCTGTCCATCGCCTTCCTGGTCACTGGCTAGTGACCCAGACTCTGTCCCCTCTGCTTTCAGGTTCTTCAGATCTCCGATCCACCCGGACACTTTCCACTTGGTCGCCAGCAGCACTTTGCAGCAGATCGCCATTCAAATCGACGACGAAACCCGACCCCGAAAGGCACCTATGCACCCGGCTTCCCTGGGTGAGGTAACACGAGTACTCCGGTGCTCCCGTGGGTAGAGACTCTTCGAAGTACTAGTTCTCAAAGGGTTTGCTCCAAGTCCTCCTTTAAGTGTCCCTTTTCTTTAATTTCCTGATCGCGACTTTCTCCATAGAAGTCAACGGCGTATCGCGGTTGTGTATTTACACTGCACGCGTCCCCCGTGGGTCCCCTGTGTCACTACCTTGGGTGGTTCCTTGTGGTCCAAGCACTTCTAGAGGCTCTAGGCCTAGTGTCTAGTTCAGTCGTGGTTCTTATACCACTTTATTGGTATATGGTTTGGTACGCCCCTAGGGCCCAAACGTGTATTTGTGCTATTGCTGTGTTTAAATAACTTCTAACTTATGTACTTCGAACTCTAGCCTCATAAAGAGACTAGAGGGGTGTGTTTAGCAATAAATACATATATTTTGAATATATACCTGGTGTGGTGCTCTTTCATTTGGTCACTCAAGAGATTATAGACTGGTAAAACAAGCTGCTTTACATTCCTTCAAGACTTAGCCTGAAGGCTGCTCTCCATAGCTACCACTAGGATAGCTTTCAATAAGGTTGTCTTTAACCTATCTCCAATAAGGGGTTGTTTGGACTGGTGCAAGGTGCCCACTATAATTAGTGGACAGCATATACCAGGCCAACTTCTCACACCTACATTAACTGACTATGACTCAGAATGAATAATCCCAGGAGAGTGAATAACCTGCTCCTCGGTGGGGTGTGGTCCAGGTGACTGAGCTGCCTCCCATGCTTCTTCTTTTGTTGTATAGGGAGTTCTTGATTGCTGTTCTCTCCCTCAGACTGGGGACTCCACCTGAGTCATGGCGACCTATCGGGTTCTGGAAAAGATATAGAACACTGTATGATCATCGACAGGCAGCACCACGCACGCCTGACACTGCATGCACGCTCACGAATGGCAGTCCCCCTTGGCACCAGTCAGAAAGGTAGTTCATTAACTTGGAAATGTCTGGTCTTTGTATGCTTTATGCTATAGTGACTATTGACCTCCTGTCAAATGTAAATTCCCTCTAATTTAGTTTTGAGGGAATATATCAAATAAATACATGTAAAACAGGAAGCCTACCTAGTCCCTGTGGCTCTGGGAATACCTGCTTCATGGCTTTATTGTGGGTTCTAGCCTGCACCGGTGACCGGAGCCCCAGAGAGGCCGTCACTAGCCCCCCTGGCATGCCCTGGTGCCAGGTTTCTGAGGCATAGCCCATCTGAGGCTGTGGCATGACTGCTGGGCCTCCGGGTTGAGGGGCCAGATCAGGGGTCAGGCAAGGGTCTCAAATAGACCACTTATAGATCATCATTATGCCCCCCTTACATGCCATAGGCCAATTTGGGCAACCAGAGGTAGCAGGTGTAGGATGGCCCAGTCTTTCTGACCTCTCTGAAGCCAGTCACAGGGTCGAGAGAAGGGCCATGAATATTGATGATCGTTGGGGCTTCACGTAACAATTTTAAGAGGAGAACTAGAGTTGAAACCAAAGGCCATAAGTATCAAGCGCATCAAAGCAAAGAGTACTGGTTGCACATGTAATTGAACGTCAATGGTACTGGAATTGGCATTCCCTGCAAATGACGTTAGCAATTTTGGGAAGCTCCAGGTTTTCTGACTCTGCCCAGAACAAGGCCCAAGGGGAGAGTCATGCAAGCGCTGTCTACTGACTATCAAGGAAGTATGTGCTGGTCTGCTACATCATTCTGCATGGCTAGCTGATGAGATACATGGCTAGGGCTTTACTGGAGAAGCAACAGTAGGCCCGCACAGGAGCAGGTAGATGGCTGGCAGAATCGGGAATATGGACCTGTGGTGGGACATGAAACTGGCACCATCCCAATACAAACCCCTATCAAAAATGTAAGTGACCGGCCCTTAAACCATATACAAAGGAAAAAAAAGTGAGCCAAGGATGAGGATATCCATGAGATTTGTGGCTTTATAAATCCCTTTTACAGAAGTTGATGCAAGTAGACATAATTGGCCATCGTTATCAAGCACAACAAGAAAGCACTTATTAGATTGTACTGATGGAAGCATGTAACTAACGGCCTGATTTAGAGTTTGACGAATTAGTTACTCTTTCCCAATTTGACGGATATCCCGTCCACCTTATTAAAAATGCCATAGGATATAATGTACCTGTTATACATCTTACAGGATATTCACCAAGTTTGCGATACAGTAACCTGTCCACCAAACCCTGAATCAGGCCCTAAGCTTGCATAGATAGTGAGAGCCTCATAGTAAAGCTACTAAAGTGCTGCCTCTCATCCTGTAGTAAGCCATATCCTAATGTCCCCCTTACGAGTTGGATGAAGTAGAATTACCATATGTTTTTATGTGACACTACCGACCGCCATGATTACAGATGTTTCCAAATGAGGCAAAATCACACTTGGCATCAGTGGTTGCAAAAATACTGTGGGGCCAATTTATAAGTATGTCATGCAGTGCAGCAAGTCACCTTGCTGCGCTGCACTGCATGACAGGGAAAGGACAGGAATGCACAGTGTTTAAGGCAATACTGCGCCTTTCCCCCTGCGCTGGCGCAATTTTGGCAGCCTAGCGCCAATGCAGGCATCCGTGCACCATGGTGCAAGGGTGCCTGCGTTGCATGCAGGAATGTTTTTGTGCAGGAAGAGACACCTTCTTGAACAAAACCAATCCTGGGAGGCATATTCCTCTTTCTATGTGTGCTGCAGAATGCAGCACACATAGAAAGAGGAAGTGGCAAGGGGAAATAAAGATATTTCTCCTCGTTATGCCTCTCCTGGAAATGCGTATCATTTTGGCACATTCCCAGGTCTACCAATCCCAGTAAATCTGGGAATGTGTAAAAAAACATGGGAAACACCCACACACACACACCCATGGAACGCCTTCCCAGGGCAGAGAGCAAGGCAATGCAGCGATTTGTGCTGTGGTTTTTCCTTACTCCAGATTTATGTAGCGACTCAAGGCCTCGCAAAGTGGCCTTGCATGGCTTCATAAATCACATGTAAGGCTTACCGGCTCTTAAATAGGCCACTTAGTGCAGAAGACAAAACCATGTTACAAGTTGCTCTTGAAGGGGACTCACATGGGGGATTAACAGAATTTCTGCTCCATCTCAGAGAAGGAGAAAACTCATGCCAATTAACTAAAACTCCAGAAAACATGTCTGGAACTGTACAATACAACCTATGTGAAAAGCTCTGATCCATAAGGGTGTTTAGAAAGGTGAAAATATCTCAGCGTGGCCAACCACCGAGCAAGATGGCCGCACCTTAGACCGGCTCCGACTGAACGCACCCGTTCAAATGAAAATCCGTATAAAATCCGGTGAAAATGACGGCTAAAGCAGTTTGCGGCGGTAGCGGAAACAATTAAGAACATTCCAATCGGGAAACTAAGGAAACTGAACACGCCGGAGTGAATATCGGCTCAATTGCACAGCAGCCGGGCTCGGCAATGAAGTTCCCGAAGTGGGGGACGGGCGCTTGAATTCCCATCGTCGGCACGAACAATGGCGCGCAGGAACAAGCGTGTGAGTGCAACCGGCAAGAGGGCAGTCTCGGACATACCTGGTCGGGGCCCGAGGCAGGATAAAGCCGAGCGGCTGCGAATTGTCCAAGTCCCCGGCGTTCACACGAGGAGTCAGCGGGACCATCAATGGCGCGGATATAAGCGTCCAGCGCTCTGTGAGTGCTGGGATGAGTCGGCGGCATACGCGGAGTCGTGAAAGGCGCGAATATTGACTGGCTGACAGAGATTGGATGCCGATTGACCACAAGACCCACCCCGCACCATACCGGCAGTTTCTGAAAGACATTATGGCGCCGCACTGAGAGAGGCCTGGGGTGCGCAGTGACCTAGAGTGCTGATACTGCTCCATATAAGTGCTGACCTGAATCAACATCCCTGCAGGCATAATGTCGCTTCTCCCAAGCCTGAGTGCAGCCTTACTATAATAAAACGCTCTGGGCATTGTGTGCCGATTGGCCCCTGGACGTGGCAGTGAATGAAAACTTAGATGACGACGCAGCAGGGGCATTGAGGCGAGGCAGCGTCGTAAGATCCTCCACCTAGGAAAGGGCCGTCATTACTGAGACACAAGGTAAACTCCCGGTGACAAGTGGCATATACGTCTAGTGGTGGAAATGGGCCTTACAACACTCCGGGTGGGCCCAGTGGGCGCTGAATCGGCGTAATTGGTATCTAAGGAGAAGTTCACTACAGTAAAAAGCCAGTAGTGTGGGGGAACAATAAGAGAGCATACGAGGGTCCTACAGGAATGCTCAAGGAGACTAAGCAAGCACACGATAGCTCATTGCCCTCGGGCACACGGCGGAGAGAAGCCGTCAGGGAGTCGCTCAGCGAACGCTCCTGATACCATTAGAGACCCAAGATGGCTGGCGTAAGAAGTGGCAAATCCACGATGAAAGCCAAATTAGACAAATATGCCTGGCAAAAAGGTGCGGGTTTGAAAGACAAAGAAGCGGATGAACTGCCAGAGAAACAACAAGAAACGGATGGCTCGACGGAACTGACCCTCCAGGATATCATGACGGCTATCACGACAGTAAGAATATCTTTGGAGACCAGAATGGATTCAGTCTCTGCCGAGGTTTCCTTAATACGGGCAGACATGCGCAATATGATCACTAGAATTAAAGATGTCGAAACGATTACCAGTTCCCTAGCCAAGGACACAACAACCCTCAAGAAACAGATGAATGATCTGCAGGCCCGTAGCGAGAGGATGGAAGCTCAGCTTGACGAATATGAAGGACGCTCACGACGTAATAATGTGCGAATCCTTGGAGTGCCGGAACGCGCTGAAGGGCAAGCAACGGACTTGTTTGTAGAGGAGCTAGTCACGACTCACCTACAGCCCACAAGACTATCAAAATTCTTTACGATCGGGCGGGAGGCCTAAACCTGGAGCACCCCCAAGGCCCATAGTCGCCAGAGTCTTCAATTACAGGGATAGGGATATCATAGTACAAACGGCCAGAACGGCGCCACCAATTGAATTTGAAAGCAGCAAGATAACCTTCTCTCCGGATTTTACGCTCAAGATGCAACGTCAACGACGCAGTTTTCTCGGAGTGAAGAGTGCCTTGCGGGACAAAGGCATCAAGTATGCAATGCTCTTCCCCGCCAGGCTGCGGGTAGAAGCAGAAGGAAGAGTGTGGTTCTTTGACACCCCCGAGGAAGCATGGGATTGGCTTGAAGGATGGCGCACGGCGGGGAAGAAGACTCACCAAAGTCTGCGAGACAGGCAGGGGCAATACCGGGCGGAACAAAATACAGGGACTACATCCGGCAACAATTTGATGGCTGTTGGTGGCAAAGAATAACTGTATTGTATCCTTTAAGGTCAAAATGGAAGGCAAGAGTAACACTCCTATTCGGGCCATTGCTGGACTCGTCCTTCCCAGTGGACATATAAGTGGGGTAGAGTGCCATGTGAGTGACTGTCCTTTCGCAGGGTCCTGGGATTGTATAATGGAAAGAAGGATTGGGTTCCCCAGGGGACTGAATATTCAGCACAGTATTTCACTAACACTTAACGCTGGACGGGTGTGGGTTGGCTCACGCACCACAAGTTTCAGGGGTGGGCGATAGGCACTCTGCAAAATTTGGGGGACGGGAGGTTCCAGTACCGCCATGCAGGGAGGCAGGGAGGTGGGTGAATTTATGGTTTGTTGGAGGGGTGGGATGCCTGTCACCAAGGAATTTTGTTGCTACCAGGAAGAAAAGTATAAAGATGCAGCCAGTGATATATGGAGACAAGGAGGGGGGAGGGGTTGTTTGTTATGTTTTTGGTTCAGTTTAGACAACATTGACAGGCGACGACAAGATGGTACTATTGAGACTCCCACACTTTACGATGAGAAACGGACGTTAATAGATGCTGGATGACTAGACATACCCGTAACGGAACTCGGGATGCCCGGGGAGACTCCCTTGGCAGCTCAGAGTATCACTGTAAGTAGAAATAGGGCCACTAACGAAACAGGGACTTAAAATGATGTCTTGGAACGTGAATGGGCTTGGTGACAAGTTAAAAGGGGTATAGTACTCCAATATGTAAAAAGGCATTCACCAGATGTTATCTTGCTCCAGGAGACACACTTACTGGGGAACACGTGCAAGGCACTGACCAGATGGGGCTTTCAGTTAGTGGCACATTCTGCGTTCGGTTCCGGATCCAGGGGTGTGGGTATCATGATACGGAAAAGCTTTCAGATGACGATTGATCGCACATGGACGGACAACCTGGGTAGGTTCGTGGCGACCTCAGGGAGATGGCAAGGCCGTATACTAAACCTGGTCTCTGTATATATACCACCGGGCCTACAGGCCTCAGCTTTTAAAGACCTTGGAGACCTCCTGCTGACCCTACCCGAGGGGAGACTCCTCGTAGGGGGTGAATTCAACTCTATTGTTTCAAATAGACTTGATCGCTGGCCCCCAAGGGACCTGCCGCCTGCACAAACGCAAATCCATAACTTTCTGGGAGTAAAGGGACTAGTAGATACTTGGAGGGCACTTCACCCCGTAGAACAGCAATACACTTTTTACTCGGGTGCCCATCGTAGTATGTCTAGGATAGACTATATCAATGTCAAAATAGTTTATTGTATATAATTACTTAAAATCGTTACAATTTACACTTAAAAAATATATTAAACTTAGTCTTCCATTAAATACCACTTATCAGCAATGAGCTTGGCAATATTTAAAATCTGAATCACATTAATAAAGCTCATAAAATGTTGGCTAACCGGTTAAACAATCTGCGAAAGTTCTATTATTCACAACTTTCAAAAGAGCTCAAGTGACCGAAATTATCCAAAGGTTAAATTGCTTAAGATAAAATGTCCATATAAAATGCCAAACTTTCCAATAGGTTTGGTCAGCTGCCGTTTTTCTGTGTTGTTCCTGTTATCTTGTGGAATAGGATCGCGGTCCTATTGCTACTTGGGCTGATGAAGGGGAGCCATGTTTGAAGCCCCTGCCGTCCTTCTTCATACTTATCAATGTCCTCTAAATCGGCTTGCCTTAGAAGTTCCCTTAATTTTGCCAGATATTTTACCCCCCGGCACGCCAGGATTATAGAGGAACCTTCCAACCAACGTATCACGGCTTGCCTGCACGTGCGAATGTTCAATTCGTTAAAAATTGGTTTTAAAAGCCCCCTCCTTATTTCCTTAACTGCGGGGCAAGCACACAGCAGGTGAGTTAACGTTTCATTACAAAAACCGAATAGTCGACAGTGTGCTGCTTGTTGGTTGCTTTTCCAGGACGGTTGTAGATCTTTTGAGTCATGCATGCCCAAACGGTAATTGGTGAAACTCTTTTTTAACTCCACATTAAAATGAGTTACTAAGTAGGCCTGAGGCTTTGTTGATATGTAGGAGTTAATCACGGTCCACCCATGCCTACGTTTCGAGGTTGTTATTTTATCTTCTAAGAAAGACTTCCTCTTTGCACTTTTATTTGCAAATTTGCCAAAAACTGCCCGGTCTATCTGGCTGTCCCATGTCGTTTGTATGTCAAGTTCCGCCAATGATTTTCTCAGATAGGCTCCCCATGAGTGTGGAATGTCCTGATCCATCTGAATTTTGATTTCTTTCCAGCATAGATTGTTCAATGACCCCAGTTCAGATGCACGGAATTTGTAGCATAGTTTCACGAAGCCGCTCATGCTCCGGAATTTCTGATTTTGAAGGCCGAATTCCAGCCGGACCTGAGCTGGGGCAGCGGACCTTGGTAAATTAAAAACAGCTTTATAAACCTTCATCTGAAGTTCGTTTAGCAGTTCCACCTCTTTGCCACACCAAACTACTAGGGCATATGACAATGTCGGTACTATTTGTGCTGCCATAACTTTTAAAAGATGTGCATGGTTCGGGCAACCCAGTTTTTTATTCAACAATCTGTACGCAAAAATTAACGATTGAGATTTTGCTTTTAGGTCCATTTTGTGTTCCTTGTGTGCTGAGCCTCTCCCCATTTTTAAGCCGAGATATTTGTAGGCCGCTTGTTCTTCAATTATAGTCCCTTTAACGAACCATTTGAACTTGGTTTTTTTAGGGTCCACAAGACGTACAACCTTGGTTTTGTCTTTATTTAATTCCAAGCTGTCTCCATCCAGATAGGTGACTAGGTTGTTTATCGCTCTTTGTAGCCCGATGGGGCTTTGGCTCAGCACCACTATATCGTCTGCGTACTGTAAGAAGGGTATTTGCTCTTTTGCTAGGTTTGGCGGATGGCAATCGGCTGCTTGCATGTAGTTACTGATATCTGCCATAAATAAATTGAATAAGCTTGGGGCTAGGACGCAGCCTTGTTTTAGGCCTTGCTGTGTGTTAATACTGGTGGTGGTGCTAAGTCCATCGCCTAGTTTCACTCTTGCCCAGGTGTCATTGTGCAGGGCTATTATTGCATCCAGTAGTTTGCTCGGTAGCCCCCATGCTCTTAATTTTTCCCAGAGGCGATTTCTGTTTATTTTGTCGAATGCGGCTTTCAAGTCGACAAAACATGCAAACAACCGTATTTTCCTTTTTCTTGCTTTTTCAATTAAGAGTGCCAACGTGGCCAGGTTTGTTAAAGTGCCCATGCCTGGTCTAAAGCCGGTTTGAAACATGGGGATTATACTTGTCTCATCCATCCAATCTTGCAGGTGGAGAAGTAGGCATGATCCGTATAGTTTGGCCTCAACATCCATCAATGATATCAATCTGTAGTTTTCTGGATTATTATAGTCTCCCTGTTTGAATATTGGATGAATAATGTTCCCTTTCCAAGATTTGGGGACGTTGTTCTGTCTGTAGGTCTGATTAAAAAAGGCGCGAGGTAGTCAGCCCAAAAGTCCGGAGCGTGTTTAAATAGTGCATTGGGCAGTCCATTCGGGCCTGCCGCCCCTCCGTTTTTAATCTTTTTATTATTCCTCTCAATTGCTTTATGTCGATCAGATCATTTGAATCGTCGTAGCTTACTGCTTGACCGGTATATTCTTCTCCTTCAGGTCTTAGATCTTTTGGGGATTTTGAGGCGTCTGTTACCGTTGCATTCTTATCATTCCTCGCATTGCTGTACCTATTATGTACATGCTGTATCCAGATTTTTTCGCCAATTCCCGCTTCTTGTAATTTTTTTCCCTTTGTCATATTATTTATGATGCCCCAGAATTCCCTACTGTTTGGCAATGTGCTTGCCCACAATAGTTTTGTCCAGATTTTTCTTTATATTCTGTCTTTGCTTCCCTCAGCATCTTCTTATATTTCTTCTGTAGATCCTTTAGTTTATCCTTATCTGTATTCTTACCCATTTTGTCCGCCATGGCGTGGGTTCGCGCCTCTTTTGCCATCCTTCTCTTTTCATCTCGTAGAGCAAGGTTAAACCATGGATCCTTTCTGATGTCAATCCTTTTTGTGTTTCTATTGGTAGCTGGAAAATTCCGGGTAAGGAAGAGACACAGATCTTCCCAGATTTTTATTTGATTTTCTTCTGTCGGGGGGCCTGTTTGACTCATGTATTCTTTGAGAGTGTCCATTATGATCGACATGTTTAGTCCTCGCCATCTTAATTTCCTCAAGATAAACTTTTCTGCGTATTGTCCCAGCGTGTTTATTTTTTGCGCCCGGGCCAAGTTTATATTAAGGTTTGTGATGTGCGGGTGGTGGTCACTTTCTATGCGTGGGCAGACTTGGAATGAGTCTATTCTTGGGACTAGATTGCTGCTAATGATGGTAAAATCTATTGTAGATCGACTTTTTCCATTTGAGTACGATGTTGCGGCTGGCCTATCCCCTATAGTGTTACCATTCAGGATTGACAGGCCGTACTTTTCTAACTTTCGCGTTATTATTTGGTATCCCCAGTCCTCCTGCCTCTTTTTTTTAGTCTGTTTTATTAGGTTACTATTGAAGTCTCCTGAAATAATCAAAGGGCAGAGTTCGTGTGATTTTTGCAGTGCACTGATCAAATTCATTAGTGTTGTGAATTTTTCCTTCTGATTTTTTTTTGCAGGGTTAACATATACGTTGACTAGTATTAATTGCCAGTCTAGTTTGTTCGAATTTCGCTTTCCGGTAAATTTTATAACTTGCAGCCAGTTTACCCCGGCTTCTAACTCTTCTGTTTGCCAACCATGTTTTTGTAATGTATATGTTGATAAACCTCCCCTTGGGTGACCAAATCTTGCGAATTTTTCTGCTAGAATGTGATGTTCTATGTAACCTGATATTGCTGTTGGGTTCATGTTCCACGTTTCTTGGAATAGTATTATATCTTGTTGTTCGAGGAAGGACAGAGTTTCATGGTCATGCCCCATATTTTTAAATCCGTGGACGTTCCATGAACAAATCTTTATCATGTTCTGCCTTCTATCCCTCAACATGTGGCCCTGCCTCAGGGATTCTATTGAATCCTGCTCATTTGCTTGAACTATCTGCCCCCACCTTTTGTCAATCGTAAGTGAGTTTGACTGTTCATTAGGTACGCGTATTACTAAGTACTTTTGGCACCCAAGACCAGTCTGTACTGTCATCTGTAGACTGTTCAAGGTTTGATTGCCTCACTATTTCCTTGTCCTCTTTTGAATCTGTTGGCCCTGGTGGCGTAATGGATCGGGCACCATGTAAGCATGTTTTTTTGCTTTTTCGCAGATGCGTACTTCTGATTTGTTAGGAAGGGGTAAGGGTACCGTGGATGTTTATAAGGCCTCAGTATGATTCCCCAGAATTTGAATGTTAGTCTGGTTGCATATATCCTGTCCACTAGTTCCTTTGAGGACCAGGTAGTCAAAGTCTCTTCAATGTCTGGGGTTTCCGGGGAATGCTTAAATTCCACGGCTAACAGATCATGCGACGGTATTCCTTTTAGTTCTGGGATTTCTTTAACAACCTTAAAAGGTTCCCTCTATTTAGTATGTCTTGCCTTCCTTTTGTGCAATATTCTGACACAAACGTCAGTTTCGATGTATTCTCCCAGAAGTTATTTTCAGAGCAAATGGCACTTCCTGAACTTTCCTCTTTTTCTACCTGAGTATTTATGGTGTTCATGATTTCATTATCAATATGTCTGTCTTGACTCCTTTGTTTTTTACTGATCTTTTCTTGTAGAACATCCGGCTTTTTTACTTCCTTTGACTCTTGCTCCAATTTTCCTGCTTCTATATGTATTACTGGCCCTTTTGGGTCACTTTGCTGGTCGATAGAGGGCATCCTACATACTCTACCTTTTCTATTTATTGTGACTTTTATTGAATTTTGGCTACTATGTTCGTTGTTGTCTGTTTTCTCGTACGCCTTATTACCTGGTGTTATTTCCCTTCTTTCTGGCTTTTCTCGTTTTATATCCCCCTTTCCCCTCCTAACTGATTGCCATCCGTTATCTGGACTGGTACCTCTTTCGTCTTCGGGTGTGATCCTTAAATAAGCCTGCAATATTTTTCGGCCCCTTCTCCCTTTTTAGTATGTTGGATTTTTAATTGCCTTAATTTGCCCTCCTTTTCCCTGCTGGGTACTTGAACTCCGTAATCTGGACTGAAACCTCTATCCTCTTTGGGTATAGCTCTTGTTTGGACCTGCAATGTTTTTTCTGTCCCTTCTCCCTTATCAATATGTTGGGTTTGTTCTAATTGCCTTTTTAAGATTCCGGGGGTTGGCGCGGAATCTGCGATTGACCGATGGATAGGTGTTGTAAGAAGCATCTGATTCATATTCTCTTTGTTAGTAATAACCAGAATACTTGGTGCATTTTGCTTTATATTAAAACTGTTAGAATCCGTTGTATGATTTGATTGATCTGGGCCCGTTATTGGATCCTCCACTGTACCTACTGTCTGTACTTTATTTTCTTTCCTTTGTGTGTTTTGATTTGTAAAAATATAGAAAATGTTCTCTAATTTTGTAGTTGGTTGAATATTGTATTTTGCCCTACCCTTTGTAGCATGTTTTCTTTGTCTTTTTGTAGGTTTTGCAGTTTTTGAAGTGTCAATAGTGCTCTGTATAACTTCGATTTGATGGTCCCTTGTTTTAGGACATGGATCCTCTATTTCCTCTTGTTCGGCTTCTCCCTTGTCAATAACTCATGTATTTTTATCTTTGACTGGCTCCTTTTCCTCTGTGACCTTTTGGGTTTCCCTTTTATGTTTGGATTTTGTTGTTAGTTGCACTGCCCCTAGGATATCACTTAATATTTCGGGCAGATTTGCCAATTTATCTATTATTTTGCCACATCCACAATTGAGCTGCAGGTGGGGATTGTTTATTTGTGATTCAGGAGTTCCCCTGAGCATTATAAAGGAGGTGATTGAGTCCAACTTGGTATTTATGCCTGCAATATGACCAGCAATTAGATTTATAAGGTCAATCTGGACTTCCATTTTATCTGATTGAAAGTTCAGTGCCCTGATTGCTTGTTCCAGTGTACTTAATAGAGTATTACTCCATGGTGCCATGTGCAGTTCATCAAGGGAGTTTCCAGTATCCCTAGACTCGTGGTCAATCCTACTTACCGATGAAATTGTTATCGGAGATGACAAATTTAATTGATTTATTTTCGTCGAGAAGCTTCCTTCCTCCTGTGCGTTCACCTGTTTGTCAATCCTGCTGACCGATGAAATTGTTATTGGTGATGACAAATTTAATTGATCTTTTTCCCTTGGCAGTCTTCCTTCCTCCTGTGCGTTTGTCTGTTGGTCTGTTCTTTGACCATGATTTGAAGGGTAGATACCACCATTCCTGCTCTTCCCGATGCTCCCTTCCCAGTAGGCAGTGTCGCGATAGACAGTGTCGCGATATTCCCTTCGATTACATCGTTCGTTATTTCCTGCGTTTGGGTATTGGTATCTAGTATTTGCAACATGTTGGCATCATTTGATAGTGAAAATGAGCTTGACCAGGCGTTGTCCAGACGCATTTCCTGATCATCCCGTTTGTTTTTTATACCCTCCAAGTGCTCGTTTTTATTGTCCTCATTTGCGCTTCTTCCCAATGCATGGTTTATTGGAGGGGTGATCTGGTGTATCTGAGCTATTGCTGTTACCAATCTACTTACTTGCGTTTCCATGATTGGTTTTTGTAGGTCTGGATTTATTTTTTGTGTATTGAAGATATTTGGCTGTTGCTGTACGGAAGGGGGACTTATTTTACTGAAAGTGAATGCGCGCTTTTGCTGTTGCTCAGTCGTTCCCGATGTATCGTGGCTTTTGTTCGCCCTTGTTACTGGTGCTATAGGACTCGGCAACCGGGCTGTCTCTACAGTTGGTGCGTAAATGGCAGCCATTGGGTCCTTTAAAAAGAAGAATTTTTGGATCCCGGTATTTTTACCAGGGCTAAGGGATGTTATGTCCGGTGTTGGTGCCGAGACTAGCCTCTCTCTCTGTCTGGGGGCCTCTCTTTCTTGGCTTATTTCTGGCCCTTCCTTTGTGACGTTTTTATTTGTTTTGTTTTTGCCTATATTCACCTGCCGAACTTTCCCAGATCTCATATTTCTCTGTTGCAGTATTGGCTTGTATCCCCTTGGGACAGCACTGGTGAACTTACTCAGTTGCAGTAGGAGATGGGGTTGATGTCGATGTAACACTGCGTTGCTAGTACTGCTAGTGCTGCGGCCTAAGCAGCCCAATCAACCCTAAAAGGTTTTGCGGCTCATGTACCTCCTCGAAGGAGCCTTGAGAGTCCTGCCTCGTTTTAAGTTAGCCTGCGGCTACTGCTGTGATAAACAGCCTTTCCAATATGCTGTTGCTGTCTTCTTGATCCAGCTTTCGCGGATTCCACCGCACCAGGTAGAATTACTTCGGCACAGGCAACTCTTTGATGTATGGTTCCATCAACGTTAGGCAAGCCTCCTGCTTCGTTTAGCAAACTTTTTGCTGCTCCTGCTGCGTAGCCCTCCCCGCCGGGCAGCACCCCCCACGGCTCCTGTCGCAGTGATTACGCTCTTGTTAAGCTTGCTTACGCTTACTTACGTTCTTGTGCCCACCGCAGTGCCCACCGCAGTCTATCGCGGCTCCGGATGCCTCCCCCCCGGGATAAAAAGGCAGATCGCCTCACCTCTGGTGAAGGGGGGCCAGGCTGGGGGCCCGATTCACTGTCTGCAGGGCTCAATCCGGCTCAATCCGGGGCTCAGTCCGCTGTTAGGCGTTTGCAGCGGTTCTTGCTGTGCTCTCGCCGCGTTCTGCTCACGGCTCACTCTACTCTGCTCTGCTCCTCTCCTCTCCTCTCCTCGGTACCTCTCCTCGGTACCCTTGCACCAGAACCAGAACTCTCCCGCAGCCTCCAGGGCCTCCGGGACCAACGCGGCACCAATGCGGCACCAATGCGGCACCAACGCGGCACCGAACGCACAAACTTGCCTTCATGGCTTCACGGCTTCGCGACTTTTCGGACCGTTTGCGCCTCTCGAAACCCCCTGCGGTTCTCGGGTCCCGTACTGCCGCTGCTGCCGCTGCCGATGCCGCTGCTCTCCTATTCTCCCGCTCTCGCTGCGGGTCTCACGCAAAACCAGGACTGGAACGCAAGGTAAGTAAGAGAGAAGAGGGTTGGGGGCAGAGAGCAGGGCACACTAGCAGACTGCAAGCTGCACCCAACCTAGTTGGGCCGCTTCCGCAGTCTTGCTGGGCACTACACTCAGCGGCCGCCGATAATGACGGCCGCGCTCTCTGCTCCCTGCTCACCTCACCTTTGTTTGTAGCTCCCCCCGGTTTGACGCGGGTCATGGAGACTTCACCCGTCACCCGTTGTCTGTGCTGGTGCAGCCTAAGCAGAGACAAAAGCTGGGAGCTCAGCCCGGTCCGCAACTCGGCAGCTTTCCGGCGGTCTCTCGCGGCGGCGTCTCTCGCGTCTCCCAGCCGCTCGCTGCGCTGCTCTGCTCTGCTCGCAGCGCACAGCAAGTCAGAAAACGAGAACTGAACTCCTCAAACCAGACTATATCATAACTCTGGCGGACCATCTAGAGCAGGTCAGAGAAGTAAATCATCTGGCACGAGGTATATCGGATCACTCGCCCATCTGGGCCCTGATAGAGGTGGGGGAGCCAAGGATTGGAAGGACAGCCCCAATAAGTCCATGGTATCTAAAGATCCCCCAGATAAAAGAAAAAGTCGTACGGGAAACTGAGCTTTATTTTAGCGAGAATGAGACCTCGCTAGACTCAGCACAGACATTGTGGGAGGCCTTTAAGCTTTTGATAATGGATCTACTATTTCCCTGATTGCAGGAATAAAGAAAGAGAAACAGGAAACACTTGTGCGATTAGAAGCTGACATACTAAACCTGGAGGGGAAGCTCCGAGACTCGAATACAGACGAGGTTAGGCATTCCTTAAAGTTAAAACAAAAGAATACGCTGCCCTGGCCGCTGACGCTGCCAGGGCACAACATAGGGCAACGCCCAGTAAAATTTACAAGGTGGGGGACAAGACTGGGAAACTACTGGCCTGGCTGGACCGCAGAGAGCAAGCCAATAGATTAGTGGTGGAACTCAGGGCCGAATCTGGCAGGACACTGACCGAGCCGCAGGAGATTGCGGACGCTTTTGGCTTTTGGGGACTACTATAGTATGATTTATAAATCCCAGACGTCTTATACGGTAGCTGACGCGGACTCACTATTGAGAGATATCTCCCTGCCCAGGCTCTCGGACTAGGACCGGGCGGACTTGGAGCAAGACCTTAAGAGTACGGAGGTAGAACGTGCCATCCAAGAGTTGAGCGCGGGCAAGGCGATGGGCCCAAACGGCTTGCCTATTGAACTATACAAACTTGCCCCCAGTAGGATAGCACCCTACCTGACCACAATGTTTCAAGAGAGTCGGGAGATAGGATCACTCCCGCCAGATCAGAGGTTGGCAACCATAGTGGTCATTCATAAAAGTGGTAAGCCCAAGACTGAATGTTCCTCATATAGGCCGATATCATTGCTTAATGCGGAAGCCAAAATCCTAGCAAAAATTCTGGCCACCCGTTTACTGAGAGTCATAACCAAACTAGTACACCCGGACCAATCTGGCTTCAAGCCAGCCAGAAATACCTCGCTTAACTTGTGACGATTACATGGAGTACTAGACCGAGCAAATACAATAAGGGAGGACGCGGTGGTGGTATCCCTTGATGCAGCCATGCCGTTTGACACAATTGAATGGTCTATATGTTTTCAGTGTTAAAGAAATTGGGATTTGGCCCGGGCTTTTTTAAATGGATTCAGCTTTTATATAAGGATCCACTGGCCCAAATAGTAGTTAACAATCGTAAGTCCCCAATATTTCTGCTAGGGAGGGGCACCAGGCAAGGTTGCCCTCTCTCCCTGCTGCTTTTTGCCCTCATGCTGGAGCCACTGGCGATGTGGATACAGAAAGACCCCATCATAAGAGGACTCAAGTGGGCTGAGGACTGGGAAGACCATATTTCTTTATATGCCGACGACATATTGTTGTATGTGGCCTCCCCCTTTGCTTCCCTGAATAGAGCGATGGACATTTTTATCGTATTTGGGAGATATTCTGGATATAGTATAAACTGGTCCAAATCCCTTATTTAGGTTCTCAACTGTAAATTCCCCTCCTTACCCAGGGTTTCCCTATCACTGAAGCAGCAACAGGATTCAAATATCTGGGAATTCATGTTTCTAAGGACCCGGCCCATTTCTATGATCGCAACCTCTTGCCCCCGCTGCAAAGACTTAGAAGTGATGTCATACACTGGAAGTCTCTCCCGTTGTCCCTGCTGTGGCGTGCAGCATTATTTAAAATGATGTCCCTACCACGCTTTTTATCTGTGTTGCAGAACGCACCTCACCCTGTAGGGGCAGATTACTTTAAATATATAGAAAGTGCCCAAAGAGAGCTTTTGTGGGAGGGAAAGCCACCCAGAATATCCACTCAGAAGCTTACACTGTGTCAAGTAACGTTTTAATTGTGGGTGTTTTTAGTGCTTTTTAATTTGTTGTGCACCTCACCTGATCTTGTGTTGGTCCGGGGCAGCCCCCTCACTCGTATCTGGTTAGCCCTCTTCTCCGGTCCGCCACGGCGTTAGCTGCCGTTTGAGAGGAGAGCAGGGGACTCGCGCCCCTCCCCCTTCCCGGGCGGGCACTTCCTGAGCCTTAATTGCCGTTCGTTGGTCAAGCACTTTGCGGAAGTGTTTGACCTAATTCTGGATGAGGCCCCTGATATTCTTTTCCTAACCGAGACTTGGCTCTCTGCTAATACTGAGGCAGAGCCCAACTTAGCACTGCTCCAGGGATATGCCATCAAAACTCTTAACAGAGAAGGGAGGGGAGGGGTATTGCGGTGGTCTTTAAAACTGGATTCAGCTGTACCTTGACCAAAGAAAGTATCACAGACTCTGAATGTGCTTTGTTCAAAATTTGTGTCAATGCTAATTTTACCCTTTCGGGCCTTCTGATCTATCGCCCCCCAGGGCCGTCAAAAGGTTTTATGGAAGCCCTGGTTACTGCATTGGGGCTGCTGGCTACTAGGTCGGCCAACTTCAATATTGTAGGGGACCTTAATCTCCATTTGGAAGCTAATCAAGATAGGGAGATCAGTAATTTTTTAGCGGACCTTGCAGCGTTCCAACTGATACAATATGTCCCTAACAGTACGCATTCTGCTGGTCATTTGTTAGACCCTTTTTTCTCAAATCTATCGGCTCTTGTAGCCTGCCATCCCCTCCCTATGAGCTGGTCTGACCACTATTTGGTGTCACTGACACTACAGGGAATAGGCTCTTCTTTAGAGACTCCTCAGAGGTTTATTTTAAAACGCCCCTGGCATAAGTTGGATGCGGTTCGCTTCCGCGGCCTCCTCCTTACCCAAAGGCCTAATCTCCCTAACAATCCAGATAGGGCTAACAGTATCCTGTTAGACTGGCTCTTGCACACACTCAACACTCTGATCCCTGCTAAGATGACCCACAGCCGTAGAACACAATCTTGCCCGTGGTTCAATGATGAACTAGCCCAGGCTAGGAGGGCGTGCAAAGCCCTGGAAAGGGCTTGGAGAAGACAGTACGACCCTATCCTGAAACTACAATATCGAGCATGCATCAAACAATACCATAAGTCCATCTTGAAGGTGAGAGCCGACTTTTTTCGGAAAAAAATAAAAACAGCAGCAATCCCACTAAATGTATATTCTCCCTACTCAAGGATCTTAAAACTTCTGGGCAACCAGCCTCATCCCCCCTCACTTCCAACAAGCAATGTGAGACCCTCGCTGCCTTTTTTATTAAAAAGGTGGACGATATCTACAAAACATTTTCCCACATAGCACCCCCTATAGGTCGGCCTTATCCCTCGGCCGTCACCGGTCCATCACTTTCTGTTTTTCCGGTGCTTTCCCATGAAGCCATGCGGTCTATCTGCAACAAACTCAAATCTGGATCTCCAGCTGATCCCCTTAAGCCCGACCAATTTAAGGCTTTTTTACCGCAGTTATTGCCTGTGTTCTGTGACCTCATAAATCTGTCCCTAACCTCTGCTGTGGCCCCCACGGCCTGGAAACATGCCAAAGGGATCCCTCTCCTCAAGAAACCCACACTGGATGACTCCAAGCCTGCAAATTTCCGACCCATCTCCCTCCTCCCTTTGACTGCCAAAATCACCGAAGCCCATGTCAATTCCATCCTCTCTAGCTACATTGAAACTAACAACCTGTTGGACCCCTCCCAGAATGGTTTCCGTCCGCGTCATAGTACGGAATCGGCACTCCTGGCGGTCATGGAGCATGGAAGCACTTCTGCTCTGATCTTATTGGACTTAAGTGCGGCATTTGACACTGTGTCCCACCAGATTCTTTTGCAGCGCCTAGAGGACATTGGCATCAGTGGCCCTGCCCTGGGGTGGCTCTCCTCGTTTCTTTCGGAAAGATCCCTTCAAGTGATCGCCCCCCCTTTCTGTTCTCAGACGCACAGGGTGCGCCAGGGCGCTCCGCAGGGCTCTGCCCTGAGTCTGACCCTTTTTAATATTTACATCCGACCACTGGCCGCGGTGGCAAAAGATAGGGGTCTGACTGTGGTCTCCTACGCAGACGATACACAGTTAGTGATCGCCTTATCTGACAACCCCGCTCAGGATGCTGCTAAGTTCAGAGAGGATTTAACAGTGGTCGCGGACTGGATGACATCAAACTGCCTCCAACTAAACGCCACCAAATCAGAAATCCTGCTGGTGGGGAAAAACACTAATTTATGGAGTGAGCAATGGTGGCCTCCCGTTCTGGGTTCCCCACCTTTACCTAAGCAGACAGTCAAAAATCTGGGCGTTTGGTTGGATTCGGCTCTCTCCTTCCAGCCCCAAACCAAGGTTGTGGCTGGAGTCTGTTTCAGACTCCTTCGAGGTCTCAAACCTCTGTTGGGCTTCTTTGAGGCTAACATCCGGCAGGTTATCATCCAGGCCACCATACTGTCTAGGCTGGATTATGCCAGTGCTCTATATTTGGGAGTTAATAGAGCAGAGATACAGCGCCTCCAGAGGATACAGAATGCGGCAGCCCGACTATTGTTTGGACTCCCTAGGACGTGTCATACTTCGGAGTTCATTAATAGACTCCATTGGCTCCCTGTGGAAAAGCGTGTTCTTTTTAAGGCTTTGTGCATTCCTCACCGTATTCTTAATTCCCAATCCCCTGAAATCCTTGCAGACCTCCTCATACCTTACACGCCCACTCGCCTCCTGCGCTCTTCTGATCAACACCTGGCGGTCATCCTGCGGGTTAAGAGAGCCAAAGCCGGAGGACGCTCTTTTCGAGCTTTAGCTCCTAAACTTTGGAACTCCCTTCCGGTGAACATCAGAAGCATTCACGATCATGCTGCTTTCCGTAAGGCCAAAAAAACTTATCTGTTCTCTAATTAATTGGTTGTGGCGTTTCCTTGGCCCTGTCTTCCTTCTGCTGTCTGAGCTTAGCTTTGGGACGCCCCTTGGCTGGGGCAGCCATGCGCTCTATAAATTTTATAACATAACATAACACGAGGGTGGTATGACGGGGGAATTGGCCTCCCAGATATTAAAAGATACTACTGGGCGTCGCAACTCGCCGCAATTAATCAATGTTTGTATGGACCACAAGGGGACCCTGGATACCAAATGTACAGGTGGCTGCTTCCGGGGGACGGGGGGGGGGGCTTCACGGGGCGCTATATGCTAACCCCACCAAGCTGAAGCTGTCGGGCCCCACACTGCATGCGGTCCAGGTTTGGCGGGCGGCGACGAGAAGCCTGGGCTGGGAGGGCAGGGTTACACAGGCCACCCCACTCTGGGACTCGGAGCGACTGGGTAGCTTGAGACACACCAAAGGCTTTGACCGATGGGACTTAATCGAGATTTCCTAAGTTGGAGACTTATGGAGGGCAGGAGGGATAGTCACTGTCGCCCAACTGCAAACTGAGTACGACCTTGCAAATACTGAGTACTTTTGGTACCTTCAGATCAGGCACGCCCTTCAAGCTGTTATAGCGAAGGGCGGGACGCCGCCAGAGTCCTCCCCGTTAGAAGACAGGGTTCTGGACGAATATATGCCAGAAAAGTCCATTTCACTGACTTATAAGAAACTAATCAATAATATGTCTGACCCCCTCCTCAGGCTCCGAGCCAGGTGGGAGCACGATGTAGCAGGATTGGAGGATGAGGAATGGATTGAAGCACTTGCCTCCCCCAAGGAGGCTGCTATCTCCTCTAGGCTTAGACTTGTACAATTGAAAATACTTCACAGAACGTACCTTGCCAGCCCGGCGCAGGTAAAGATGGGCTATAGATCTGAGGAAGAATGCATGAGGGGATGTGGGCAGGAGGGTACTTTCGTACATACACTTTGGGAATGTAGGGGTATACAGAAGTATTGGTCTGCAGTGACGAAGTGCATGGAGGAAGTGATGGGTTACAAGATTGACTATAGTATAAAGTTGTGTCTCCTGAATATATGGGGCCCTACAGACCTAAACAGCAAAGAAATGATATGGGTGACACTTGGTATGATAATTGCTAAACGGAACATTGCTAAATTGTGGAGGGCGCTGGAAACACCGACACTTACAGCGTGGGGGAAGGACATGGATTGGTGCATGTTGACAGAGAGGACAGTGTACAAATCTAGAGGGTGTCCTAAAAAATGGTCGCAGATTTGGGAAAAATGGAACGGGTATAGGGGAGGCATATGTGAGCCCCCGCAGCTTAGCGGAAGACAAGATTCGGGGTAGTTTAATTGTAATTTGGGTCCAGCTAATATTGTCATGACATTGAAATGATTCAAGGTCTGTGGTACGATTTCAAACCAGTGATTCAACTTCGGTCACCAATGTTTGTAAAGTGTGTACATTGTATAAGCTTGTCATTAATAAAAAGAATTTAAAAAAAAATGTGAAAATATATTTAACATGAAAAACCAGATTGCCCTCAAATAATAGGGATAACTTGAAACACTTATCCTCAAAAACACTCATAAGTAGCAGCACTATGGAGTAAGGATACACCAACCACTACTTCGTGCTGCTTGCAACTGAAATGCAAGTCCAACAAGGCCTTCTTCCACAGCAGCAGTATAATGCTGCCCAGTGCCAAAGGACATTCCACCCCATCCCAACTGAGAAATATGCCTAGAAAAAGTCTAACCTCTTCAATATGGCACTAGATACAGCCCAACAGCAAACCCACTTGACATGGGTGGCATCCAGCACCATGTGACCTTCACCGGACATGCACTAGACCTTAACATTGGCACAAGGAAAGACTGCCATCTCCTCCTAAAGCCGCTGGCTCTGCTAAATTTAGGAGTTGTAGACCAGCTCTTTTTTTCTTTTACAGCTAAGCACTCCACTCTTGTGCCATGCTGTAGCTAGTTATTTGTGTGGTGCTGTAAATTAGTTCAAAATGAATGAATTCCTTTCTTGTACAAGCTTTAGACGTTTTTAGTGCATTGGATGGAAAATTATTAACAATTTAATCAAAATTAACATTTATTTGATATGGTAATAACTCTTGAACATTTCTTGCCTGGTTCTATTTGATGCTTGCTGTTACTATTATTTGTTCTTCTGTGCTACGTTTCTTTACTATCGTAGCGCCAACTGGGTAGCCTTCATGCCAGGACAGAGCCCAGTTACAGTAAGGTACTGAAGCAGGTCATGAGTGACATTTTCATTCTAGCCCCCTCTAGTAGGTTGTGTTTCCAATTGACCCGAGCCAGCAAATGCTTTTAAAGCAACGTTTTGTGCGATTGGGGTTTCCCAAATGTCATTGGAATATCACATTGCACCGATATGGCGCTTGTCTTGACCAGCAAAAGGAAAATGCAACTCACCATCAACGTGTAAATAGTGTATTGTTCACCATAAGTTTCTTTATTCTGCACAAGGCCATAAAAGTACATAAAAACATATGATTTGATAACATTAATTGTTATAGTACATAAATAAATAAACTGATAAAACCATTCCAGCAATACAATTTAGCAACAAATTTACATACAAAATATGTGCAAATCAAGCGATAATAAAAGCAGGTTCACTGGACTAGAAACATTTGGACCTTAGTCTCCACATACAGAGCAGGAATCGTGAGACCGCAAACACTATGGATTGCCTTGTATCGCTTCTCAATATCCTTATTGCTATTCTGTAGTCTCGTATGGCCAAAGGCCGATATAATGGAAGTATCCGTTTTTTCCCATATCCTGGGTAAGCTGGGCAAAAGAGCAAAACATGTTCAATGGTCTCTGTAGGTCCGGCACAAAGAGGGCAAGTTCCTTCCAGATCTCTATTTGCTCGCTGCAATTTGGAAGTAAAGGATCATAGAGGAAGAGTCCCATAACAGAATTTCAAATATAATGACTTAGCTAAAAGGGGCTCGACCTCATCGAGAAAGGGTTCCAATTTACAATCTACTTTAAATCAAGGAATGCAGCGGCTAGGGAACCTTTTCCCACTTGCCCAATGCATGTGGATGTCTTATACTGCCAGAACAAGCTCTTTAAGGCAGCTTTGGATACCCCACTAAGCTCTGCTGGAGTGGTCCATAGATTCATACAGCCTAATTGGATAAAAGTTTGCTCGATATACCTGACCCATGGTATTTTTGAGGCACCAGGCGACCTAAGTACATCCTCTGAGCCCTGCAGATAGGCTAGTAACTCAGGTGTCACCCAAATTCTACGCCAATACAGTATTGGCCTAAGCCCTATTTTGGCGCTAAGCGCTCTCAGTCCCAGGTCCCTCAGATAGATCCCTTATAACACTTCCTGACGACTCAACAGCGCCTCCAATGGGCTCGCCCTCTGTGGCTCAAGGGAAGACAGCTGTGCTGTCAATCCACACTTACACATTATAAGAAACACAGCCTTTCCCTGTTAATGGGGAAATGAAAAGCATAGAATCACAAAATATTAGCTATATTCCTCTTGCAACAGAATATAGAAAATATAACATCACAATAAACATATTTACAGTGTATTATTATTGCATCTGGAAGTCTTTGCAACTCTCTAGAAATTAGTAAGCGCGGGCGGAGAACTCCGCTCTGCCAGCGGAGTGTGCGGAGATTTGCCTACTCCGCGTTCTCCGCATAACGCGGAGTAGGCAAATCTCCGCACACTCCGCTGCGGAGCGGAGTTAGCCAACCCCCGCCTCCACCCCCCCTTTAAAAATTAATTTGATATTAATTAAAACAAACAAAAACCACTTACCTGAACTGCGGTGTCCCCGGACTGCCCTCCTCCTCTTCCTCGCCCTCACTCTCTCAAAACTTGGGTGATCATTGCGAAAACTGCGCATGCGCGCACGCGCATGCACGTTTCTCGCGAGAAAAGTGCAGGTGCTCAAATTTTTTAGGAGGCCACACCCACTTTCCCTGCTCCGCCCATGTCTTCCAGAGGCTCCACCCACTTCCTTTATTGGTTCCACCCACATCCACAAGCCTCAACACATCATAGCCACCTCCTCACATCTTGAGTTCTGCATGAAGCTGAAGACCTGGCTCTTCACATAAGCACTTCGGGGACCTCACACCTACACACCTGCCCAAGTGCCTGAATACACTTTCGGGTGGTTAGTATTTTACAAATCAATATAACTTAACCTAATGTAACATATGGGAAGCCTATGACAACAACTTAAAAGTGAACTCAAATTGGAGAATGTGTGTAAATCTCAAAATGCAACTTCAGGAAAGGTCATTAGAGGACTTGAGGCAGGTTTGCAAACTAAAGAGAATGTGCTTGTACTGTGCTGTTTAAAAGAAAGGAAGGGGTGAAGGAAGGAATACATTAAAGAAGGCAGCAACAAATGCAGGCAGGAAGGGGAGTACTGGAGTGAGGATATATATGAGCAATTGCTGAAAGAAGGAGGAAATAAGAAAAGAATGTGAAAGGGAGAAATGAAGGAATAGAGGGAGAAAGGAAGTGAATGATGTGTGATGGATGAAAAGAAAGAAGAAAGGAAAGGAGCAAGATAAGCATAAGGAATGGTTGATGATAAGAAAGGAAGAAATTAAAGAAGAGGTGAAGGAAGGAGCAGGTAAAAAAAGTAAGGAAAGAATGGAGGAAGAAGGATTAAATGCACCCAGGGAGGAAGTATGGGGAATGAATGAGGGTGTAAGGAAGTGAGAATGGAATAGGGTGTAAGGAAGCAAGAATGGAATGAGGGTGTAAGGAAGCAAGAAGCAAGAGGGGAAAGGAGGCATGGCTGGAGGTGCTGAGGAAGAGAAAAAGGGAAAAGAAAAAGATGGGACGAAGGAAAGAAAGGAGGTCAGGGGAATGAATACGAGTATGAAAGGTTCTGGGTCAAGGAGGGACAGAGAGAATATTGACAGTGTAATATTGCATAGAAATCGAAAAACAAAAGTTTGAAATGCATTTGTGTCCTTAACATTCCATGTATGTTTGTAAAGCACATATTCACCAAAGGGGGGCTTGACACTGAATTTAAAATGTTGTTATCCAGCTCACTGGCACACATTTTATCAACCTCAGAAATATGAAAGACTGAGTTGCCACATCAAGATTTAAATTTATGACCCTGAGAACAAACACAGATTCCTGGAGTGGATATAAAGAAATGCGCAAGAAAGAAAAACATAAAAGGGAGAGTGAGGAAGGAGGAGAGGTCTGAAGGCAAAGGTAGATACGGTAGACAAAGAATGTGAAGAGAAGTGAGGAAAGCAGAGATAGGGAGTGCCAGACTGGAGTGGAACATGATGAGGATGAAAAAAGGAAAGAGGAAAAAGGGAAGAAGAGCAGACAGCAGGGAGTGTGTGAAAAGAAAGTGGAAGGGAAAGATGAGAAGGTGAAAAATGAAAAGCAGTGAATGAGGGGAGTTGGCGATTAAGAGGAAACGTTGACGTAGGGCAGAAAGTGAAAGAAGAATGGAGAGAGGGGAAGGAGTAAGGTGTGAAGGGGAGGAAGAAAAGCAGATACTGAAGTTGAGCAAGAAAAGAGTTCACCACTGCTTTATTAAATATAGAGTAATTAATTATGTAAAGTTGAGGGGTGACAAGGCTGTTTCATTCTTGGCCTGTCTCATCAATGCACAGCTGTGCTGTCCAAGTCACACAACAGCGATTTAGGACATCATATCACTGAGTGGCAAGCTTGGGGGCCTGCCATTTGCGCATGCACTGTGAAAGCATGTGCCATTGTTAGTTCTAAGGCCCAGGTCTTTCACAGGTATTTGAACATGGTGCTCCCTCCCACTTCCTCGAGATTTTTGCATCGGGCGCAAGGAGCGCTAAAGACGGCGCTGCCAACACGTTCACTTAGAAACTCGTTAATTCAACCACTCACATTGACTTGAGTATAGAAAAATACATCACTAATTAACTAACTCCATGTGAAGATAGAAACAATGTCATATTTTTAAATTATGGCTTCCTTTTACAATTTTTACACTTCAGGCATGTTTGCACAGGTCTGCCTTTAGTGTATCCTAAACATTCTACATTTTAACAAGTGTGCACCGAATCCTTTGCACAACATGAATGACTCTTTAGTCCTCAAGAGGCAACAGTAGTGGAAGAATGAAAAAGTCATTTATGACTCTTTCAATTTAGCTCCTAAATGATAATTCTTTTTTCAAAACAGTTAACCCTTTTCATCCTATAATAAGCCAATTACATACAGTGTAGTGGGTCAGGGGTGGCATTTTACCATAAGTGGATTTAATTAAGGAGACGGACAATGGTTTCCGCAGCATACAATTGCTCATTTTGCGTTTGGACACTTTAATCAACAGGCATGTGTGTTTGCATCAATCAGTTTCAGCTGTTGTGTTAAATTCTTCTAGTAATGGAATTTAGGGGAAAAGAAATTAAAGGACACACTTGCAGAGACAATGGTCACACAATGTTTACATGCCAAGAAATCACATATGCCAGTGTTAGCCCCGATAGCGATCTAAACAGCTATGCTAATGTGCTCTTTTATAGCGTAGCTATCTCCTTTCACAGCAAAAGGACAAAAGTATTCAACATTCTCCCGGCATTCTCCCGGCATTGCAGACCCGTGGTCGCATCCTTAATGTATTAAAAAATAAAAAAGGTAAAAAGTGAGCCCATTACAATATGCTTATGTGCCAAACAGAGTCTAAATCAACAAAACTGTAACGTGATTACGCTACTATGCCAGACGCACAGCATAATTCGTGAATGTTCACAAAGATACTATAGGCTTGTCCATTTTTTTTTTTTTGTGAAAAGTTTTATTGGCATTTAAGTTATACGAATACAATCAGATAGCATAGCAGGTGAAACATACATTGGTGTTCATCAACGAAGATCGAAATGGCTTCAATAATGGCACAATTTATAAAGCGACAATTAAGCAACCAATACCCCTCTGTGGTAGGTTCGTTATGTGCGTTATGTTATGTGTCTTGTCCCATCCGCCTCCCTCTATTAATCGCTAACGTCTGACACCTGCTCTACTAAGGGGGTTCACAAATGTCGCCCCGAAATCGATTCCATTTTCCCCATATCCGCGACCATTTTTGGGGACAGCCACGGTGAACATATACTGATTTTTCTGTCACCATCGTATGGTCCATATCATGACACCATTGCTGATGTGTCGGGGACACCCTCGAACCCCAGTGCGGCGCTATATTCCGTTTGGCTAATGTCGTCCCCAGTGTTACCCAGTCCTGGTCTGCATGATTCAAATCCGTCGGCTCCCAGATATTAAGTAAACAGCGTTTTGGTTCGGACGGGACCTCTACTCTGGTAACTTGTGACATTGTACTCAAAACAGCCTCCCAGTAGCGAGTGATTATTGGGCAGTCCCAGACTGTGTGCCAGAAGGTACCCTCCGCGCCACATCGTCGGAGGCAGAAGGGAGTCTCTGTCCTGCCTAGCTTGTGCAGCAGGGTTCTCGTGTAGTAGATGCGATGAAGGATTTTCATTTGTATTAACTTTAATGTAGAGGGTATTGCCACCTCCCTCGGGGACGCCAGGGCTGCTCGCCAGTCATCCTCATCCATGTCTCCCAGGTCTGCCTCCCATCTCTCCCTAAGGGCCACCGTGGGGTCCTGCTGATGATTTATTATCTTACGGTATATTAGAGAAATGGCTTTTGTTTGGAGGTGTTCTGTGAGTAGTCTGTCCTCTAACGGGGAGGCCTCCGGCAATTGTGTGCCTGTTGGAATCACTGCTAGTAGTGCGTGTCGGATCTGCGTGTATCTGTAAGTTTCTGTCTGCGCCAGCTTGTAGGTGGCTTGGAGTTGAGTCAACGGTATAACCCCGCCTTCTTTCCAGAGGTCCCCCACCCTGGAGATACCAATTAGATCCCACTGTTGGAACCCCTTGGTGTTTCGTAGTTTCCCTAATGCTCGGGTATCCCACAGTGGCGTCGCTTGCGTAAGAGTCCCTTCCCAGCCCATTGCTCGCTGTGCCGCATGCCAAATTTGTAATGTGTGGGCCGTGGGGCCTGTGTAATGTCTCTTCTTAAAATTATTATATAGCGCCCCCATTATCCCCTCGGAGTCAAGGAGGTGCCGATCCATACGAAACGCCGGGTCTTCTTGCGATGCGTGGAGCCACTGATTTATTACATTGAGCTGCGACGCCCAGTAATATGTTTGTATATGCGGGAGGGCTATTCCCCCGTCGTACCAGCCCTTTACTAGTTTTTTCATAGCGATACGGGCTGATCCCCCGTCCCACAGAAGTTTAGTCACTTCAGTAGTTATCAGTGCGAAAAACGAGGGGGGATCAGAAAGGGGGTGTTTTGTAAGACATATAAGAATCTGGGTAGTGCCATCATTTTAAAGAGGGCTGCTCTTCCCAGCAGGGTAAGTGGCAGTGAGCGCCAGGGTTTCACATCACGGCGAAAACGAACGAGGGGCTTCTTAAGGTTTTCTTCAGTGAAGAGCGTGACTTGAGGGGTGATATAGATGCCGAGGTATTTAAAACCCTGTTCCGCTATCTGAATCTCACAGTTTCGCGGCAATCTGGGCGAGGGGCCATGTAGAATATATAACAATGATTTTGACCAATTAATGGTATAACCTGAAGCTTTGCCATATGCCACACAGATATCTAATAGACGGTTAATGGATCGAGATGGGGATGCCATGTAAAGCAATACATCGTCTGCATATAGTGATATGCGGTCTTCCCATCCCATCGTCCACTTTAACCCTCTGATCACCGGATCTTGGCGTATCCAGGCCGCCAGCGGCTCTAGTACCATTGCGAACAAGAGTGGGGAAAGTGGGCACCCCTGTCTTGTTCCCTTACCAAGAGGGAAGTCCTCCGAAGTTCGGCCGTTCACAACAACGTGCGCCAGGGGCTTATTGTATAATAGGTGTATCCAGGCACAGAATCTGGGCCTAACCCCCAAATGCCGAAGAACTGCGAAGAGGAAGGGCCATTCAACCATGTCAAACGCCATGCGTGCGTCTAACGAGAGAATGACTGCGTCTTCTGCGATGGTGGGCTTTCGCGCTATGACTCCTTGGAGCCTCCGGAGATTCAGGGCCGTATTACGATGGGGCATGAAGCCTTATTGGTCCGGATGGATCAGCGTAGTTAAGTATGGCTGAAGTCGTGATGCCAATACCTTGGCCAATATTTTCGCCTCAGCGTTTATGAGAGATATTGGTCTGTATGACGCGCAATCTTGCGGTGGCTTGCCCACCTTGTGAATTGCAACTATGGTCGCCAGGCGCTGATCCCTAGGGAGTTCTCCCATCTCCAGACTGGCCCTATACATATTGAGGAGGTGTGGCGTGAGTTGGGTCGCCATTGTTTTATAGAGTTCTACCGGGATGCCATTAGGCCCCAGGGCTTTCCCAGTATGGAGTGCCCCAATTGCTAAGGTAAGTTCATCTGCCGTTAGCTCGGCTTCAAGCGCCGAAACCGCATCTCCGGGCAGCCTGGCAATACAGATATCTTGTAGAAAGGCCAGATTGTCATCAATTGTATTCGTGGCTGCGGGCGTGTATACCCCCGTATAATAGGAGGCGAGCGCTTCCACTATCCGTTGCGGGTCTGCAGTTACCTCTCCGTTGTCCATATTAAGTTGGGCTATCCACCTGCTGGCGCGGTCTTTTTTGTCCAGCCAGGCAGAAGCTTGCCTGCCTTATCACCCAACTCGTAAATAGCATGCTGTGTAGTTGTGAGCTTTGTTTTTGTCTCCTCCCACGCAAAAGCTTTATATTCCTGCTGCGCTAAGCTTAAAGCATGTGTTGTGACGTCAGTAATGTCAAGTGTGTGGTTTGCCTCTGCATTGGCCACCCCCTGTTCTAGGTCTCCCAACTGTTGCCTTTGCGATTTCTTGTGTCCCGTTATCAATGAAATCGCATGACTACGTAGTACTGTTTTGTAGGCTTCCCAGAGTATTAAAGGGGAGGACACTGAGTGTTCATTCTCGGTGAAGTAGTGCTTTGTGGCCGCGTGGAGTCCCTTGTGTATTTTGGGGTTTTTGAAATATCCCGGATGTATGGGGAATATCCGCCGTCTTATTGTGCTATGGGATGCATACGCCATGTACAGAGGTGAGGGATCTGATATTCCCCGGGGTAGGTGTTGAATCTCTGTGACCCGATCTAACCCAGTCGCTATCGTGAATATGTAATCAATTCTAGAGAGGCTATTATGGACCCCTGAGTGGTATGTGTATTGTCTATCCTGCGGGTATTTAGTTCTCCAAACATCAATTAAGCCTATTGCATCTATGAAATCTGCCAATTTGCGAGTCGTACTGCCGGGATCTCTGGGTGGCTGCTTATCGAGAGATGCGTCCAATATGGCATTAAAATCTCCCCCCATAAATATGTCTCCTTGTGGCAGGGACAGCAAAAATGTGCCCAATGCTGGGAAGGTGGCTTGATGTAGTGTCGGTGGGACATATACTGAAACTACGTTATAGGGACGCCCTTCCCACTGGCATGACAGCGCTGCAAAGCACCCTCTCTCATCTGTTTTGGATCCGGTGAGTATCAGTGGGAAGCGTTTGTTTGCCAAAATTCCCACCCCACGAGAACCAGAGGTAAATTCCGAGTGTATTGCCATTTTGTATCCCCATCTGTCCAACGCCTTAGTGGCTGAACCTGTCAGATGTGTTTCCTGTAGAAGTGCTATCGCTGGACCTTTGCGTTTTAGGTATTGGAGGACCAGACTCCTTTTAATCTTGTCTCCTAAGCCATTTACGTTCCATGATAGCACTGTGAAAGGAGGGGGAGGCCCCCCAGGGGCCCGGATTGGGCTATCCGTGGTGTCTGCTATCGGGCCGGTGTGTGCCATCTGACCATGTAGTCGAATACGGGTGCGGAGCTTATTGCGTTGTTCACCGTCATGTATTGTCGTGTATGCCGTCTAATAAACTGAACATAGAACAAACTTAATAACAAGAACTATCCCTCTTTCCCCTCCCCCCTCCCTGCCTCCCTGCCCGGCGGTCCCCAAACTGCCCACCACCCCAACAGAGCAGAGTGCTTTGTCCCCAGAACTGGTACTTGCGTGGGGGGTGAAAGTCTGTCCGAGATCGTCGGAGGCCCCTTGACGTGTTTTTACAGCATAGGCCTACATCTTATCAGGAGGTACAGTGACCGCCCTCAGGAACGTGGTCATCGCGCAAAATGGTCTGCACACGTAGGGCGTGGGCAAACGGTAGAGTCAGTGCGCTTTCAAGGAGGGGTGGGCTGTAGATGATTTTGAATTAAAAAAGGAGTCTCAAATAATCGTTCGAGATAAGTTAGTCCCCTTTGCCACTGGATTCAGTAGATCTTGACCTTTGCGACTCCTGGCGTCGGTGTTGCCACTGGGATCTTGCCGTTCCGGGCTTCGTCGCTGGGCGCCAGCCGTCCAGCCAGTCCCGGGTTTCCTCAGGTGTGACAAAGAACCATGTTTTCCCTTCTGCCTCCACTCGTAGTTTCGCCGGGAAGAGCATCGAGTATTTGAATTCTCGGGTTCTCAGCTCTTTTTTAACTTCTAGAAAACTGCGGCGTTGTTTGGTTACCGCAGCTGTATAGTTCGGGTAAAGCGTGATCACCTGATTCTCCAGGCGGATTGTTGGGGCTATTCTTGCCGCCTGTAAGATAGCATCTCGATCCCGGAAGTTGAAGATGCGTGCCAGAATCGGTCTGGGGGGTGCCCCCGGCTTGGGCCTTCCCCCCGGTACACGATGCGCTCTTTCCACGGAGAAGAAATTCGACAGTCCACGCGGTTGCAGCTGATTTTTGATGAGGTCCTCGACAAAAAGGTCCAGAGCAGGCCCCCCCGCAGTCTCTGGTACGCCAATGACGCGAATATTGTTGCGTCGTGAGCGGCCTTCCTGATCGTCCAGTTTGGCGACGATAAGCTTATTGTCCATCTCTAACTGGTGCACCTGGCGTTGCAGCGCAGCTGTATCTGTGGATAGTACCTTTGTCGTAGACTCGACCTCAGTTAGTCTTCCAGACAATTTTGAAAAATCTGCCCGTATCAGAGATATGTCTGTAGAGATCGTACCTATAGATGACTGAACTTGCTGTAGGGCGGCCATGATGTCCACTAGCGTGACTGCTTCTGGGTCTTGCGGCGTGGGAGTCTCCACCTGGGCCGGGTTTAATTGCTGCTTTTCGGCCTGACTCTGGGTGTATGCAAATTTCTCCAGCTTGCCAGCCGGTACCCCACGTGGACCACGTCCTGCCATCCTGCCCCACGTATCTGTCGTCCCGTTGGTTGCCAAGGGAGGGGGAGGGGGGTCTGTAGTCGCCGCTGCCTGCCGCGGTGTAGATCGCACCGTGCGGCCTTTCGGGTTCCTGCCCCTAGAGTCCCCCCGCAATGCTGGACGAAGGAGGTGGTGTTGTGGCGTGTGATATGCCTCCCAAGAAAGAGTACGCTATGAGGCCTCAGGTATGCCGGTCCGCTTCACTTCCCGGCGATCAGTGCCAGTTTAATGTCTCTGGGAGGGATCTATGCAAGCGGGGTTGGGAGCTCCCCAGACGGAGTCCAATTCTGGTGCTGTGGCTAGGGCTTGCTGGCGATCTGGGTCGCACCGGGGCTGTGTCGTCTGTTTAGGGCATGTAGGGCCGCAGGCGGCGATACATGCCACGGGTCTCTGAGGTGTAGCCACCCGAAGCTGGTGTAGTGTTGTCTGGCCAAGTCTCACGGCCTCTCCGAGTGCCCCCTGCACCCCCCACCCAGTGCGATGGTATGGTGGACCAGGTACTGCTGTCTCTGTATGGCTGGGGGAGTTGTGCGCGGCGCCGGAGGCCCAGGGGGCCCACAACGAGACCGTTACCTCCTGGCGCCGCCGACGCGACCCACTCGTCCCCTCGTATAGTCGCTCCTTCACCGGTGGGGCTCTCTCACTTCCCCCGCGACGCGGGCGTTACAGGGCTCCCTCTGTTGTTTGTGGAGGCAGTCTGCGGGGCCCTGTTCTGTCCGTGAGTCTTTGGAGCAAGGCAGCTGCCAGACCCCAGGTTCCGCCGTCGCCCGGCACCGCCACTCGCTCCGAGACCGCAGGGAGCAAGCGTACTCGAGGTCCCGGCTTCAGCAAGGCCAGAAGGCCCTCCCACGCCACTGCAAATCTCTCGGCGGCCAATCGTCCCACGGAGTCCCAGGGCGGCGCGATCTGCTCTGCCTGCTTTCGGATGTTAGCGCTCCTTGTTTCAGCCGTATACAGGCAGGATTAGTGCTCGGATTTATTATGGAGGCTCTCCCGGTCTCGGAGCTCTCTTAGGCTGCGGCCATCTTGTTCGGCTGCAAGCCACGCCCCCCGGCTTGTCCATTTTTAACAGTTTTATTCCATTTGATCCAGTGTTTTTTTCATTCATTGCTCACTCCATTCACATGTAAGGTTATATGTTTTCCTGTTTCTTCTCGTGCAACAGATATGCCTATCCAGGCCTTTCTCTAGGGCACGGGGAAATACATAGTTCATCCTTGGCAGTTTTATCATGTTCTACCCAATGCATTTCGGGCTCCAATAGCCCTTCTTCAGGGGTAACTATACAGTTAATAAATTGCCATTAGTTTTTTGTTCAGACCAATATGCGTCAAAATTAGTTTTAATTTTAAACTCATTATGCTATGTGTAAACTCCTACCATATTTTAGACAACACCCTTTCATTGATCTACATTGTCCTCCTCAAGAACGTGTTTAAACTCATCCAAAATGTGCCAGTGAAAACATATTTAGAAACTCTCCCAAAGTGTGCCCTCCTTCTATCTTCTACATTCGTGTTCACGTGCACCCTGGCTGAGTGCTTGGCCCGTGAGATCACACCCATTGTGTTCACAATCAACTGATTAAAAACTGACTCTATAGTAATAACAGACATAGCCACAACCAAAATTAACTGAGCTTTCTTGTGTACCTGCATTCTCCATTTCACAGTGCATTAACTCCAACCGCTTTCCACATCTTCTGCGTGAAAGTGCTCAATTCGCATCTACCTCCCCTTTGTAGCTCACGCAGCATGACCACACCCTACTATTACCCTGCTGATTAACCAAATGCTTCTACCTGCCCGTTCAGGTCCACGTGCTCTCAAGAAAAATACAAGTCCCATAAATCACTACATCCTACCCCTCTGTGAACCTACCTACGCCTACTAATTAACCCCTGGCTTCTAACTACACATTCAAGAACCTGTGTATTCAAAAATAGCAGCCCCATTAAATCCTATGGCCCACCCTTCCAACAGCTTGCTAATAGCTACGATTTCCACATTTATTGTTATACAACATAACATATTTTTTCAATTGAGATGTTCTACATAGCATTGATCATTTGTTGATGAAAAAACATTTTTATACACTCAATGATGATCTGCAATGACAATCTGTTAGTCCATAACTCTAAACGTGAATTACCACTTGTGGACGTGATGTTACCAAATCACCTTACATGTGACATCATGTTGTTTATTCTGCTTTAACTTTCCTGGGTGCAAACGATCGATGAAGCGGTTATAATTACACTATCCAAACATTCCAGTTTTGTTGATTTCATACATGCGTGTTACAGGGGCAGAGCATGCAAGCCCAGGCTGCACGCAAGAGTCAAATTAGTTTCAAGCAACGTAGAATAAATGAATTAAAATGGTGTGCATTCGATCATCTTTGCTTGGATAAAAGGCATAGAAATAAGCTTTCAACCTTTGCAATCCACCAAAAGAAACATTTTAAGCACCGACCAACACAAACTGACTTAGACTAATGAGTGCAGAGCAGCAAGTGCACACCATAGTTAGTGGTGGGCCATGAGCACTTTGAATGCACCATTAAAGGCAGCTCCAGGTCAGTGCTGATAAAAATGCATGCTACGTGCTTTTTTTAATTTCAGAAAGGCAGGGCAGCAAAATAAATTTACAAAGGATTTCCTTTCCATAGTATCCTGCTAAATGCTAGCAAACCCAAACTATGAGACTCAAGCAAAGCAGCCTCTGGCAACCATCCTCCGGATTTTACAAGGCACTAAATCTGAAGCGCAGGCCCTCAGTCAGCACGGGAGACAGGAGATTAACAGAACGTGCCTAAATGCCGGATATTTATTTTTGGAGCGGCGCTTGTTATTTATTTATTTATTTATTTTTGAGTTTTATAGAGCGCGAACTTGACCCGTTAGGGTATCAGAGCGCTTTACAGGAATCAAGCAGTAGTATACAAAAGACTTGGAGGGGGGGCTGGATACAAAGGGATGTTGCTTTTATGAAGCAAGTAAAATCTATCAATGAAAATTATACCTGTAATGATAGCGGGCGCTCGTACATATTCACTTCTGCTGGACGTTGTAATAATGTAAAACGTTTATTGGCAGTCCTGCACACTTCCAGCCTGCCTTGCCCCAGCTCAGCCAAGATCCCGCCCTCAGCTATTCTCCAACAGTCGGAAATAAACCAATGTTCCGTAAAAATCAGGCGCTACGTGACATCACTAATGTGATGACGATGCTCCTTCAATAAGCCTGGACCAGGGTGGGACTTCCGAGGACATACCAGGCAGCCACAGAAGGAGAGCAGGAATTTATTTTTAATAATTACTGGGCCAGGAGAAAAATCGTTTAGACCCGGCCCGGTAAAATAAGTGCCGGTGCTGAGCACTGGAAAGCACCGGCACAAATTAAGCACTGCTTTCAGGGTGGGGTTTAGGGCCATGTTCTAAGGCTAGGAAACGTATGACATATTGAGGCGGACGGACCCTTCCTCAGCTACCAAATACTCAGGGGCTTATTTACAAGCCTGTTGTGCTGCCGATGCGCCACTTTTTGGGACGCACGGGCGGCGCAGTGTGCCTGCCCATATTTACAAGGCCACGTAAAGCCACCCTGCGTGGGTTTTCATGGCCTTGTAAATACGGCCCCTTTCACACATTACTCTACGTGAAAGGGGCGTTCCATGGGTGTTGCTGTGGGTGTTCCCACGCAACATTCATGGAACCCGACACATTGCCTGATTTAGAAAGTGACGTAAACCTGGGAATGCGTCAGGTGTTTGCTGTCATTGATTGTGTAAAAATTTGCTCAACGTTTTTGCTTTGAAAATGATTGGTGTCTGGGTTTATTATCTTAATGGTGACAAGAAACAGTTTGAGTTTGAATTTTTGATTATGGCTGAGCAGACTGCCAATACTGCACAAGGAACCTCATGTCATGTGTGACACTTTGAGACAGCAGTGGCTTTCTGACCAACAACACCGCAAATCATGAGACTATTGTATGTGTACAGCTAAATGTCACAGGACACAAAGTGCTGCTGCCGACAAACCTGAGGGCGACAGAAAGAGTCACACATGACATGGGGCCGCGTGTCAGCTAGGGACTCCATAAAACAAGCTTTGCACCAGATTTTGCTGTTGATGGGTAGATGTGGGAATGAAGCCTGCAGAAATTAGAAAACGAAAAGTGAGATAATAGTGAATGACACCAAAACATGGCAAAGGTATTTATCATAAACTGTTTTATTTTTAACATTTGTGTGCCATTAGAAAATAAATTTTGTGCCACTGTTTGCCATCACAGCTAGATTTTGCAGTTGTATAGTATGCTATGTCACACTGTGCATATCACTGCTGGCAAGTGGGCTCAGTGAGCTGTGTTTGTTGCTGAGATCTAAAGTGATCTTCAGGGCATAGGTTTGAGTCATGGAAGAGATTAAACAGCCTTTCAGTCTTCCAAGTTCGGTAAACTGGTACCTTTACAATGAATGGGCTGAAGGAAAACCTCTTATTTACATCCCAACCCCTGGAAGAGTATCTTCATTTCAGCAAGTTCAGTTTCCACAGTAAATATTCTTATGCTGGGCCTGAACTGTGTTAGTTGAAGCTCTTCTTCTGTACTCCAGGTTCAGAGGGTGACAGCGACAGACTCCATAACAATTAAGTGACATCTGGGAAAACTGGTAAATTTACCAAAAGATCAGTAAAATTTGGATATGTTTAGGGCACAGTTAATCCCGCTTTTCTGAACGGCTAGTGGAGCAGGCATACATTTTCTGTCGCAGATCTCTTAGCTTTGTTACCAGATAAATTGCACCAGGTAACAAACAGTCCAACCACTTAGCTTCCAGAGCATAGGAATTATTTTACTGAAGCTGCCTATATCTTCCGCCAGGGGTCGCTGTTTCTCTATTAAGCGCACGTTTTCCTGGTAATAGAAATTTCTTTTCCAAAGCTTAAATGTGCATTTCTTAAGCCGTACAACGCAAAACTGCATCACAAACATGGTTATTTATTTTCATTAGCATCATTGACATTTAACCGTGATAAAAGAGCAGATTTTCAAAGACAAGGGTTATTATTTCCGTTCAAAATAAGCATTGTCAAAGCCAAAAAGTATTGCATTAGTAAGCTGTTTAATGGTTATTTTATTATTGCTAGATATGACACACAAAGAGATAGAAACAATAGAAGATAAACGTGGCTATCATGTGCTTGCAATAAAAAAGTTACATTTAAAAAATATTCATCGATGTGGTCATTTTGCAAGTGATTTTTAAAAAAACAAGTGTTTCAGTTGTGCCATGTATTTTGTTATTATTATTATTATTTTCGAACGAGACAAGAATAAATCACCACATAATCAAGCCCTTGAAAAAGAGGCAGCTACAGTGTTAAACACCATGGCCCAGATTCTCAAAGGTTCAACGCTGGGTTGGCGATACCTTTCCAACACAAACCCAATGCTGAACCTGTTTTGGCATTTACAAACCAACGCTAATTGGTATTAGCATTGTTTTGTATGTATAAGTAACGCAAATTAGCGCGAAACACTGCTTTGCATTACTTTGCGTGAAGGGAGTGTTACATGGGCATACCCGTGCTACCACCCATGCTTTTTGATGCTAAACCCTATTCTCAAACATCAGTAGAACGGGTTTAGCGCCAAAAATTAACGCAGCTGAAAAGCAGGCGTTAAATGGAGAAATGTTTTAATTTCTCGTGCTTTTCTGACTTTGCATGCGTGCTTTTATTGTACAGCACACATATAAAGTAGGAACAGCTTTTAAACTTTCCTAGGCATAGTATTTTGTACAGGAAGGTTACCCTTCCTGCACAAAACCTATGCTGGACTTAGGCACATACCCTAGCTCTATGGCGCTAAGGTATGTGCCTGGCACACAGCAGCTGAAATCAGTGCTAGGGAGAGGGGAGGAGAGTGCCATATCTCTGTGAGTATGGCGATCTCCTCCTCTCTCCCTGTCACTCAACGCAGCATCTTTGTCAGCCTTGTATCACTTTCCGTGATGCAAATGTGCTGCAGGGTTCTCATAACTAAGCCCCTTGGTCCCAGATTCTGAAAGGTTTTAGGCAACGTAGCGCAGCACCCAAAGAAATCATGAGTAAGGCGACACAGCGCGAATCGCTGCATCACCTTACTCTGCGTCTGAGAGGTGTCCCATGGCATTGTGATGGGTTTTCCCACGCAACACCCATGGAATTTGATGCTGCCTAAGATTTACAAAGTGATGTAAACCTGGGGAAGCGCCAAAACCGTACTCATCCCAAGGTGAGGCGTAACATGGAGAAATATGTTTATCTCTCCACGTAGTTTCCTCTTTCTATGTGTGTGGCATTCTGAAGCACACATAGAAAGAGGAAAACACCTTTTAGGATTGTTTTTGTGCAGGATGGTGCCCCTTCCTATTTCTCCTTGTTTTTTCCACTTTCCACGTGTGCTGCATTCTGCAGCACACATAGAAAAAAGAAAATGCCTCTTAGGATTGATTTTGTGCAGTAAGGCGCCCCTTCCTATTTCTCCTTGTTTTTCCACTTTCCACGTGTGCTGCATTCTGCAGCACACATAGAAAAAAGAAAATGCCTCTTAGGATTGATTTTGTGCAGTAAGGCGCCCCTTGCGTTGCTTAAAAAATTTCCTTTTTCATTTGCATCACTCTTGCTCCATGTTGCGTGGTGGAAGAGTGATGCAAAGGGACTCATACTAAACTAAATGGCTGCTATTTAACATTAATGTACAAAATAAATATGATAAAAAGCAAAGTGACAATGGCTTTGTTACTGAAGAGAAGTGGGCGATATTTAAACGGATGTAAACAATGTGCACAACCTTTGTGCAGTCACTCTAAGTGAAGGGAGACAGTTGGCAAAGTGGACTGAGTGATTGCCCCATCCTATATGCTGTGTTGGTCAGAAGCAAAATGTGAATGACAATTAAACAGATCAATGGATGAAACTCTCTGACCAAAAGCCCCTCTAAATATTCATAATATTCATGAATTATTTGGAAAAGCCATTGTCTGGAAGACAGCTTACTTAAAGGCTAGAACTTTGAGACTATGTGGGCTCTATATTCTGGAGTCCCTCAGGGCTCAGTGTTAAGCCCAGTGTTGTTCAATATCTAAGTCTTCCCACTGGCAGATGTAGTGGAGAGTTGTGGTTTGACCCTATTTTCCTACGCAGATGACACACAAATTATTTTTTCTTTGTCCTCTGCACATGATCATGGACCGTCCGATCTTAACCTGGGCTTGAGTCGAATTGCCACTTGGATGAACAATAACATCACTCAAGCTCAATGATGATAAGTTGGAGGTCATGATCCTGGGTAAGAATCCCCAACTCTGGGGTCCACAGCATTGGCTGGAATCCCTAGGGACTCTCCCAGACCTGTTCCCCAAGATTAAGAATCTGGGCTTTGTTTTGGATGAGAATCTTTTCATGAAGCCTCAGGTGGTCAAGGTTACCTCCACTTGTTTCGCTGTGCTCAAGTGGGTGAACAAGATCATCTGGATGATTCCCCAGTCAGCCCAAAGGATAGTGATCCAAGCTCTAATTTTATCTAGACTGGACTATGGTAACATCCTGTGCTTGGGAATAGATCAGGCGTCTATTCAATGTCTACAGACTCCCGAAGCACGCTTCAGTTTCACACCTTTTCAAGGAGCTTCATTGGCTTACAGTTACAAAGCGTATTCAATTCAAGGCTCTGTGCTACATGTTCAAGGCCAGAGCCAGGGTAGGTCCACGTTACATTCAGGATCTGGTGGTGCCTTATTAGCCCACACTTACGCTGAGATCTTTGAACGAGGCCTTATGCACTGTGCCTAGGTTTCACTTGGCCCGTATGGGAGGGTGCTCTTTCGCAGTCTTGGGTCCAAAACTGTGGGACACCCTTCCCGAGCCCCTGAGAAATTGCACTTCTCTACTTGCATTCCATAAAGGTCTGAAGACCTGGCTGTTTTAAGCTGTTAATCTGGACATCCTCACCTTTGCTCAGCGCCGGGAAACTCTTTTTGGGTAGCTGCGCACCTTACAAGATTACATAATAAGAATAATAGCATAAAATGTTAACATTCAACTCTTAGACCCGTCACCTTCTAAATCACCCTTTCATATTATGCATTTCAATGAAAACTTCAAGAGGAACCAGCATTTAAATTCTAATGGCCCCTCATTAAAGCTGTGAGAGGCACACCTTCACACTCGACTACCACTGTCATACTGCATAGGTACTAGATGGCACTGGGTCTATCTACAGATCACAAACTGTGGGTTGAAATACCCGCCCCTCTTTGGAGAACCCTCCAGTGGAATTACAAACAGTATGTCCATAGTTTCCATAGTGTCTCTCTTGAGTCTTGTGCTACCTGTTCATACCTTAATTTAGAAACCGTTAACCAACCAGTGCTTAATTTGAGTACTGTGCTTGGTGGTGGTGGCACCAGCACTTTAATTTTAGGGCCCAGCACGTATTTCCCCGCATCAGATATTTACTGAGTACAAGAGAGGGAAAAACACACATATCATAATGACAGAGAAAGATGGAATAAACGCTGCAAATGGAAAAAGTAGGAACCTGCAAGAGTGAGAAAAGGGCAGGGACTGCCTGGTAGTGGATTAAAGACTACCAGCTTCAGTACTCTGCACTCTGATATTTAATTGCACCTGCCGCAGGCTTCTGAGCAGAGCTTCGGGCACCAGCACTCTTTCTTTCACAAATTAAGCACTGTAACCAACATGTGAATGACATGATTTGGTTCACATTTAAATGGTGCAAATCAGAAACAGTTGAAGAAAACAATTAATGTTTGAGAATTTTCCCTCAAATCACATCCCTTAAAGAAGAGCAAAACAATGTGTTTTCAATAAATTATAATTTTATAGTTTTCCCCTCAAAGCAATGCATTTTAGCTTTAAATCTATTTATTTGAAATCAGACCAAACAGAGCTTTATACCATACTCAAGCACAGTACCATAAACAATCAATACTCCATCTCTGCAATAAAACATGCTCTGTAAAGTTAAAAGCTACTACTTTAATGTGCTATCACTGAATACTACTACGGGGCACATTACGATGTCGGTGCGGACTTAAGTCCGCCCGACACCGTAGCGGTCTGGAACTGCCAGACCATACGTTGGCGGTTCTGACCTCATAAACATCCATTTTACTATGGTAGCTTGTGCGGCGGGCAGTAAAGGCCTGCAGCACATGCTGCCATAGTAAAATGGATTTTTGTAAACATTCCTGCACCGTGTGGCAGGCACACAGTGCAGGGATGTTTAGGGGGGCACCATAGGTGCCCTCCAGGTCCCATAGCAGAGGGCCAGGGGGGATAGGGGCCCTGCTAGGGCCCCCAAAGTCCTTTTTGACAGCCATTCCATGTCGGAAAGGCTGTCGGAAAATGACATCTTAATCCCGATGGCAGAGCCGAGGCTGGCTCTGCCGTCATTAAGGGATTATGTGCATTTCTGATGCTCTGATGGGCTCAAGGAGCCCGTCGGAATACCAGCAGATGGTCCCTCTGCCCGATGCCTCCGCCCGGCACATCGTAATGCGGCAGGCGGAACGCAATGTCGGATGTCTGGCGGACCGCAACTGACGGTCGGTCGATTGCGGTCCGTACGACATCATAATCAGCCCCTACATCACAGTGATCATGGTGGTTTCTAGAAGAGCCAAGTCTGAGAAGAGGATAGCAAAGAGATAAACGAGCAACAACATCCCATATCTAGGGCTCCCTGTTTTCCGTTTTTACTGATTTTTACATATAAATACAGACAGAAAACATTTATTTTCTTGTCTGTATTTATTTTAAAATGTGGATAAAAACGGAAAATAGGTTGCTTTCTCAGTAATTCTAAATATTGTCTGCCATGCCTGCCAGGCCAATAGCTATATGGATTGTTAGGTAAGAGGGTTAAAAAAGAAAGGACTTTTAGTAATGAGGCTTTACCAGCAGGAGATATGCACAAGGTTGATACTGAAATTTGCATATTTTCAAATAAGTGTATTGATTTATCTTTTGTGGTTGTTCACAGAATTGAAACTTGCCAGGCATTCAAGCATGAGTGCATATTTATTGGTTAAATAAATGTGGAAATATACTAATTTCCGCTTAATTTTTCCACAAACCCCCAAATAAATATGGATAAATACAGATAAAATCAGCAAAACATAAATATGGATAAATACAGACGGAAATGTCAAAAAAAAAATACCATAAAACCGGGAGCCCTACCCTTATCTAATTCCATATTGGGACGATGGCAAGGAAAGCTTTTTTATTGACACGCCATTTGGAGGATGTCTTAAGGGTGGCTGATTAGTCGAAGGTTAATGTTTAGGCAAAATTCTATTTTAAGCCTGTCGAGCCTGCGATATATGCAGTGCTGAGGATCTTTGAACATGCATAATGATTGTCTATGGTCTTGCCATAAAATGTAGATTCTCTAAGAGATGTGTTAGGAGAATCTGGATTTTTTTAAAGACACGGGGGCATATTTACAAGCCCCTTGCGCCACTTTTGCGCCGCCGTTGCGTCACGCATGTGACGCAGCGGTGACGCAAACCATGCGCCGCGTTGCGCTATATTTACAACGTGACGCATCTAGGGAGATGCGTCACGTAGTAAACCCCTGCGCCACATGAAACCTGCGTCAGGTTTCATGTGGGCGTACCGGCGCAGGGGGGGCGTTCCGGCGCAGGAACGCCTCGGAAAAGTGACGTAGTGAAATCTACAAGATTTCACGCAGTCACTTTTCCGACGCTGGTGCGTCAAATCCTTACGCCTGCTTCAAGCAGGCGTAAGGATTGACGCACCATGTTAGGGATAGGGAAGGTTGGAACAGTGCTGGAGTTGCGTCGCGCTTGCGACACAACTTCAGCACTGCGCCAACTCTTCCGCCGGCAGATGCGTCACGCATCTGCTTATCCCTGCGCCACGATGCGCCGCATTGTAAATGCGGCGCATCGGACGTGGCGCAAGGGTAAACTTGCGTGACGCATTTTCTCTGGCGCATCCCTGCTGATATGCAGGGATGCGCCAGGGAACGTAAATATGCCCCACGGAGTTTAGCAATATCCCTCCTGATCCCTTCCTTGAGACGGTTATGCTCATTTGTACTTTAAGTTTCATATTCTTTCAAGCTGAGATGGAGGAGATTCAGTTTTATTTGCTTTCTGTTAAATGTCCAGTAGAAAAGAGGAGGAACTTTTATCTGCTTGGTGGGTGAAGCAAGAAGATGTTGTTGCAAGCTGGAGACAGTGTTGACGTGAGGATATCAAATGCTTGGGGTTTATATGGACTTTTGTTGAGTTATAGTTCTGGAATTATTTAAAGTCCTTGTATGAGTTTTGAAGTGCTACAGGGAGTGGCAATATAAAATAGACTCTCCTGGAAGGCCTGCACTGAGTCAATCTATGTGATCTCAAACATTGAACACTTTTACTCTCTCTGCAGTTTCACAGGAAAACCCACTGATGAGGCAGCCCCTCTTGCTGTTAGCTCTTGACTGATTCAAACACAAGGCCTTTATTATTAGGCCTCAATTTCGGGAAAATAACGAAGGACTGTCCACCATCATCACAATTTTTTTCTGCATGGCTGTCTGCAAGATTTGTTCCACTGCTTCTGCAGGGTGGAATACCACCAGCACTGTACCACCAGTTCTATCATCTGGGTTCTGCGGTATTATGGATGTTCAAAAGCCCTTCACTATCATATCCAGCTCCGCTCCCCTCTGTGGACTAAGCAACTCCGCCAGCACCCTTGCAATTTTGAGTGGAAGAGCATGTGTCTAGATCCCTATTGGACCCTCTAACACCTTATGGAGGGCGCCTTTCCTTGAGCTGTCAATTTTCTAAATCTTGTCTCGCTTCTTGCTTCCCTAAACACGCAGTACTCAACTCAAGGTATCTACTCCCTCTAGTGCCACCTTAATTTCTGCAACCTGCTCTTTTCACAACGTAATCATTTTTCCTGCTCATTTCGACCACTCTACCTGAAAGGTCCCCCAGATAACTTTCCACATTTCTCATTGCGGAATCAGTCGTACTTGCTTTTTCATTCAGGTCAGGGTGGAGAGCTTGACTTGCCGTACTTTTTCTCCTTGTGTGTTCCAATGTCCATGAAGATGACGAGTGGATGAATCCCTTTGAACTCTCTTAAGCAATTACCCAAACAGAAAAAAAACGTAGGGGCAGATTTACAAGAACTGACGCATCTCTGCATATCAGCAGAGATGCGTCAGTTAATTTGCGTCACGCAAAAAAACCCTTGCGCCACCATGGATGCGTCGCATTTACAATGCAGCGCACCGTGGCGCAAGGATTGACAGATGCGTGGCGCATCTGTTGGCGTAAAGGCAACGCATTGCTGGAGTCATGTAGCAAGCCCGACGCAACTCCAGCAATGCTCAGGAATGCCTATTCCTATTATGCTGCGTCACTCCTTACGCCTGCTTCCAGCAGGCGTAAGGTTTTGACGCAGTGGCGTCGTAGAAGTGAGGCAGTGAAATCTTGTAGATTTCACTGCGTCACTTTTACGAGGCTTTCTTACGTCAGAACGCCCACCCTGCATACATTATACCTGACGCAGGTATAATGTAGCGCAGGGCTTTACAACGTGACGCATCTCCCCAAATGCGTCACATTGTAAATGTGTCGCAACGTTGCGCATTGTTTACGACGCCGCTGCATCACAAAAGTGATGCAACAGCGGCATAAAAGTGTTGCAAGGGGCTTGTAAATCTGCCCCGTAATCTTTGCCATTCTTATTCACCAGCAACAGACATTTATGGTGCAGTTGAACACCCAACAGAATGAATTCCCTTAGTCTACAGATCCACCCTCACTGCGTTCCAGGCAGACAACATGGAAAAAAGACCTCCAAGGTGCTTCTCAACAGAAGCGGTGAACAGGGTGGTGGCCTCAAAGGGTGGTGCAGGGTGGATCGCTGACCCGATCTATAAAGGAATAGCGTCCATCAACCAACGGGCAAACATAGTGCCTCTAGCTGGCTTGTCCGTCGCCCAGGTGCCCCCAGTCAAGCACTATCAGTTCCTGATGACATCACTTGAGTTGCACTGCTGCTCCTCCAGAAGAACACCTCCTATTGGTTAACTCTTTGGCAGCACAGTGCAATCAATGTCACTGCAACTTACTTCACCTCTCACTCAGGGGGACATTCAGGGCAGGGATGACACCATCACTTCAAAAGGTATGTGCTCAGACCATCTCAACTAGTAGCCGGGGAAGCATGGTCGACCCCAAATCGATCAATCACCACCTCCAGGCTCCGTTCCCAGTGCCTCAAAAAGTACTCCCTTGCCCCTAAACATTTCACCAAATGACCACAGTGCCCCAGAGCGGACATATAGGAGAATAGGTGGACATTTTATGTGGAGCCTCAATGGACCACGGCCATCTTGGGATCACATCGAACAGCAGTGAACACCCAGATCATTGGGCTGCCCCTCTGGCAATGTTGAGTTAGGGATGGGAGGGAGGCCAGTGGATGAATGCTTTAGTTGCACGTGCTCCCCCTCTTTCCCACACTCACAAAGATCAATAGCAACACCTGAATGGGCCCTGCTCAGCCCTGGCAAATGCCTCACACATCTCACGTCATACACAAATTAGACTCATCCCTGCCATGCAGTGGCTCAGTCAGGCATACTTTCCATGCTTGAAAGGTGACTGCCTGGCTCTGCTCATTTGTGGGATTTGTGCCAGCTTTCGAATAGTTTTGAGCTGAGAAATGTTTCTAAGCTGGTCTTTCGAGCACCTTGTACTTGCCCTGTTTCTCTTTTGCATTCAAAACTTCAGTGTGTCACTGGATAAGGTGACACTGAAAGGCAAAGGCTCAAAGGCAAAGCTAAGGCTCATACTGTCATGGTAACACCCACAAACCACAAAGGGTAAAAGAGAACAAACCATGTATCTTAAAGAGCTTAGCTGCTTAATGTTAACATGCGAGACCGCCTCACCTCTAAAAGAATGAAAAGTTCATTTAAGATGCTCATTTAACAAACATGTGATTGGAAAATAATGTGTTTGAATCTGAATGGTTTTCAAAAGGCAGCTATGATCGGGGTCGGACTGGCCTGTAGAGTGATCTGGCAGTGCCACAAGGGATGGCTGGGCAGGTGATTGTGTGGGCCGGTATTGTGGCTGTTTGTGGGCCTGTTTTATAGGCTGTTGGGCCGGTTTTGTTTTCCCTAATATTACCTCAAAGATTGCCTGCAGGCAATACAAACGCATGCAATCTTCCATACCTTGCAAAACACATATACAGCGTGTCTGTGCAGGTTCAAAGTGTGCACGATTTGCAAACATGGACCACTTTTTTGTTGTTGAGCTATCAGATTCCCTAATGAAGGCCACTTTCATTCTGATACCTGGGCCTGTTTTCTGTACCAGTTCGATCCCGGCTAAAATTCAGTAAACTGACAAAAGTGTCCTTCTCAGGGTTTCCAGAAACACAAGATATGCAAACACATGCAGTGCCACCCATGTATAAGTGGAGGATTCAAATTGTCCCATATTGTCTATAAAAATATCAAAACTCTGGTGTTTATGGGTTTGAATTTGCAACCAGAAAAAAAGCAACACAAGGAAAAATGCAGGGCTGGGGGAGATCCTCACACGAGGCGTGGTGCAAGGCGATATCTCTGGAAACTTGGAAGAAGAAAGTAGGCTTGTCAAAGGAATATTGCAGCGATTTCAACACATCCACTCGTTCTGTCATTTATGCACAGCTCGTGTTTTTTTTTTCTTTTTCCATTGCGTTTTGGTACTTGTCATGGTATTTTCATGACAAATACAGAGCTACAGCTATCTGAATATATAGAAAAACAAGCAATGGCAAAGCCAATAGGTCTGTCATTGGAAGCCAGCCTTTCTGCTTTGTCAATGCTTGTTTTTTTTGGTCATGGTTTTTGAAAAACTTTATTGCTGGAAAAACTGCCAGGCCCTTGGTGATCTCAAAAGATATATTAGATAAAAGCAAAAATATTATTTTGGTCTCAAAAAGCACACATGGCATATTAATCTGTAGCACTGAAGGGAACTACTTTGTGTGTGAAGTGCTCCTTGTGAAAGGGCAGAATGCGGTCACTCACACTGAAGTTAGCCAATGGCTGAAGTGGACTGTTCCACTGCCCCATGCTGGATGCTTTAGTGGGCAGAGAAACAGGCACTGGCAAAGCAAATAGCTATCACCTTTTGAACCGATTGACTTTCCCAATGCTGCTTGCCGAAACTATGCAGGATTGGCAAAAAGCATTTTTTGTCTATGTTGTACAGCATTGTCCAAAAAAAGGGGCAATGATATGGCCACTGCTGGCGGCCATGTCATTTTATAGGTAAACGCACGTCTGATGACTTTTGCATGCATGTGTGATGCCATATGAGCATGCATGTTTCACCGAGTGTACTCGTGCCTACGAAACAACGGGGGTGCCTTTTTTTAATTTATTGATCCAGGATGACAAACACCACTGAGAGGGGTAAATAAAAATAAAAAATTGACCTGCATGAAAACACTTTTTGTAAGGAGGAGCATCATGGCAGTTCCTCCTAAAAAAATGTAATAAAAAGAAAATTAAAGGACCGTTTGAGTTGGAGGTGCAATAGAGGAGAAGGTGAGGGAAAAAAGGGCAAAGAAAGCAACAGTGAGTGAGCAAGCATCTAGTGATCTACAGAGGTGCTTGAACTGGGCCCTGTGGGAGGAACAAAAAATATTCAAAAAGAAAGCTAGGGAGCAGGTGGGGAAAGCAATGGATGAGCTTGGGGGGTGAATGAGTGAGCAACAGAGAGTGTTTGCATGGTGCAAATGTTTGGGAAAGGCTTGTTTTGTTTTGTCATGGTTTTTGCAAAACGTTATTGTTGGGAAAACTGCCAGACCCGTGCCATTCTAAAAAAATATTAGCTTCAAAGCAAAAATATTTTTTGATCTCAAAAAGCCATAGTAGTCTTTCAGGCACATGCATCAAGCGTTAAAAAATTCGCAAAATGTGCAAATCGCTAAATTATGGCGTTTGCGATTGCAAAATACCGTGTCGCAATGCATCAACTGAATTATAGCGAAAACACAATAATTCGCAAATTTAAAGAATCGCAAAACAATCTGCGAATAGTATTAGCGAATCGCTATTTGCGTCCCCGAATAGCGATTCGCAAATAAGGATTCGCAAAATAGATGCATGAAAAATCGCAAATTGCGAATTACCAGAAATTCGCAATTTTGCGAGTGCTAAATAAGAAGGATCACAACCAGGTGGTAATCATGAGTGCAAATCAGATACAGCTGAAAATCTACTTAAACCCATTGAAGCACACCCAAAATGAGCTACCACATCTCACAATGGCAGGGATGTACCTGATGGCGAGGAGGATGAGGCTGCTGGCTGCTGGACACAGACGGAGGCGAATTAATGAGCGCATCTTCAGAGTCCGCATAACTTTGCTAGGACAGCAAGAGGATGAGATATACGATAAGTATAGGCTCAATGCAGCAATGATCCATGACCTGATCAATGAATTGGATCCCATACTGCAACGACAGACACGTAGGACCAATGCTATCCCAACGCATGTGCAGGTCCTATGTTGCCTACACCTACTGGCGTCAGGCAGCTTTCAGGGGTCATTGCAGTAGCTGGAGGTGTGTCGCAAAGCGCACTTTCAAGAATATTCAAAGCATTCCTTGATGCCATGATGGCCAGGATCGGCTCACACATCAATTTCCCACCACCGCGCATGACCTTGCAAAAACAAAACAGGAGTTTTACCAGATAGCTCGCTTCCCACATGTTATAGGTTGCATTGATTGCACACATGTGGCAATATGTCCCCCTGTAGCACAGGAATATATATATAGAAATAGAAAATGCTATCACTCCCTTAATATTCAGGTTGTTTGCAATGCCAAAAACATAATCACTGATATAGTGGCGCAATTTCCTGGGAGTGCACATGATTCATATATTTTCAGGCAAAGTGGCATTCACACCCGTCTTGTCAGGGGAGAATTTGGAGAGGCACATCTGCTTGGTAAATATGTGTAAGTGATACTCACAGTCATTGTACGTATGCCAATGTCAAACTGCCACTGACCCTTTGCTTACCTACATGCAGGTGACAGCGCATACGCCTTGCGTAATTACCTTCTGACGCCTTACCTCAAACCCACAACTGCCAACCAACAGAGGTACAATGCAGCACATATTTCAACAAGGAACATCATAGAGCGCATATTTGGGCTGCTGAAGAGCCGATTCAGATGCCTCCATAAGACTGGTGGAGCACTCCAATACGACCCTGAACAATGCTGCAAGATAGTAGCAGCATGTGTCATGCGGCACAATATTGCGACGAGGGGAGGAATGGAGATCGAGGTGTCTGAAAGCGACTCGGAGGATGAGAACCAGCAAGTGCCACACCGCCGTGCAGCACAAGGGGCAAGCGCAGAAAAGGGCGCAGGAGAAGATTGGACATCACACAAAACTATTTCTGAGGTGAGTAATGATGACACAAACAGTGTATATTACAATCACAGAACGTTTTATTCAAAGGAAATATGGCATGAGTGTCGGAGCACACTTTCAATGTGGCCAGTGGCATAGGATTCTTAAGTAATGGACATTAGTGTTTTTGAAATAAATAATGACTTGTAAGTCAGTCAAAAGGTCCGATCACATCCATGGTTACGTCACCATATCGGAATGTCATTGTATATAGCAGTGTAGCGCTTTCTCCCACGAACACCCAGACGCCTGTCAGAGCCAGCATCCTCATCCCTCATGTTGGAAGCTGAGGGGGTACTGCTGCGTGTGTTGCATCTTCCTGCAGTGGCAACTGGCATAGCTATGCTACTCAAGCTTGAGGCCCCCTCACTACCCTCTTCCTGCGTGGACATGTTGGCTGCAATTGTGGTAGCATTCATCAGTTCCACTGCATTGGTTACCTGGTCCAGTGCCTTCGCCACATCCCCGCTCCAATGGCACATTTCTGTTTGCATGGTCACAGACCTACGTGCCAGCAGTGCAGTTGATGTGGCCAGCCTATTGTTGGATTTTGCATAGATTTTGAGGTGCTGCATTAGTTGCCGATGGTTTCTTCTCTGGGATGCATGTCCCTCCTGCATAACCTTGGTCAGTTGCTGCACACTATCGCACAGTACTGCAATGTTGTCTGCCATCTTCCCAATTTGTATCTGTACTAAACGTGTGTTCTTGGTCTGCAGGCGCTGCATGCGGAGCATCTGTCCCTCAAGACCACCCCAGACATCATTTGGTTGCTCCTCCTGCTGTGTTCTGCGTGATCTAGCTCTTCTACGCCGGACTCTGACATTACTTCTGCGGCCCTGTGTTTGTGGATTTGGGATGGATGTGGCTGGGCCATGCCTGGACTCATGTGTTGCATTTGCCTCATCATCAGACTCCATGGTGACCAGTGGTGGGACAGTTGCCCTGCGTGTGTTTGGGGCACTGGATGGATTTGTTGGCAACACCGGTGTGTCCATATCCTCAACTGCGCTGGTGTTCTGTATGTCCTGGTAGTCACTATCCTCAGCTTCTACACGTTCTGCATCTGTGAGGTTTAAAAGTGCAAAACAGCATTAATTTATGTCTGGGATGTCATGTCACAGTGATCTTTTTTTGCTTTGACATTAAATTTGGAATATATTCACTGTTATGAGTTGTTCTTATCCTATTTGTGTGTTTGACATTGTAAATGCTTGACCTGCCTACATCTCCCATAATGCACTTCCCTTCATGGATACATTGTGTACTGGATGTTCTGAGTGTGCACTTGTGCTGTAATGGGGTGGTGTACTACCTTAATTATTTAGGTCAATGGTAACATGCAGTCATCTTACCTTCAGATGTGTTTGCTGCTCCTGACGTGTCTAGCTGTGTCACACCGACAACAGCTTCAGGCTGGATTGTGGATTCAACCATGTCCTCCATGGGAGTGTTCCCAGTGTCTGTCGGTGTTCCCCCTCCTGTCTTCCTTGCTTCCTTCAGACGGGCAGCTATGCGCACCTTGGCCCAACTGCGCAAGTCGTACCATCTTTTCTTCAGGTCATCGATGGTGCGGTGTGTCACCCCACTGGCATTCACCCGGTTCTGGATCCGGAACCATATTTTTCTTTTCTCCTGCTCTGCCACTTTCAATGACAGTTTCCCAAACAGCTTATCATGGCTGTGGACAACTCCCTCAATGAGTGTGTCAATTTCTTTTTCTGAAAATTTCATTTTCCGCTTCCTGCCTGATTGGCTGTCCTATGCTGTTTGTGAGCTTTCCATTTTTTTGCAGTTACCAGGTTTTTCCAATCGCTCAATCCCACTGCTAGTTAGCTCCCAGAGCCAGCTCCCTCCTCTCCCTCTGACTGTGCACTGGAAATGGGGATTGTGCTGCTCACTTCCTGGTTCTGATGTCATCAAGATGCATCACAAATGCGACTTCGCTATTTGCGAATTCGCTAATTGCAATTTCGCTATTTGCAAATTCGCAATTAGCGGATTCGCAGTAGTGTTTGCGAATATTAGCGAATCTTTAATTTTTCGCAAATTTTATGTTGCATCTGTTTTTGCGAATCTCTATTTGCGAATCTTTAAAATTCGCTAATAAAGATTCGCAATCTTTAACATTGATGCATGTGCCTGTTTGACACTAAAGGAAAGTACTTTGGGGCAGATTTACAAGCCCCTTGCGCTGCCATTATATCACTTTTTTTGACGCAACGGTGGTGCAAACAATACGGCCAATTTACAACGTGACGCATCTAGGGAGATGCGTCACATTGTAAAGCCCTGCGTCACATTATACCTGCGTCAGGTATAATGATGCAGGGTGGGCGTTCCCACGCAAAAAGCCATGTAGAACTGACGCAGTGAAATGTACAACATTTCACTGCATCACTCTATGCCTTCACTGCGTCAAAATCCCTACGCCTGCTCAGACCAGGCGTAAGGAATGACGCAGGGCTTTTTGAATGGGCCTCACCTATCTGTTGTGGCGCATTGCTGGAGTTGTGTCACTTTCATGAGCAACTCCAGCAATGCGTCACTTTTGGGCCAACAGATGCGTCAGAATTTCTGACGCATCTGTTAATCCTTGCGCCATGGAGCACTGTATTGTAAATACAGCGCATCCATGGTGGCGTAAGGACATTAAGCGCTTGCGCAAGGAAACTGACGCATCTTTACAGATGCGTCAGTTCCTTGTAAATCTGCCCCTCTGTGTGTGGATGTGCTCCTTGTGAAACGGCAGAACAATGTCACTCACAGTGAAGTAAGCCAATGGCTGAAGCGGGCTGACCCTTAATCTCGAGACAACACATATGTGCTTCCTCCTTACCTGCTTGACTGAAAGCCTATAAAGGAGAGATTACTGAGTTTCTTGGCCCGGCTTCACAAGAGCAAAGAGCCCGATATTCAAATAATAAAATGAAGGGCGCAGACTAGGGTATTCTGAAGCAAAATCTGGTGATAAGGAGAAGGCTTCAAATAATGCAATGAAGTGGGTCAGATTAGTCAATTTTGAAGTACATCTTGTACTAATGAGGGAGGCCTCAGCCTCAGTCACAATGAGGAAATGATCTTGGCCATCGAATATAAACTACTTTATGTTTGCTTACTGTGCCTGGCTATCAGGTACATAGTCCTAATCACGTTCGCATGCCTGCAAGCATCTCTTACATCCTATCCCCCGCTATTGCCAATTTTTGGAAGACTTTCAACATCTTGATTTTGGACGTGAAAGTGAGCTTAGAAGTGTGTGAAGCATGTGGATGCACATCGTTTCTCTCCAATATCCTCTGCACGACTAACCAATTTGGTCCAACTCTTCTCCCTTGCAATGAGTGCAGTTTGAAGGATATAAGTTCTTGTTGTTCACATTTTTTCAGCTTCTAGGTTTATTTTCTTGCACACACTTTTGTTTCTAATTACTACCAAACTGCTAAACTACGATTTGATCCTTAGAAGGCATGTGTCCTTTGTCTCCAGAGTGTCATTGTAAGAAATTGGATAATTGAGGGACAGGGTGAAAACCCTACCGAAGCAACAACCCTAATCCTTGTCAGTGTTAACCACAAAAGTCACTGACACTCAGGTAGCTTGGCACAAAAGCAGTCAGGCTTAACTTAGAGGCACTGTGGTAAGTATCTATGCACTACATAAACAGTAATAAAGTAAAAACACAACACAAGAAAAGTCCCACACCAATTTATAAAAATAGAGAAAAATGTAATAAATAAAATGATACAAAAACAAATTAAATCCAATTAGTAGATCAGGAGTTATGAATTTGTTAAGTTTTTAGTGAAAAATATCACCTAAAAGATCAAAGTGCCAACCACGGGTACCTTGTCATGCGAGACCAGCGCAAAGTCAAAAGTTAAGGCTGGCTGTGATGGAGAGCAGTTCAGATACACAAGGTGGATTAGGCCAGGTCTTGGCTTACCTTCGGACCTGGAAACAATTCTAAGAAAAAGTCCAGTGGAAGGTAGAGTTCAGTGGCGCAAGGCAGCAGGCTGTGTCCGAGGAGGAGTAGTCATCACCGGGGAGCGCTGGGCGAGGTCTGAGAGCAGCCATCAATAATGGCGAAAAAAGCTCTGAGCGGGAGAAGCCGGATTCCCAAGTCGAGGAGGTCGTCTTCATTGATGGGTATCCTGTCACCATCGTGCCTGGTGAAGATTTTTACCTTCGGACTCAGACAACTTTTTGAAAGTCGAAAATCTCCAGTTGGACGAAGCTGCAAGTCATAGCTGAAGAGGGCTTTGCTCCTGTGGGAAGAGCATAGCAGGAGCTACCGCGAAATCAGAGTGACCGGCAATGCACCTCGGGCGGATCAGCTGGCAGGTAGGTCCTAGTCTTCTGTCAGTTCTTTTGTCACTTTTTGGTGAAAATATTTCCAAGTCCCAACTTTTAGGGTTAGGAGCAGTACCTCTAACACCACTTCCAAATATCCAGGACCTGGTGGGGGGGCACCATTTGAGTATTTAGGAGTCACTCCAACTGAGGTGCAGCGTCGAAGGACTCTGGAGCCAGTTGTATTCCTGTAGCTCACACAGGAGGCCAGCCAACTAGCCCTTGGAGTCACTCTGGTAAGCCTGGGTTCAAGGAGATGGTCCTTTCTCCTTCAAGCAGCAAGGCAAGCCTCAAGCAGCAGGGAAGTCCTCTGAAGACCAAGGCAGGCCTCATGCAGCAGGGCAGTCCTCTGGAGTACAAGGCAATCCTTCTGAAGTCCTCCACAGGTTCAGAAGCAAACTGAAGAGTTGCTCTGAAGGCCCAATTTTTCAACCTGCTGCCAGGCTTTGAAGTGGAGGAATCTTCTAGGCTACAGCCACACCTGGTTCTAGAAAATTCTCCCCTTCACCTGTCAAGCCTCCAACAAGTTTGGAGTGACAAGATACTATTGTCAGGTTCCTTAGTGTGTGTGCTGGAGGCAGCACTTTGAAATATAAGTGAGGCAGGGAATAGCTCTGTCCCTGCCATTGAGGCAAGATGGCCCGTCCTGCCTACACTCAGTCCCCTTTGTCTCATTGTCTGGCAGGAATACTCAACCCCGAACAGCTGATCCATTCATAGTCATGTGACCCAGGACACTGGCAGAGGCGCCAAAATGGTTAATGGGAGAAAAATGGCAACCTTCTAAAAGTGGCATTTTCAGAATTGTCACTTAAATCCTGACTTTACATTAAAGAGGATTTTCAATTACAATTCATTTGAGTCCAATTATGATATTTTTACCTGCTCCCAATCAAAAGTTTGCACTTAATAAATGTAATATGGTAGCCTAATGTTATCCTATGGAAGAGGTAGGCCTTTCAGTAGTGAAAAGTGAATTTAGGAGTTTTTCACTACTAGGACGTATAAAACTTAAAAACATATGTCCTACTTTTTAAATACAAAGCACCCTCCCCCATGGCCTTTTTAGGTCCTAATTTATGGGTGACTTACATGTATTAAAGAGGAAGGTGTGGGCACGGCATAAGGTTTATTTTTGTCAAGAAGAAATGCAGATTAAAACTGCACTACAGTCTGCGAGGGCAAGTTTTAAAGTGCTACTTTATGGGGTTGCACAGCGAGTGCTGCAGACCCACTAGCAGCATTTAATTTACAGGCTCTGGGTGCCATGTGGTACCAGATACTAGGGACCTATATGTAAATTAAGTATGCCAATCAGGTGTAAGCCAATTGTAACATGATTTAGGGAGAGAGCACAAGCACTTTAGCACTGGTTAGCAGTGCTAAATTGCACAGAGTCCTAATGGCAACTGAGATGAAATTCAGAGAACAGGAGGGGTGATGGCAAAAGGTTTGGTGGGGGTGACCCTGCAGAGAGGGCCAAGTCCAACAGTCATCTCATCTTCTTTTGTCAACTGTGCTCCTTGCTTGCTGCCCCGCCCCTAATTAACTGATGGGAGAATCCATTGCGGGTTTGTCCTCAGAATCTAATAACATGAAAAAGCCAGACTGACCGCAGGCCATGGACACCTGTTAGGAGGCCCTCCAGGCAAGATCATTTTAAGTGTCTTGCTCTTTTGCAGTATTTAATTTCTGAAGTTCAGAAGTGCTACCTAGTTCCCTCTACCATTGTTCCAGAGCCTGTCTGGTGATGGTAGGCTTTGAGGTTGACTGAAAATAGCTGATGCACTACATTCCGGAACCTTACTGGAAATGATACTGCTGAGGTTGGTGGGTGTTAGCTGATGTAGTCCACAATGAAGTAGTCCCACGATCAATGGGAATGATTATTCTTGAGGGCGAAAGGTGTTGGCTAATGATGGAAGCACTAGGTCAGGACTTCTGGCAGTTGAAAAGTATGCGTTTGATGGACAGCAGCAATTGTGTTCCCCGCTGTTACTCAGGGCTAGCCGTTGAGTGATAGAGGGGAAAAATCATTGAGATGCAGATGTCTTGCAGGACCTATGGCTGCAGGGAACAGGAAGGGTGTGATGCAAAACCCCGCAGATGAAGTTTATAGTTTACACCCCTTAGTTCTATAAGGCCAATGTGGGGTTCTCGAGACATGACAATGAAGCATGAGGTACAGAGGTTTGTGAATTTCAACAAGACAGCAATTATCTACATTGGATTTTGTATATTACATATTTTTTAATTGGAAAATGTATACTCAAATCAGTACTATACAATACAGGTGCATGTTGGCATGTACTATACTACTCCCTGGCATTTTCATTGTTTCAAATGCGAAATTTACCGAGATAATGTAATTTCTGCAAATTATAGAAATAAAGAATTTTGTGATATGACATCTTTCTGTTGAAATTGGTGGTTTGGACCCACTTCTGAAAGGATATTCTAATTATTATGCACAACCTAAAACACATTGATTTTACCAATTTATGTTTATCTATGGTACCACAACACCATGGAATTCACATCTCAGACACTTCAGATTTGGCCTGCAGCCATAATACCCCTGCCCATGCTCTACGTGGTTATGGGTAGAAGTCTTTGGTCACAGAGAATGACCAGTAGACATACCTTGTGTCCTGTACCCTGCTCCCAGTATCTTCTGTGCTTGCAGCTCTACCCAGTAGGCACTGGGAGCATGGCATAGTCTGTACCCATGTCCTGTGCTCAGTATTTCTGCTTGTAGTACGAATTGGTCACAAAGCACATCTAATGGTTCTATCCATCAGACTCAACGTTATGAAGATGTGTATCCTTCAATTATTAGACCTGTCAAAATTGGACAGATGTCAATAGTGCCCAGAACAGCAGATCTCCCAACACACCATTGATATTTGTCCACTTCCCCATGCATCTGCATGGCACGATCCTTCTTTATGGTATCAGAAGAGACATAAGTGATGGCCATTGTGGTAAGGAGGTAGGCGGTCTCTGTTGGTACTAACTTCTCAACTGTAGTCCAATGAAAGTGAAGGACAGCAGAAGTAGGCCGAGCTTAGTTGGTCTGGTGCTTCTCACATGGTACAGGCATGCCTTGATTATGAATGATATTTGGTTAGGGAAAACTGTCTGCAACTGTTGCCCCCTGCACAATGTTTACTCAGGAGAGGGTGACTAAGGTACATGAATATTTAACCTACTCAGGAAGTGCTCCACTGACATGATGCACTTGTACCCTTTTGTCGACATCCTGCGTGCAGGAGGAACTCTTGTCCTATAAGGCAGACAACATGGGCTCTGTCTTCTAAGACATTCCCTGGCCCTTGTAATTTAAATTCATCTCTTAATCCATAGCTTTTTGTGTTGCAAAGCATGTATCTAAGTTCCTCTCCTAGAACTAAAGACAACCACCATCCCTAAAGGAAGAGTAAGCATTCCAGCAGGAAACGCCGGAGCTCTTGGGTCATCACACAAATCTCAGATCTGAAGCAAATCCTTTCCCCCATTCTCTTCATCCTGCGTTTGCGCCACCTCCGCCGGTCGCTTGCCCTTGCAAGCTTCATCGTATTCTGTTAATCGAGCCGTTGGCTTCCATTAGTTTAATCATGTGCAGTCCCATTGTGTCTTCCTGACATAGAAACACTGTTGACATTGGGGCTGGCACAATGCAGGACATGTACTTTTTTACAGTACACTTCCACGCCGAGTTGTTTATTGTTTCCGTTGTGAAACGTTTGCTGTAAATACCCAAGCATAGAAGGCCCTAGTGTCCAGCCATATTTAAAGTGGCCCCATACTTTATAGTTGTGATTATCACATTTATTTGTAGGACAACGAATGCCGCCTTGTCGTGAAATCAACTTGATAAGCACAACTTTGGACTATGGGGCAATTTTAAACATGGCTAGACGCTAGGGCCTTCGTTGCATGGGTATTTATAGGAACAATTTCATAAGGGAAATATTAAACAACTCATTAGTGGAATGTACTGTAAAACATAAGCAGTTAGGCCACAGACCAATACCAATATTAGCAAAAAGAACATATTTATAAGAACCCAGAATAAAATGATTACCACATAAAGGGCCCTTTTCCAAACTGAGAATAAAAAAAGATTACATAATAAGGGCCATGTTAACCACCCAGGGCCTGGAACCATTACACAGTTACTTCTTTTTTGCTTCTTAGCAACAGTGAAGTGCTGCTGAGAGAGCTGTGCTGAGCTGTGTCTGGGTTTGCCGTGAGGCCTGTTACTGACTGAGAATTTGGGGGGATTATCTACAGGCTTATTAGACTCTGGTGCTAGGAGTAAAATGGGCGCATTTGCACCCATTTTAACAGTACCACCGATTAGGAACTGGGTACAAATTGCATGCCTCATTAAAATTACGTGAGTAGTTAACCTTTTATAAGAAGGAGTCTCTGGTCCGACCATAGAGACCAAACATCAACTCAATAACCTGGTACAAAATAATAGCCTTGTACATATAGGATTCACAGAAAAAAATGGAACAGACTCAATCAGATGCTGTGGAAAGAAAACTGCACTCTAGGCACCAACGATGTTAAGAAACCTATCCGACCATAAAACACCATCTGGGGCTTAATGTTGAAAAAACTCTTTGCGTGCTCCCCGAGCAAGCTTTCATGTGCAGAATAACATGATATCAGAAATGATCAGTTTCTCACTCAACAGTAACTTGGGGGCATATTATCAAGAACGGCGTTAAAATTATCGCCGGTTTAGCGGCAGAAAACTGCCGCTAAAGTGGCGATAATGGGCTTGATAATATGCCCTGGAGAATTCCAATAGAAGCCCATGTTCACACCAGAACATGGACTTCTATTGGAATTCTCAAGGGCATATTATCAAGCCCATTATCGCCGCTTTAGCGGCAGTTTTCTGCCGCTAAACCGGCGATAATATTTAACGCCGTTCTTGATAATATGCCCCTAAGTCAGCTTCTAAAATTAAATAATCAAACAACGACAAAAAAACCTCAATGGCAACTTAAGACTGTCTCTTAGGCTCAATTTTTCTTTTAGTTTTTAAATTAGTTTATTAAAAGCTATCTTTTAGGTTTAGCTATCAAAAGTGGAGTTCATGCAGCTTCTATCTTATGGTAGAGTGGAAATAATGTGGGACAATCAAATCTAATCAGTTGTGTGAAATTTTTTAAACGTTTGCCTTATTGAAACCTGTTTTAACATTCTTTTTCTGCTCATGCTAACATTGCCCACAGAATGTGCCCATCTCTGATGTTGAGGCACTCTGCGTATTGATTGGTGCTGGAGTCGAGAAACTCAAAAAACCTGCTCAGGTGAAAACTGCTCACATTTTTTAAAGTCATTCTCCTAGTTCACATGAGGTCAGCTAGGCAACTGCTTATTGTTATCGAAAGAATCTTACCACGTGACCAATGCTAGAAACCCTTTTTGTAACAGTGGATCAATGCGAGTCTTCCCTGTTCTTGACAAGCTTGCTTCCTCAAGGATTTTCAGGGGATCCCTGGTTGTTCAGTTCTAGGATTCAGACTATTATTTTTTCTAGACTCAACCCAAACTTGAGGTGAAAGTTCCTTCTACAGTTGGAGCGTAAATTGGCTCAGAGTAAAGCGGAAGTGTAAGAGCGGTCTGGAATGGTTAAGGAATAGTGGGGCATATTAGCAAGGGCCTTATCGCCGCTTTAGCGGCCCTTTTTGCCGATAAAGCGGTGATATTTTTATCGCCCTATTAGCAAGCCAGCGCTAACATGCGTTAGCGCCAGCTTTCCGGCGTTATCTGCCGGTTTTTCTATCGCCTTGCATGCCAGCGATAATTATCGCTAATGACATGCAAGGTAGGCGTTCCTTACAAAAAGCACATGGAAAAGGTCGCTAAAACATCTTCGCTCTATTAGCAAGGATGTCCCGCGATAACAAAAGTCACGCTAAACCCCGATCAGCGCAGGAATTGAACGCCTGATAAAAACCTGACTAAGGCATACTTAACATGGGAGGTGGATTATAGGGTTAAGGCCACACGCTCTTATTAGCAAGCTTATCGCCGTTTCGCATTGATTTTTGCTGGTTTTTCAACGATGTTGGCCCATTTCCCCGCTATCGCTGGATTTTATATCTCCAATGCGCTAAGCGCTGCTAATACAGCGCTATCATGGCGATATATTCCAGCGGTAGTAAAAAACGCGCTAAGCGCGTTTAGCGATAATTATCGCTGCGTCTTGCTAATATGCCCCAGTGTTCTTCAATAGATTCACCAATTGATCAGTAAAAACCCGATCTGGGGATCAATGCTGGATATTTTAACTGTGTTCCTGACCCCTGATAAGCCAACTAAAAGTGGTCAGGAGCTGCCTGCTCCTGTAGCATTGGCTGGGATAGCTATCTGGCGCCTAGGGCACCACATCTTGACATTTCTTTTTAGTCCACTAAATATTGATGCACTTCAATGCTTGTCTTTGTGTTGCTGGATAGCAAATTTTCTTAGCGGTGTTTAGTATTGAATAAATGGTATGGCACTTTCCAGATCATTCTGCACTTAGCCTGCTTTTAGCATGCAATCCAAATTGATGAAGCCATATAAGTCGTTGTTTGATTAAATTATCAGAGGAATGGGATTTCAGTGATAGAATAATAGAAGTTGGATTTTACAATTTTTTTAACTCAACATCAGATCTGCCCTAATATTTTTTTATAAAGGATACTTCCAGGCAATTTTGAGGGGGATTCTGATAAAATACTCAGAGAGGATGTCTATGGCGATACAGACTTAGGGCCATATGCATTATTGTACTGCTCACAATGAGCAATTGCAAATTGCGAACTGACTTTTTGCAATGAGCTAATTGTTTTGCACACTGACATGTATGAATGATAGGTTGGTCTGCAAAATACTGCCTACTCCTCCTGCAGCTACTACTATGATCCCCGAAGGGTTCCAAAGGGCACCCCTTCCCCTCTGCGAATCATTTATCACCTCAACTTCTGAGTTGCAAACTGGGCAATGGTTTGTGACCAGAATTATGGTGGCAAACCATTGATACATAGGTTACCGATTTGCAATTTGGAAGGGGTGTACTTTCTGCAAATCAGTAATCATTTCTAAATTTATTTAGTGATTCAAAAAACTGTTTTGAATCACTAAATGCGTTTAGTACATAGAAAAAGGTTTTACCTGTCACAAACCCTCTGACGTGCCAAATTGTGGGGTTTGTGGCTGGTAGAAAACTTTTCACATCTGGCCCATAGTTCTTTGAGTTATTGAATTATTTTAGCGAATTGTGTGTATGAGTGAACCAGGGAGTAGAGGCCTGTGAGATACAGTTTCGAATGCCCTTTTTCTGGCCTTATGCACAAGATGGGAGTGAGGTTTTTTTCACAGATGGGGGAATGCATAGCTGACCTTCCTTAGCTATTAGCCACTTAAGCGAGGCCAGCCTTTTGTCTTTTCCATGATCATTCTTTTTTGTGGCTGTTGAAAACCAGTTTCAGAAAGCTCACACCTCTTTGTGCCAGAGATGAGGAGACATCAACTGAGTTTACCCCTTACATGGAAGAAGCTGCTCACCTGACCTGGAGAGCCTTAAAGCCAGATAGCCTGCTAAGAGAACAATGGAACCTGCCAAACCTGTAGGAGGAGTGACTGTCCAGGAGGAGCCAGGTGCAGCATGACCCCAGTGTTGGTGGAACTGCCAGAGGAGGAGGATGGAGGAGATTAATCTCTGTACCAGGGCTGTTGGCAGGCATTGGACTCTCTGTTTGTGGTTTCAGACAGGAACTGTGAAAAAGGTGGTTTGACCTATGCCGCTATGACCAGAAAGAAGATGATGCTTGACCTGCAACCCTATGTCCAAAAGAAGATCAGGACCGAACTATGCAGCTGTGCCCAAGAGAGAGAAGCAGGGCCTGGCCCAAGCCTCCTGGTTCGGAAAAGTGGGGGACAGTGGAAGACCTTGCTGCCCCTGAAGTTCGGCTGTGCATGGGCATGTCGAGACTGGTAAATATGGAGCTACCAGGAACACTGAAAACCTGCCCGCCGTTCCGATGGTGATCTGACGTCTGCAGAGACCACAGCTTCTGGCCGCAGGGCCGCTCCTTGCCAACAGCAACCTCGCCAATGATGTGCCCGCAGGTGGCTTAGCCTGCAAAAAGCATCACCAGTGTCACTGCTTCATGTGCTCTCCTAGAAGCGGGAGAGAGGCCGTGCAGAGATGGAGGCGGGCAGCTGTCTGATCACACCGGAAGCACCCTAATCTGAGCAGCCTACCTGCACTCGGTAAGAACAAACCTTGAACTTTGAAAGATTGATCACTCTCTCAATATAATGGAGGTAAATCTCCACTTTTTCTTAATCACACTATAACTTTGTCGCTGTGGGGGAGCTGTGTTGATGAGAAGGAGGTGAACAAGTGGAAAGATGGGCAGCCAGCCCAAAACACTAAATTGTGTCTTGCCAATATTGTGTGTAGTATTTAGTTCTAACGTGCATTAACATACTTTTCTTCTTGAAAGTAAATCACTGGGTTGGGCAATCAGTTGTGCTGCTATGTGATTGCTGGTCCTGAGCTCGAGTCCCCACACACTACCTTCCTCAGAATCCTGAGACTACCCCATCATCACTACGACTTGCAGTCAGATATTGAAGGGGTTGAAGGGGCCCAATTTTGTACAGCCATAATAGGATGGAAACTGGAACATCGGAGGCAAACCACCCCAACCCACATGGTTGAGGCTCAGTAGCCCCTGCTTGCCCCTGGCCCCCCAAAAAGGGTCGGCCAGTGAGTTTGTTCGCATTATACGCTCAATGACCGCTAGCTGGTCTTTCCATGTATATTTGTGGGTCTCATTTTTTCTATTATATTTCTTTGTGTTTCTGCAGCTCCTTTAGAGCTCTAATAAAAACATAACATGATGACTAAACTCATGAAAAGTGTCCATTTTTTGTTGTTGTTATAAATATGTTTATTGACATTTTCTTAAGTACATTCCAAACAAACTGTTCGGCAGCAAAACGTAGTGGCATATTCAGTGCGACGTCAGTGTTATACATGAACGATAGCAGTGGACAAGCAAACAACTGTAGCACATCTTTGGACATCATTTGAGACCCTCCCGGTCTCGCAACCCACACCCGCGCCATGAGAGATCATTGTGAATCAGTGAGCGAGAGTCCATAGTATGTGAGCCATGGTTTCCATATTTTCCAAAACTTTTTGGGGCAACCCCTTGCTTTATAAGTCGTCTTTTCCCCCAACATGTACATATCCATGCTTTTTTTCCATTCAATCAGAGATGGGTTCGCCACTGCCCCCCATGCCTTGGCCAAGTCACGTTTTGCTACCACTAATCCCAATTGCAGTAGGGTTAACTTAGGTTTGGGGAGGTCAATTTCAGTGGAGATTCCCAACAAAACAAACTGGGGATTAAGCGGAATCGCCTCTCCTAGGACATTTCCCAGCTCTTCCAGCAAGGTAGCCCAATACAATTGAATCTTCAGACAATCCCACACTGTGTGAAAAAATGTACCTGCGGACGCCCTACAGCGCAAACAGTCAGGTGTTTCCGCCCTCCCTATACGGTGCAATCGCGCTCTGTCGTAATATGCTCTGTGTAGATACTTAAATTGGATCAGTCGAAGCCTGGATTTAATGGCTACCTCCCGGGGGTGCATCAATGCCATTTCCAAATATAAATCCTCCAACTCCCCCAGCTCTGATTCCCACTTCGCCCGTAGCTTCTGCAACGTGTCTGGTTTGTTATTTATTATCGTTCTATATGTCCAGGAAACAGCCTTCTCCACTAGTTCCCTCATCAGGAGTCGCCCCTCCAAAGGTGCGTATTCGGGGATGTCAGTAGTGTCTATGTGTTGTGTTCTCCATGCATGGGCCAGTTGCAGGTATTTGTAGTGTTGAGTCATGTTCATGTCATATGTAGCCTGAAGGTGTGGGAAAGTAACCAACTCTTTACGGTGCAGTATGTCCTTAAGTTGTGAGATGCCTAGTAAATCCCACTGTCGGAAACCACGCAATTTTGTGATTTCCTGAAGCCGGGTCCCCACCCAGAGTGGGGTTTCCCTTGTGACACGGCCATCCCATTTCATTTGTTGCTCAGTCTGTTTCCATGCTGTCACCACTATCTGCGTTGCTGTCAGGAGCTGCGC